>CM075860.1:10067287-10468621 GCA_037975125.1 Latrodectus hesperus | reverse complement strand
ACATACAATATAAGCGCACTATAAGAAAACACATTTTCTCTTAAAATATATTTTTTATAATAAAAAAAATACAATAGTTAGTCTTGCAATGTTATATGCTACTGATAGAATCCATTCCTTTGTGTATACATTGGGTATTTCTTAAGATATTAGGGAATTTTGACATGAATGAAAACGGGAATCAGAAGTCACACATAACTTATAGGCGCACTATAAGAAAACACATTTTTCTCCTAAAATATATTTTTTGTAATAAAATAAATACAATAATTAGTCTTACAATGTTACTTATTACTGAAAGTAACCATGTTTTTGCGTATACATTGGGTATTTCTTAAGATATTAGGGAATTTTGACTTCCATGTAAGCGGGATTCAGAAGTCACACATGCCATATAAGCGCACTATAAAAAAACACATTTTCATCTAAAATATATTTTTTATAATAAAATAAATACAATAGTTAGTCTTGCAATGTTATATGCTACTGAAGGAAACTATTATTTTGTGTATACATTGGGTATTTCTTAAGATATTAGGGAATTTTGACATCAATGTATACGGGATTCAGAAGTCACACATGCCATATAAGCGCACTATAAAAAAACACATTTTCACCTAAAATATATTTTTTATAATAAAATAAATACAATAGTTAGTCTTGCAATGTTATATGCTACTGAAGGAAACTATTATTTTGTGTATACATTGGGTATTTCTTAAGATATTAGGGAATTTTGACATCAATGTATGCGGGATTCAGAAGTCACACATGCCATATAAGCGCACTATAAAAAAACACATTTTCACCTAAAATATATTTTTTATAATAAAATAAATACAATAGTTAGTCTTGCATTGTTATATGCTACTGATGGAAACATTATTTTGTGTATACATTGGGTATTTCTTAAGATATTAGGGAATTTTGACATCAATGTATACGGGATTCATAAGTCACACATGCCATATAAGCGCACTATAAAAAAACACATTTTCTCCTAAAATATATTTTTATAATAAAAAAAATACAATAGTTAGTCTTGCAATGTTATATGCTACTGAAGGAAACAATTGTTTTGTGTATACATTGGGTATTTCTTAAGATATTAGGGAATTTTGACATGAATGAAAGCGGGAATCAGAAGTCACACATAACTTATAGGCGCACTATAAGAAAACACATTTTTCTCCTAAAATATATTTTCTGTAATAAAATAAATACAATAGTTAGTCTTGCAATGTTATATGCTACTGAAGGAAACAATTGTTTTGTGAATACATTGGGTATTTCTTAAGATATTAGGGAATTTTGACATCAATGTAAGCGTGATTCAGAAGTCACACATACCATATAAGCACACTATAAGAAAACACATTTTCTCTTAAAATATATTTTTTATAATAAAAAAATACAATAGTTAGTCTTGCAATGTTATATGCTACTGATAGAAACCATTCCTTTGTGTATACATTGGGTATTTCTTAAGATATTAGGGAATTTTGACATGAATGAAAGCGGGAATCAGAAGTCACACATAACTTATAGGCGCACTATAAGAAAACACATTTTTCTCCTAAAATATATTTTCTGTAATAAAATAAATACAATAGTTATTCTTGCAATGTTATATGCTACTGATAGAAACCATTCCTTTGTTTATACATGGGGTATTTCTTAAGATATTAGGGAATTTTGACATCAATATAAGCGGGAATCAGAAGTCAAATATACCATATAAGCCCACTATAAGTAAAAGCATTTTTCTCCTAAAAGATATTTTTTATAATAAAATAAATACAATAGTTAGTCTTACAATGTTACTTATTACTGAAAGTAACCATGTTTTTGTGTATACATTGGGTATTTCTTAAGATATTAGGGAATTTTGATTTCAATGTATACGGGATTCAGAAGTCACACATGCCATATAAGCGCACTATAAAAAAACACATTTTCTCCTAAAATATATTTTTTATAATAAAATAAATACAATAGTTAGTCTTGCAATGTTATATGCTACTGAAGGAAACTATTATTTTGTGTATACATTGGGTATTTCTTAAGATATTAGGGAATTTTGACATCAATGTATACGGGATTCAGAAGTCACACATGCCATATAAGCGCACTATAAGAAAACACATTTTCTCCTAAAATATATTTTTTATAATAAAAAAAATACAATAGTTAGTCTTGCAATGTTATATGCTACTGATAGAAACCATTCCTTTGTGTATACATTGGGTATTTCTTAAGATATTAGGGAATTTTGACATGAATGAAAGCGGGAATCAGAAGTCACACATAACTTATAGGCGCACTATAAGAAAACACATTTTTCTCCTAAAATATATTTTTTGTAATAAAATAAATACAATAATTAGTCTAACAATGTTACTTATTACTGAAAGTAACCATGTTTTTGTGTATACATTGGGTATTTCTTAAGATATTAGGGAATTTTGACTTCAATGTATACGGGATTCAGAAGTCACACATGCCATATAAGCGCACTATAAAAAAACACATTTTCACCTAAAATATATTTTTTATAATAAAATAAATACAATAGTTAGTCTTGCAATGTTATATGCTACTGAAGGAAACTATTATTTTGTGTATACATTGGGTATTTCTTAAGATATTAGGGAATTTTGACATCAATGTATACGGGATTCATAAGTCACACATGCCATATAAGCGCACTATAAAAAAACACATTTTCTCCTAAAATATATTTTTTATAATAAAATAAATACAATAGTTAGTCTTGCAATGTTATATGCTACTGAAGGAAACCATTATTTTGTGTATACATTGGGTATTTCTTAAGATATTAGGGAATTTTGACATGAATGAAAGCGGGAATCAGAAGTCACACATAACTTATAGGCGCACTATAAGAAAACACATTTTTCTCCTAAAATATATTTTCTGTAATAAAATAAATAGAATAGTTATTCTTGCAATGTTATATGCTACTGATAGAAACCATTCCTTTGTTTATACATGGGGTATTTCTTAAGATATTAGGGAATTTTGACATCAATATAAGCGGGAATCAGAAGTCAAATATACCATATAAGCCCACTATAAGTAAAAGCATTTTTCTCCTAAAAGATATTTTTTATAATAAAATAAATACAATAGTTAGTCTTACAATGATACTTATTACTGAAAGTAACCATGTTTTTGTGTATACATTGGGTATTTCTTAAGATATTAGGGAATTTTGATTTCAATGTATACGGGATTCAGAAGTCACACATGCCATATAAGCGCACTATAAAAAAACACATTTTCTCCTAAAATATATTTTTTATAATAAAAAAAATACAATAGTTAGTTTTGCAATGTTATATGCTACTGATAGAAACCATTCCTTTGTGTATACATTGGGTATTTCTTAAGATATTAGGGAATTTTGACATGAATGAAAGCGGGAATCAGAAGTCACACATAACTTATAGGCGCAGTATAAGAAAACAATTTTTCTCCTAAAATATATTTTCTGTAATAAAATAAATACAATAGTTAGTCTTGCAATGTTATATGCTACTGATAGAAACTCTTCGTTTGTGTATACTAGGGTATTTCTTAAGATATTAAGGAATTTTGACATGAATGTAAGCGGGAATCAGATGAAACAAATATCATATAAGCGCACTATAAGAAAACACATATTCTCCAAAATTATATTTCTTATAATAAAATAAATACAATAGTTATTCTTGCAATTTTATATGCTACTGTTAGAAACCATTCCTTTGTTTATACATGGGGTATTTTTTAAGATATTAGGGAATTTTGACATCAACATAAGCGGGAATCAGAAGTCAAATATACCATATAAGCGCACTATAAGAAAAAGCATTTTTCTCCTAAAATATATTTTTTATAATAAAATAAATACAATAGCTAGTCTTGCAATGTTACTTATTACTGAGAAAAATCATGTTTTTGTGTATACATGAAGTATTTCTTAAGATATTAGGGAATTTTTACATGAATGTAAGAGGGATTCAGAAGTCACACATACCAAATAAGCGCACTATAAGAAAACTTATTTTTCTCCTAAAATATATTTTTTGTAATAAGATAAATACAATAGTTAGTCTTGCAATGCTATATGCTACTAATAGAAACCATTCGTTTTTGTATACATGGGGTATTTCTTAAGATATTAGGGAATTTCGACATGAATGTTAGCGGGAATCAGAAGAAAGAGATAACATATAAGCTCACTATAAGAAAACACATTTTTCACATAAAATATATTTTTTATATTAAAATAAATAGAATAGTTAGTCTTGTAATGCTATATGCTACTGATAGAAACCATTCCTTTGTTTATACATGGGGTATTTCTTAAGATATTAGGGAATTTTGACATTAATATAAGCGGGAATCAGAAGTCAAATATACCATATAAGCCCACTATAAGTAAAAGCATTTTTCTCCTAAAAGATATTTTTTATAATAAAATAAATACAATAGTTAGTCTTACAATATTACTTATTACTGAAAGTAACCATGTTTTTGTGTATACATTGGGTATTTCTTAAGATATTAGGGAATTTTGATTTCAATGTATACGGGATTCAGAAGTCACACATGCCATATAAGCGCACTATAAAAAAACATATTTTCTCCTAAAATTTTATTTTTTATAATAAAATAAATAGATTAGTTAGTCTTGCAATGTTATATGCTACTGAAGGAAACTATTATTTTGTGTATACATTGGGTATTTCTTAAGATATTAGGGAATTTTGACTTCAATGTATACGGGATTCAGAAGTCACACATGCCATATAAGCGCACTATAAAAAAACACATTTTCACCTAAAATATATTTTTTATAATAAAATAAATACAATAGTTAGTCTTGCAATGTTATATGCTACTGAAGGAAACAATTGTTTTGTGTATACATTGGGTATTTCTTAAGATATTAGGGAATTTTGACATCAATGTAAGCGTGATTCAGAAGTCACACATACAATATAAGCGCACTATAAGAAAACACATTTTCTCTTAAAATATATTTTTTATAATAAAAAAATACAATAGTTAGTCTTGCAATGTTATATGCTACTGATAGAAACCATTCCTTTGTGTATACATTGGGTATTTCTTAAGATATTAGGGAAGTTTGACATGAATGAAAGCGGGAATCAGAAGTCACACATAACTTATAGGCGCACTATAAGAAAACACATTTTTCTCCTAAAATATATTTTTTGTAATAAAATAAATACAATAATTAGTCTTACAATGTTACTTATTACTGAAAGTAACCATGTTTTTGCGTATACATTGGGTATTTCTTAAGATATTAGGGAATTTTGACTTCCATGTAAGCGGGATTCAGAAGTCACACATGCCATATAAGCGCACTATAAAAAAACACATTTTCACCTAAAATATATTTTTTATAATAAAATAAATACAATAGTTAGTCTTGCAATGTTATATGCTACTGAAGGAAACTATTATTTTGTGTATACATTGGGTATTTCTTAAGATATTAGGGAATTTTGACATCAATGTATACGGGATTCAGAAGTCACACATGCCATATAAGCGCACTATAAAAAAACACATTTTCACCTAAAATATATTTTTTATAATAAAATAAATACAATAGTTAGTCTTGCAATGTTATATGCTACTGAAGGAAACTATTATTTTGTGTATACATTGGGTATTTCTTAAGATATTAGGGAATTTTGACATCAATGTATGCGGGATTCAGAAGTCACACATGCCATATAAGCGCACTATAAAAAAACACATTTTCACCTAAAATATATTTTTTATAATAAAATAAATACAATAGTTAGTCTTGCAATGTTATATGCTACTGATGGAAACTATTTTTTGTGTATACATTGGGTATTTCTTAAGATATTAGGGAATTTTGACTTCAATGTATACGGGATTCAAAAGTCACACATGCCATATAAGCGCACTATAAAAAAACACATTTTCTCCTAAAATATATTTTTTATAATAAAATAAATACAATAGTTAGTCTTGCAATGTTATATGCTACTGAAGGAAACAATTGTTTTGTGTATACATTGGGTATTTCTTAAGATATTAGGGAATTTTGACATCAATGTATACGGGATTCATAAGTCACACATGCTATATAAGCGCACTATAAAAAAACACATTTTCTCCTAAAATATATTTTTTATATTAAAATAAATAGAATAGTTAGTCTTGCAATGTTATATGCTACTGATAGAAACCATTCCTTTGTGTATACATTGGGTATTTCTTAAGATATTAGGGAATTTTGACATGAATGAAAGCGGGAATCAGAAGTCACACATAACTTATAGGCGCACTATAAGAAAACACATTTTTCTCCTAAAATATATTTTTTGTAATAAAATAAATACAATAGTTAGTCTTGCAATGTTATATGCTACTGAAGGAAACAATTGTTTTGTGAATACATTGGGTATTTCTTAAGATATTAGGGAATTTTGACATCAATGTAAGCGTGATTCAGAAGTCACACATACCATATAAGCACACTATAAGAAAACACATTTTCTCTTAAAATATATTTTTTATAATAAAAAAAATACAATAGTTAGTCTTGCAATGTTATATGCTACTGATAGAAACCATTCCTTTGTGTATACATTGGGTATTTCTTAAGATATTAGGGAATTTTGACATGAATGAAAGCGGGAATCAGAAGTCACACATAACTTATAGGCGCACTATAAGAAAACACATTTTTCTCCTAAAATATATTTTCTGTAATAAAATAAATACAATAGTTATTCTTGCAATGTTATATGCTACTGATAGAAACCATTCCTTTGTTTATACATGGGGTATTTCTTAAGATATTAGGGAATTTTGACATCAATATAAGCGGGAATCAGAAGTCAAATATACCATATAAGCCCACTATAAGTAAAAGCATTTTTCTCCTAAAAGATATTTTTTATAATAAAATAAATACAATAGTTAGTCTTACAATGTTACTTATTACTGAAAGTAACCATGTTTTTGTGTATACATTGGGTATTTCTTAAGATATTAGGGAATTTTGATTTCAATGTATACGGGATTCAGAAGTCACACATGCCATATAAGCGCACTATAAAAAAACACATTTTCTCCTAAAATATATTTTTTATAATAAAATAAATACAATAGTTAGTCTTGCAATGTTATATGCTACTGAAGGAAACTATTATTTTGTGTATACATTGGGTATTTCTTAAGATATTAGGGAATTTTGACATCAATGTATACGGGATTCAGAAGTCACACATGCCATATAAGCGCACTATAAAAAAACACATTTTCTCCTAAAATATATTTTTTATAATAAAAAAAATACAATAGTTAGTCTTGCAATGTTATATGCTACTGAAGGAAACAATTGTTTTGTGTATACATTGGGTATTTCTTAAGATATTAGGGAATTTTGACATCAATGTAAGCGTGATTCAGAAGTCACACATACCATATAAGCGCACTATAAGAAAACACATTTTCTCTTAAAATATATTTTTTATAATAAAAAAAATACAATAGTTAGTCTTGCAATGTTATATGCTACTGATAGAAACCATTCCTTTGTGTATACATTGGGTATTTCTTAAGATATTAGGGAATTTTGACATGAATGAAAGCGGGAATCAGAAGTCACACATAACTTATAGGCGCACTATAAGAAAACACATTTTTCTCCTAAAATATATTTTTTGTAATAAAATAAATACAATAATTAGTCTTACAATGTTACTTATTACTGAAAGTAACCATGTTTTTGCGTATACATTGGGTATTTCTTAAGATATTAGGGAATTTTGACTTCCATGTAAGCGGGATTCAGAAGTCACACATGCCATATAAGCGCACTATAAAAAAACACATTTTCATCTAAAATATATTTTTTATAATAAAATAAATACAATAGTTAGTCTTGCAATGTTATATGCTACTGAAGGAAACTATTATTTTGTGTATACATTGGGTATTTCTTAAGATATTAGGGAATTTTGACATCAATGTATACGGGATTCAGAAGTCACACATGCCATATAAGCGCACTATAAAAAAACACATTTTCACCTAAAATATATTTTTTATAATAAAATAAATACAATAGTTAGTCTTGCAATGTTATATGCTACTGAAGGAAACTATTATTTTGTGTATACATTGGGTATTTCTTAAGATATTAGGGAATTTTGACATCAATGTATGCGGGATTCATAAGTCACACATGCCATATAAGCGCACTATAAAAAAACACATTTTCTCCTAAAATATATTTTTATAATAAAAAAAATACAATAGTTAGTCTTGCAATGTTATATGCTACTGAAGGAAACAATTGTTTTGTGTATACATTGGGTATTTCTTAAGATATTAGGGAATTTTGACATCAATGTAAGCGTGATTCAGAAGTCACACATACAATATAAGCGCACTATAAGAAAACACATTTTCTCTTAAAATATATTTTTTATAATAAAAAAATACAATAGTTAGTCTTGCAATGTTATATGCTACTGATAGAAACCATTCCTTTGTGTATACATTGGGTATTTCTTAAGATATTAGGGAATTTTGACATGAATGAAAGCGGGAATCAGAAGTCACACATAACTTATAGGCGCACTATAAGAAAACACATTTTTCTCCTAAAATATATTTTCTGTAATAAAATAAATAGAATAGTTATTCTTGCAATGTTATATGCTACTGATAGAAACCATTCCTTTGTTTATACATGGGGTATTTCTTAAGATATTAGGGAATTTTGACATCAATATAAGCGGGAATCAGAAGTCAAATATACCATATAAGCCCACTATAAGTAAAAGCATTTTTCTCCTAAAAGATATTTTTTATAATAAAATAAATACAATAGTTAGTCTTACAATGATACTTATTACTGAAAGTAACCATGTTTTTGTGTATACATTGGGTATTTCTTAAGATATTAGGGAATTTTGATTTCAATGTATACGGGATTCAGAAGTCACACATGCCATATAAGCGCACTATAAAAAAACACATTTTCTCCTAAAATATATTTTTTATAATAAAAAAAATACAATAGTTAGTTTTGCAATGTTATATGCTACTGATAGAAACCATTCCTTTGTGTATACATTGGGTATTTCTTAAGATATTAGGGAATTTTGACATGAATGAAAGCGGGAATCAGAAGTCACACATAACTTATAGGCGCAGTATAAGAAAACAATTTTTCTCCTAAAATATATTTTCTGTAATAAAATAAATACAATAGTTAGTCTTGCAATGTTATATGCTACTGATAGAAACTCTTCGTTTGTGTATACTAGGGTATTTCTTAAGATATTAAGGAATTTTGACATGAATGTAAGCGGGAATCAGATGAAACAAATATCATATAAGCGCACTATAAGAAAACACATATTCTCCAAAATTATATTTCTTATAATAAAATAAATACAATAGTTATTCTTGCAATTTTATATGCTACTGTTAGAAACCATTCCTTTGTTTATACATGGGGTATTTTTTAAGATATTAGGGAATTTTGACATCAACATAAGCGGGAATCAGAAGTCAAATATACCATATAAGCGCACTATAAGAAAAAGCATTTTTCTCCTAAAATATATTTTTTATAATAAAATAAATACAATAGCTAGTCTTGCAATGTTACTTATTACTGAGAAAAATCATGTTTTTGTGTATACATGAAGTATTTCTTAAGATATTAGGGAATTTTGACATCAATGTAAGAGGGATTCAGAAGTCACACATACCAAATAAGCGCATTATAAGAAAACTTATTTTTCTCCTGAAATATATTTTTTGTAATAAGATAAATACAATAGTTAGTCTTGCAATGCTATATGCTACTAATAGAAACTTTTCGTTTGTGTATACATGGGGTATTTCTTAAGATATTAGGGAATTTTGACATGAATGTAAGCGGGAATCAGAAGTCACACATACCATATAAGCGCACTATAAGAAAACACATTTTCTCCTAAAATATATTTTTTATAATAAAATAAATACAATAGTTAGTCTTGCAATGTTATATGCTACTGATAGAAACCATTCCTTTGTGTATACATTGGGTATTTCTTAAGATATTAGGGAATTTCGAGATCAATGTAAGCGGGAATCAGAAGTCACACATACCATGTAAGCGCACTATAAGAAAACACATTTTTCTCATAAAACATATTTTTTATAATAAAATAAATAAACAGTTAGTCTTGCAATGTTATATTCTACTGAAAGAAACCATTCCTTTGTGTATACATTGGGTATTTCTTAAGATATTAGGGAATTTCGAGATCAATGTAAGCGGGAATCAGAAGTCACACATACCATGTAAGCGCACTATAAGAAAACACATTTTTCTCCTAAAATATATTTTTTATAATAAAATAAATACAATAGTTAGTCTTGCAATGTTATATGCTACTGATAGAAACCATTCCTTTGTGTATACATTGGGTATTTCTTAAGATATTAGGGAATTTCGAGATCAATGTAAGCGGGAATCAGAAGTCACACATACCATGTAAGCGCACTATAAGAAAACACAATTTTCTCCTAAAATATATTTTTTATAATAAAATAAATACAATAGTTAGTCTTGCAATGTTATATGCTACTGATAGAAGCCATTCCTTTGTGTATATATTGGGTATTTCTTAAGATATTAGGGAATTTCGAGATCAATGTAAGCGGGAATCAGAAGTCACACATACCATGTAAGCACACTAAAAGAAAACACATTTTTCTCCTAAAATATATTTTTTATAATAAAATAAATACAATAGTTAGTCTTGCAATGTTATATTCTACTGATAGAAACCATTCCTTTGTGTATACTTTGGGTATTTCTTAAGATATTAGGGAATTTCGAGATCAATGTAAGCGGGAATCAGAAGTCACACATACCATGTAAGCGCACTATAAGAAAACACATTTTTCTCCTAAAATATATTTTTTATAATAAAATAATTACAATAGTTCGTATTGCAATGTTATATGCTACTGATAGAAACCATTCCTTTGTGTATACATTGGGTATTTCTTAAGATATTAGGGAATTTCGAGATCAATGTAAGCGGGAATCAGAAGTCACACATACCATGTAAGCACACTATAAGAAAACACATTTTTCTCCTAAAATATATTTTTTATAATAAAATAAATACAATAGTTAGTCTTGCAATGTTATATTCTACTGATAGAAACCATTCCTTTGTGTATACATTGGGTATTTCTTAAGATATTAGGGAATTTCGAGATCAATGTAAGCGGGAATCAGAAGTCACACATACCATGTAAGCGCACTATAAGAAAACACATTTTTCTCCTAAAATATATTTTTTATAATAAAATAAATACAATAGTTAGTCTTGCAATGTTATATTCTACTGATAGAAACCATTCCTTTGTGTATACATTGGGTATTTCTTAAGATATTAGGGAATTTCGAGATCAATGTAAGCGGGAATCAGAAGTCACACATACCATGTAAGCGCACTATAGGAAAACACATTTTTCTCCTAAAATATATTTTTTATAATAAAATAAATACAACAGTTAGTCTTGCAATGTTATATGCTACTGATAGAAACCATTCCTTTGTGTATACATTGGGTATTTCTTAAGATATTAGGGAATTTCGAGATCAATGTAAGCGGGAATCAGAAGTCACACATACCATGTAAGCGCACTATAAGAAAACACATTTTTCCCCTAAAATATATTTTTTATAATAAAATAAATACAATAGTTAGTCTTGCAATGTTATATGCTACTGATAGAAACCATTCCTTTGTGTTATACATTGGGTATTTCTTAAGATATTAAGGAATTTCGAGATCAATATAAGCGGGAATCAGAAGTCACACATACCATGTAAGCGCACTATCATAAAACACAATTTTCTCCTAAAATATATTTTTTATAATAAAATTAATACAATAGTTAGTCTTGCAATGTTACTTATTACTGAAAGAAACCATTTTTTTGTGTATACATGGGGTATTTCTTAAGATATTAGGGAATTTTGACATCAATGTAAGCGGGAATCAGAAGTCACACATACCATATAAGCTCACTATAAGAAAACACATTTTCTCCTAAAATATATTTTTTATAATAGAATAAATACAATAGTTAGTCTAGCAATGTTACTTATTACTGAAAGTAACCATGTTTTTGTGTATACTTGGGGTATTTGTTAAGATATTGGGAATTTTGACATTAATGTAAACGGGAATCAGAAGTCACACATACAATATAACCGCACTATACGAAAACATATTTTTCTCCTAAAATATATTTTTTATAATAATATATATAAAACAATTAGTCTTGCAATATTATATTCTACTGATAGAAACCATTCTTTTATGTAAAGATTGGGTATTTCTTAAGATATTACGGAATTTCGACATCAATGTAAGCGGGAATCAGAAGTCACAAATACAATTTAAGCGCAGCATACGAAAACACATATTTCTCCTAAAGTATATTTTTATAATTAATTAAGTACAACAGTTAGTCTTGCAATGCTCTATGCTACTGAAAGAAACCATTCGTTTGTAAATACATGGGGTATTTCTCAAGATATTAAGGATTTTTGACATCAATGTAAGCGGGATTCAGAAGTCACACATACCATATAATCGCACTATAAGAAAAATAATTTTCTCCTAAAATATATTTTTTATGATAAAATAAATACAATAGTTAGTCTTGCAATGTTATATGCTACTGATAGAAACCACTCCTTTGTGTATACATGGGGTATTTCTTAAGATATTAGGGAATTTTGACATCAATGTAAGCGGGAATCAGAAGTCGCAAATACCATATAAGCGCAATATACGAAAACACATTTTTCTCCAAAAATATATTTTTTATCATAAAAAAATACAATAGTTAGTCTTGCAATGTTATATGCTACTGAAAGTAACCATGTTTTTGTGTATAATTGGGGTATTTGTTAAGATATTAGGGAATTTCGGCATTAATGTAAGCGGGAATCAGTTGTCACACATACCATATAAGCGCACTATACGAAAACACATTTTTCAACTAAAATATATTTTTGATAATAAAATAAATAAAACAGTTAGTCTTGAAATGTTATATTCTACCGATAGAAACCATTCCTTTGTGTATACATGGGGTATTTCTTAAGATATTAGGGAATTTCGTCATCAACGTTAGCGGGAATCAGAAGTCACACATACCATATAAGCGCACTATAAGAGAACACATTTTCTCCTAAAATATATGTTTTATAATAGAATAAATACAATAGTTATTTTCGCAATGTTTATAATTACTGAAAGTAACCATGTTTTTGCGTATACATGGGGAATTTCTTAAGATATTAGGGAATTTTAACATCAATGTAAGCGGGATTTAGAAATCATACATACCATATAAGCGCACTATAAGAAAACAAATTTCTTCCTAAAAAATATTTTTCATAATAAAATAAGTAAAACAGTTAGTCTTGCAGTGTTATATTCTACTGATAGAAACCATTCCTTCGTGTATACATTGTGTATTTCTTAAGATTTTACGGAATTTCGACATCAATGTAAGCGGGAATCAGAAGTCACACATACCATATAATCGCACTATAAGAAAAATAATTTTCTCCTAAAATATATTTTTTATAATAAAATAAATACAATTGTTAGTCTTGCAATGTTATATGCTACTGATAGAAACCACTCCTTTGTGTATACATGGGGTATTTCATAAGATATTAGGGAATTTTGACATCAATGTAAGCGGGAATCAGAAGTCACAAATACCATATAAGCGCAATATACGAAAACACATTTTTCTATAAAAATATATTTTTTATAATAAAAAAATGCAATAGTTAGTCTTGCAATGTTATATGCTTCTGAAAGTAACCATGTTTTTCTGTATACTTGGGGTATTTGTTAAGATATTAGGGAATTCGACATTAATGTAAGCGGAAATCAGAAGTCACACATACCATATAAGCGCACTATACGAAAACACATTTTTCTCCTAAAATATATTTTTCATAATAAAATAAATACAATAGTTAGTCTTGAAATGTTACTTATTACTGAAAGAAACCATGTTTTCGTGTGTACATGGGGTATTTCTTAAGATATTAGGAAATTTTGATAGCAATATAAGCGGGAATCAGAAGTCACAAAAACCATATAAGCGCACAATAAGAAAACACATTTTCTGCTAAAATATATATTTATAATAAAATAAGTGCAATAGTTAGTCTTGCAATGTTTTATATTACTGAAGGAAACCATGATTTTGTGCATATATTAGGTATTTCTTAAGATATTAGGAAACTTTGACAGCAATTTGATCGGGATTCAGAAGTAAAACATACCATATAAGCTCACTATAAGAAAACACGTTTTCTCCTAAAATATATTTTTAATAATGAATTAATACAATAGTTAGTCTTGCAATGTTACTTATTACTGAAAGAAACCATGTTTTTGTGTATACATGAGGTATTTCTCAAGATATTAGGGAATTTTGACATAAATGTAAGCGGGAATCAGAAGTAACACGTACCATATAAGCACACTATAAGAAAACACATTTTTCTCCTAAAATATATTTTTTATAATTAAATACAATAGTTAGTCTTGAAATGTTATTTGCTACTGATAGAAACCATTCCTTCGTGTATACATATGGGGTATTTCTTAAGATATTAGGGAATTTCGACATCAATGTAAGCGGGAATCAGAAGTCACACATACCATATAAGCTCACTATAAGAAAACACATTTTCTCCTAAAATATATTTTTTATAATAGAATAAATACAATAGTAAGTCCAGCAATGTTACTTATTACTGAAAGTATTCATGTTTTTGTGTATACTTGAGATATATGTTAAGATATTAGGGAATTTTTACATTAATGTAAGCGGGAATCAGAAGTCACACATACAATATAAGCGCACTATACGAAAACCCATTTTTCTCTAAAATGTATTTTTTATAATAAAATATATAAAACAATTAGTCTTGCAATGTTATATTCTACTGATAGAAACCATTCCTTTGTGTATACATGGGGTATTTCTTAAGATATTACGGAATTTCGACATCAATGTTAGCGGGAATCAGAAGTCACACATACCATATAAGCGCCCTGTAAGAAAACACATTTTCTCCTAAAATATATTTTTTATAATAAAATAAATACAATAGTTAGTCTTGCAATGTTATTTATTACTGAAAGAAACCATGTTTTTGTTTATACATGGGGTATTTCTTAAGATATTAGGGATTTTTGACATCAATGTAAGAGGGAATCAGAAGTCACACATACCATATCAGCTCATTATAAGAAAACACATTTTCTCCTAAAATATATTTTTTATTATAGAACAAATACAATAGATAGTCTTGCAATGTTACTTAGTGCTGAAAGAAACCATGTTTTTGTGTATACATAGGGTATTTCTTAAGATAATAGGGAATTTTAACATCAATGTAAGCGGGATTCAGAAGTCACACATACCATATAATCGCCCTATAAGAAAAATAATTTTCTCCTAAAATATATTTTTTATAATAAAATAAATACAATAGTTAGTCTTGCAATATTATATGCTACTGATTGAAACCATTCCTTTGTGTACACATGGGGTATTTCTTAAGATATTAGGGAATTTTGACATCAATATAAGCGGGAATCAGAAGTCACAAATACCATATCAGAGCAATATACGAAAACACATTTTTCTCCAAAGTAATATTTTTTATAATAAAAAAATGCAATTCTTAGTCTTGCAATGTTATGTGCTACTGAAAGTAACTAAGTTTTTGTGTATACATGGGGTATTTCTTAAGATATTAGGGAATTTTGACATGAATGTAAGCGGGAATCAGAAGTCACAAATACCATATAAACACACCATACGAAAACAAATATTTCTCCTAAAGTATATTTTAGGAGAAATATAATTAATTAAATACAACAATTAGTCTTGCAATGCTATATGCTACTGAAAGAAATCATTCGTTTGTGTATACATGGGGTATTTCTTCAGATATTAGGGAATTTTCACATCAATTATAAAGTGAATCAGTAGTTATACATACCATATAAGCGCACTATAAGAAAACACATTTTCGCCTAAGATATATTTTTTGTAATAAAATAAATACAACAGTTAATCTCGCAATGTTACTTATTACTGAGAAAAACATTTTTTTGTGTATACGTGGGGTATTTCTTAAGATATTTTGGAATTTTAACATCAATGTAAATGGGAATTAGAAGTCACAAATACCATATAAGCGCACTATAAGGAAACACATTTTTCTTCTAAAATATATTTTTTATATTAAAAAATATGCAACAGTTATTCTTACAATGTTATTTGCTACTGAAAAAAACATTTCGGTTGTGTATACATAGGGAATTTTTTAAGATATTAGGCAATTTTGACATCAATGTAAGGGGGAATCAGAATTCAAAAATACCATATAAGCGTACCATACGAAGACACATATTTCTCCCAAAGTTTATTTTTTATAATTAATTAAATACAACAGTTATTCTTGCAATGCTATAAGCTACTGAAAGAAACCATTCGTTTGTGTATACATGGGGTATTTCTTAAAATATTAGGGAATTTTGACATCAATGTAAGCGGGAATCAGAAGTCACAAATACCATATAAGCGCAGCATACGAAAACACATATTTCTCCTAAAGTATAGTTTTTATAATTACTTAAATACAACACTTAGTCTTGCAATGTTATATGCTACTGATAGAAACCATTCCTTTGTGTATACATGGAGTATTTCTAAAGATATTAGGGAATTTTGACATTAATATAAGCGGGAATCGGAAGTCCCATATACCTTATAAGCGCAGCAAGCGAAAAACACATATATCTCCGAAAGTATATTTTTTATAATAAAATTAATACAACAGTTAGTCTTGCAATGTTACTTATTACTGAAAGAAACCGTTGTTTTGTGTATACATCGGGTATTTCTTAAGATATTTTGGAATTTTAACATCATTGTAAATGGGAATCAGAAGTCACAAATACCATATAAGCATACTATAAGGAAACACATTTTTCTTCTAAAATATACTTTTTATAATAAAAAAATATGCAACAGTTAGTCTTACAATGTTATATGTTACTGAAAAAAACCTGTCGTTTGTGGGGAATTTCTAGAATATTAGGCAATTTTGACATCAATGTAAGCGGGAATCAGAAGTTACAAATACCATATAAGCGCACCATACGAAGACACATATTTCTCCTAAAGTATATTTTTTATAATTAATTAAATACAACGTTATTAATAATATAATTAAATACATTTAAATACAATAAAATCTTGCAATGTTATATCCTTTGCAATGTTAATCCCTTTTAGACACTTTTAGACACTTCAGACTCTTTAGACCCTTTTAGACTCTTTTAGACCTTTTTAGACTCTTTACACCCTTTTAGACTCTGTTAGACCCTTTAGACCCTTTTAGACTTTTAGACTATTTTTTCCCTATTCCTATATTCTATAGATACCTATATCTACACACCCTTTTAGACCCTTCAGAACCTTTTATACCCTTTAGACAATTTAGACCCTTTAGACTCTTTAGACCCTTTCAGACCCTTTAGAACCATTTAGACCCTTTTAGACTCTTTCGACCCTTTTAGACTCTTTTAGACCCTTTAGTCATTATTAGAGTCTTTTAGACACTTTTAGACCCTTAAGACCATTTTAGACCCTTTAGACTCTTTAGACTGTTCCCTATATAGGGAATTCCCGATAATCACATATTATCGGTGTGATTATCGGGAATATTCCCTTTTATCGGAAATGATAATAGGTGATAATAGGAATAGAATCGGGTGATAATTCTCCCTATATTTTGACCCTTTTAGACCCTAATATGGACTAACAGGTGATAACCCGTTAGTCCATAGTTTGTTACATTGTTTTTAAGTCTATATAGTCTTTATAAATAAAGACTACATAGTTTCACATCTGCCGAAAACGCCGAACAGATCGACGGACGCCTACAACGTTTCTCCGAGATCGTTGTGCCACCACTCACACTTCTCGAGGCGATAGACTATAGCTACTTGTCAATGGCGAGAGAAGAAAAAAGGCGCACCCTCAACGATAGCCTTAACAGCCAGCGAATAGCCTTAACCGATAGCTTTTACAGCCAGCGAAACACCGCCATACGGAATTTTCGTCGAAGTAAAATGGAGTCAACCTAGCCGTGCGGGTTACGGTAACCACACCACTTGTATATTGTTAGCTTCATTTTTCGTACTTAGACCAAGTCCATACGAAATATGGAAAACTTGCATTTACTAAAATACATTGTTTTTAAGTTCTCCAGCGTGTTTGAAATATGATTTTATTCAATTGCCTTTTACTTTGAAAATTTTCCGTTGGTTAGATCACCCGTTTCATAATAGCATAAGGTTTTTTAAGCTTTGTTTACATTTTGCAAACTCGATATAATCGCTTTAAAATAGACGTAAAATGGAATCAAACTAGGCGTGCGGGTTACGGTAACCACACCGAAGCGTGGGCTTGGAAATTTTCAGCTTGATTTTTCGTATTTAGAGACCAAGTCCATATGAAATATGGAAAACTTGCATTCTTAATGAATGCAAGTTAAAACAATGTATTTTAATAATACATTGTTTTTAAGGGCTGCAGCGTGTTTGAAATATGATTTTATTCAATTAACTTTTACTTTGAAAATTTTCAGTTCATTAGATCACCCGTTTCACAATTTTGGTAAAAATAAGGTTTTTTAAGTTTTGTTTACATTTTGTAAACTCGAAGAAATCCCTTTCAAAACTTTTCTATTTCTAATTTAACACTTAATGAGTGATTTACTACGAAATTTAAATACCTTATGAATTTTTCTCGTATTTTAAATTAGTAATATAGTGTGAAGAAGCCTTTTCCATGTTTTTTTATACTTTGCAAATCATAAAAAATACTTTGCTCGCGATATTTTTTAGTTTTAAAAGAATATTATTCGTTTTAAATCTGTATCAGAGTGTTTTATGTTTGATATCTATATAACAGATTTTTGCTTGACTGTGTACAGTTGTTGTATTTTGTATAAAATCTTAGAAAACAAATCAGAATATAAGTTTCAAAGACTTATTGTTGGCAAATGTTTGATATTAAAATGATATTGACTTATTTGTCATTTTAAAATGCATACTTATATGCTTTATTAAGCTTTGTTTATACATTTTGCAAATTTCAATATATCGGTTAAAGTTATTTGAAAGAAAAATTTCATTAATTTAATGTTAATAAATATGAAATCGTTAATATATTAAGAAACTGAATTCAATTCAGCTTTATTAATAGAAAAATGAATTAAATTATTCTTTAAAGTAGTCTAATATAGACAACATATTTCTGAAGTTACATCGAAATTTTTGAAATAGATTTGTCACACTGAATGGAAATAGCATTTCACATCTGCCTTAAAAGTAGCAATGAAGTTTTTCTAAAAGAATTTAATTTTTATAAAAAATAAATATATTCACTATTTGTGGAATATTATTCAATACTAAATGCTCCAATGCATTTTTCCATAAAAAAGAAATTTCTCTAGATAATGAGGAATCTTAAATTTAATGATCGCGCGAATCACAATAAATGGTTTCATTTAGTAGTAAGTCTTTTTCTTAGATTAATTGTGGTTTTCATTTTATTACAAAAAATATAATTTAGGACAAAAATTAGTTTTTGTATAGTGCATCCAAATGGGATGTGAAACTCCCGATTCTCGCAAAGTTTGATTTCAAAATTCCAGTATATCTAAAGAAATACCCAATATATATACAAATAAATGGTTTCATTTAGTAGTAAATCACATTCTTAGACTAACTGTGGTATTCATTTTATTACAAAAAATATAATTTAGGAGAAAATGTGTTTTTGTATAGTGCACCCATATGGAATGTGAAGTTCCTGATTCTCGTTAAGTTTGATTTCAAAATTCCAGTATATCTTAAGGAAAACCCAATGAATATACAAATAAATTGTTTCATTTAGTAGTAAGTCACATTCTTAGACTAACTGTGGTATTCATTTTATTACAAAAAATATAATTTAGGAGAAATATGTGTTTTTGTACAGTGCACCCATATGATATGTGAAACATCAGTTTCTTGCTAAATTTGATTTCAAAATTCCAGTATATCTTATAAAATACCTAACAGATATACAAATAATTGGTTTAATTTAGCAGCAAGTTTTCTTCTTAGACTATTTGTGGTTTCCATTTTATTACAAAAAACATAATTTAGGGAAAAAATGTGTTTTTGTATAGTGCAACCATATGCTATGTGAAACTACATATTCTCGTTAAGTTTGATTTCAAAATTCCAGTATATTTTAAGAAATACCCAATGTATGTACAAATAATTGGTTTCAATTAGCAATAAATATTATTCTTAGACTAATTGTGGTTTTCGTTTTATTACAAAAAATATAATATAGGAAAAAAATGAGTTTTTGTATAGTGCACCCATATGGTATGTGAAACTTTAGATTCTCGTTAAGTTTGATTTCAAAATTCCAGTATATCTTTTAAAATACCCAATGGATATACAAAAAATTGGTTTCATTTAGTAGTAAATCTTCTTCTTAGACTAATTGTGGTTTTCATTTTATTACAAAAAATATAATTTAGGAGAAAAATGAGTTTTTTTATAGTGCACCCAAAAGGTATGTAAAACTTATGATTCTCGCTAAGTTTGATTTCAAAATAACAGTATATCTTAAGAAATACCCAATGGTCACACAAATAAATGGTTTCATTTAGTAGTAAATCTTATTCTTAGTCTAATTATGTTGTTCATTTTATTACAAAAAATATAATTTACGAGAAAAATGCGTTTTTGTATTTTGCACCAATATGCTATGTGAAACTCCTGATTCTCGCTAAGTTTGATTTCAAAATAATTGTATATCTTAAGAAATACCCAATGGATATACAAGTAAATGGTTTCATTTAGTAGTAAATTTTTTCTTAGATAAATTGTGGTTTTCATTTTATTGCAAAAAAATATAATTTAGGAAAAAAATGAGTTTTTGTATAGTGCACCCATAAGGTATGTGAAACTTCAGATTCTCGTTAAGTTTAATTTCAAAATTCCAGTATATCATAAGAAATAACCAATGGATATACAAATAATTGGTTTCAGTTAGTAGTAAATCTTATTCTTAGACTAATTGAGATTTTCATTTTATTACAAAAATTATAATTTAGGAGAAAAATGCGTTTTTGTATATTGCACCCAAATGGTATATGAAACTCCTGATTCTCGCTAAGTTTGATTTCAAAATTCGAGGATATCTTAAGAAGTACCCAATGGATTAACAATTAAATGGTTTCATTTTGTAGTAAATCTTATTCTTAGACAAATTGTGGTTTTCATTTTATTACAAAAAATATAATTTAGGAGAAAAATGCGTTTTTGTATATTGCACCCATATGGTATGTGAAATTCCTGATTCTCGTTAACATTGATATCAAAATTTCATTATATCTTAAGAAATACCCAATGGAAATACAAATAAAAGGTTTCATTTAGTAGTAAATCTTATTCTTAGACTAATTGTGGGTTTCAATTTATTACAAAAAATATAATTTAGTAAAAAAATGAGTTTTTGTATAGTGTACACATATGGTATGTGAAACTCCTGATTCTCGCTAAGTTTGATTTAAAAATTCCAGTACATCTTAAGAAATACCCAATGGATATACAAATAAATAGTTTTATTTAGTGCTAAGTCTTCTTCTTAGATTAATTGTGGTTTTCATTTTATAACAAAAAATATAATTTAGGAGAAAAATGAGTTTTTGTATAGTGCACATAAAAGATATGTGAAACTTAAGATTCTCGCTAAATTTGATTTGAAAATTGCAGTATAACTTAAGAAATACCCAATGGATATACAAGTAAATGGTTTCATTTAGTAGTATATCTTATTCATAGACAAATTGTGGTTTTAATTTTATTACAGAAAACACAATTTAGGAAAAAAATGAGTTTTTAAAAAGTGCACCCATATGGTATGTGAAACTTCTGTTTCTCGCTTAGTTTGATTTCAAAATTCCAGTATATCTAAAGAAATACCCAATGGTCACACAAATAAATGATTTCCTTTAGTAGTAATTCTTATTTTTAGACAAATAATGGTATTCATTCTATTACAAAATATATAATTTAGGATAAATTGAGTTTTTGTATAGTGCACCCAAAAGGTATGTGAAACTCCCGATTCTCGCTAAGTTTGATTTCAAAATTCCAGCATATCTTAAGAAATACCCCATGTATATACAAATAAATGGTTTCATTTAGTAGTAAATCACATTCTTAGACTAACTGATGTATTCATTTTATTACAAAAAATAAAATTTAGACGAAAAATGTGTTTTTGTATTTTGCATCCAAATGGTATATGAAACTCCTGATTCTCGCTAAGTTTGATTTAATCAATAAAATTCCAGTATATCTTAAGAAATACACAATGGATATATCAATAAATGCTTACATTTAGTAGTAAATCTTGTTCTTAGACTAATTGTGCTTTTCATTTTATAACAAAAAATATAATTTAGGAGAAAAATGAGTTTCTGTATAGTGCACCCATATGGTATGTAAAACTTCTGAATCTCACTAAGTTTGATTTCAAAATTCCAGTATATCTTAAGAAATACCCAATGGACATCCAAATAAATTGTTTCAATTACTAGTAAATCTTATTCTTAGACTAATTGTGCTTTTCATTTTATAACAAAAAATATAATTTAGGAGAAAAATGCCTTTTTGTATATTGCACCCATATGGTATGTGAAATTCCTGATTCTCGTTAACTTTGATATCAAAATTCCATTATATCTTAAGAAATACCCAATGGATATACAAATAAAAGGTTTCATTTAGTAGTAAATCTTATTCTTAGACTAATTGTGGGTTTCAATTTATTACAAAAAATATAATTTAGTAAAAAAATGAGTTTGTGTATAGTGTACACATATGGTATGTGAAACTTCTGATTCTCGCTAAGTTTGATTTAAAAATTCCAATATATCTTAAGAAATACCCCATGTATATACAAATAAATGGTTTCATTTAGTAGTAAATCTTATTCTTAGACTAATTGTGCTTTTCATTTTATAACAAAAAATATAATTTAGGAGAAAAATGAGTTTCTGTATAGAGCACCCACATGGTATGTGAAACTTCTGATTCTCGCTAAGTTTGATTTCAAAATTCCAGTATATCTTAAGAAATACCCAATGGATACCCAAATAAATGTTTTCACTTACTAGTAAATTACTAGTAAATCTTATTCTTAGACTAATTGTGGTTTTCATTTTATTACAAAAATATAATTTAAGAAAAAAATGAGTTTTTGTATAGTGCACCCATATGGTATGTGAAACTTCTGTTTCTCGCTTAGTTTGAATTCAAAATTCCACTATATCTAAAGAAATACCCAATGGTCACACAAATAAATGGTTTCGTTTAGTAGTAATTCTTATTTTTAGACAAATTATGGTATTCATTTTATTACAAAATATATAATTTAAGAAAAACATGCGTTTTTGTATAGTGCACCCATATGGTATGGGAAACTTTAGATTCTCGTTAAGTTTGATTTCAAAATTCCAGTATATCTTTTAAAATACCCAATGGATATACAAAAAATTGGTTTCATTTAGTAGTAAGTCTTCTTCTTAGACTAATTGTGGTTTTCATTTTATTACAAAAAATATAATTTAGGAGAAAAATGCGTTTTTGCATATTGCACCCATATGGTTTGTGAAACTCCTAATTCTCAGTAAGTTTGATATCAAAATTTCAGTATATCTTAAGAAATACATAATGGATATACAAATAAATGGTTTCATTTAGTAGTAAATCTTATTCTTAGACTAATTGTGAGTTTCATTTTATTACAAAAAATATAATTTAGTAAAAAAATGAGTTTTTGTATAGTGCACCCATATGGTATGTGAAACAACTGATTCTCGCTAAGTTGGATTTCAAAATTCCAGTATATCTTAAGAAATACCCTATGGATATCACAAGTAGATTGATTTCATTTACTAGTAAATCATATTCTTAGACTAATTGTCGTTATTCATTTTATTACAAAAATTATAATTTAGGAGAAAAAGGAGTTTTTGTATAGTGCGCCCCTGTGAAACGTGAAACTTCTGATTCTCGCTAAGTTTGATTTCAAAATTCCAGTATATCTTTAAGAAATACCCAATGGATATACAAAATTGATTGATTTCATTTAGTAGTAAATCATATTCTTAGACTAATTGTCGTATTCATTTTATTACAAAAAATATAATTTAGGAGAAAAAGGAGTTTTTGTATAGTGCGCCTATATGGAACGTGAAACTTCTGATTCTCGCTAAGTTTGATTTCAAAATTCCAGTATATCTTAAGAAATACCCAATGGAAACACAATTGATTGATTTCATTTAGTAGTAAATCATATTCTTAGACTAATTGTCGTATTCATTTTATTACAAAAAATATAATTTAGGAGAAAAATGATTTTTTGTATAGTGCGCCTATATGGAACGTGAAGCTTCTGATTCTCGCTAAGTTTGATTTCAAAATTCCAGTATATCTTAAGAAATACCCAATGGAAACACAATTGATTGATTTCATTTAGTAGTAAATCATATTCTTAGACTAATTGTCGTATTCATTTTATTACAAAAAATATAATTTAGGAGAAAAATGATTTTTTGTATAGTGCGCCCATATGGAACGTGAAACTTCTAGATTCTCGCTAAGTTTGATTTCAAAATTCCGGTATATCTTTAAGAAATACCCAATGGATATACAAAAGATTGGTTTCATTTAGTAGTAAGTCTTCTTCTTAGACTAATTGTGGTTTTCATTTTATTACAAAAAATATAATTTAGGAGAAAAATGCGTTTTTGTATATTGCACCCATATGGTTTGTGAAACTCCTAATTCTCAGCTAAGTTTGATATCAAAATTTCAGTATATCTTAAGAAATACATAATGGATATACAAATAAATGGTTTCATTTAGTAGGAAATCTCATTCTTAGACTAATTGTGAGTTTCATTTTATTACAAAAAATATAATTTAGTAAAAAAATGAGTTTTTGTATACTGCACCCATATGGTATGTGAAACAACTGATTCTCGTTAAGTTTGATTTCAAAATTCCAGTATATCTTTTAAAATACCTAATGGATATGCAAAAAATTAGTTTCATTTAGTAGTAAGTCTTCTTCTTAGACTAATTGTGGTTTTCATTTTATAACAAATAATATAATTTAGGAGAAAAATGAGTTTTTGTGTAGTGCACATAAACGATATGTGAAACTTAAGATTCTCGCTTAATTTGATTTGAAAATTCCAATATAACTTAAGAAATACCCAATGGATATACAAGTAAATGGTTTCATTTAGTAGTAAATCTTATTCTTAGACAAATTGTGGTTTTCATTTTATTACAAAAAATATAATTTAGGAAAAAATGAGTTTTTGTAAAATGTATCCATATGGTATGTGAAACTTCTGATTCTCGCTAAGTTTGATTTAAAAATTCCAGTATATCTTAAGAAATACCCAATGGATAAACAAATAAATGGTTTCATTTAGTAGTAAGTCTTCTTATTAGATAAATTGTGGTTTTCATTTTATTACAAAAAATATAATTTAGGAGAAAAATTAGTTTTTGTATAGTGCACCCAAAATGTAACGTGAAACTCCTGATTCTTGCTAAGTTTGATTTCAAAATTCCAGTATATCTTAAGAAATACCCAATGGAAACACAATTGATTGATTTCATTTAGTAGTAAATCATATTCTTAGACTAATTGTCGTATTCATTTTATTACAAAAAATATAATTTAGGAGAAAAATGATTTTTTGTATAGTGCGCCTATATGGAACGTGAAACTTCTGATTCTCGCTAAGTTTGATTTCAAAATTCCAGTATATCTTAAGAAATACCCAATGGAAACACAATTGATTGATTTCATTTAGTAGTAAATCATATTCTTAGACTAATTGTCGTATTCATTTTATTACAAAAAATATAATTTAGGAGAAAAATGATTTTTTGTATAGTGCGCCTATATGGAACGTGAAACTTCTGATTCTCGCTAAGTTTGATTTCAAAATTCCAGTATATCTTAAGAAATACCCAATAGAAACACAATTGATTGATTTCATTTAGTAGTAAATCATATTCTTAGACTAATTGTCGTATTCATTTTATTACAAAAATATAATTTAGGAGAAAAATGATTTTTTGTATAGTGCGCCTATATGGAACGTGAAACTTCTGATTCTCGCTAAGTTTGATTTCAAAATTCCAGTATATCTTAAGAAATACCCAATGGAAACACAATTGATTGATTTCATTTAGTAGTAAATCATATTCTTAGACTAATTAACGTATTCATTTTATTACAAAAAATATAATTTAGGAGAAAAAATGATTTTTTGTATAATGCGCCTATATGGAACGTGAAACTTCTGATTCTCGCTAAGTTTGATTTCAAAATTCCAGTATATCTTAAGAAATACCCAATGGAAACACAATTGATTGATTTCATTTAGTAGTAAATTATATTCTTAGACTAATTGTCGTATTCATTTTATTACAAAAAATATAATTTAGGAAAAAAATGAGTTTTTTTTATTGTGCGCACATATGGTATGTGAAACTTCAGATTCTCGCGAAGTTGGATTTCAAAATTCCAGTATATCTTAAGAAATACCCAATGGATATACAAATAAATGGTTTCATTTACTAGTAAATATTATTCTTAGACTAATTGTGGTTTTTGTTTTTTTACAAAAAATATAATTTAGGAAAAAAATGAGTTTTTGTATAGTGCACCCATATTACCATATGGGGGAAACTTTAGATTCTCGTTAAATTTGAATTCAAAATTCCAGTATCTCTTCTAAAATACCCAATGGATATACAAAAAATTGGTTTCATTTAGTAGTAAGTCTTCTTCATAGACTAATTGTGGTTTTCATTTTATTACAAAAAAAATATAATTTAGGAGAAAAATGCATTTTTTTATATTGCACCCATATGGTGTGTTAAACTCCTGATTCTCGCTAAATTTGATTTCAAAATTCCAGCATATCTAAAGAAATACCAAATGGATATACAAATAAATGGTTTTATTTAGTACTAAGTCATCTTCTTAGATTAACTGTGGTTTTCATTTTATTTCAAAAAATATAATTTAGGAGAAAAATGAGTTTTTGTAAAGTGCTTCCATATGGTATGTGAAACAACTGATTCTCGCTAAGTTGGATTTCAAAATTCCAGTATATCTTAAGAAATACCCAAGGGATATCCAAATAAATTGTTTCAATTACTAGTAAATCTTATTCTCAAATTAATTGTGGTTTTCATTATATTAAAAAAATGTAATTTAGGAAAAAAATGGGTTTTTTTATTGTGCACACATATGGTACGTGAAACTTCAGATTCTCGCTAAGTTGGATTTCAAAATTCCAGTATATCATAAGAAATACCCAATGGATATCCAAATAAATGGTTTCATTTACTAGTAAATCTTATTCTCAAATTAAATGTGGTTTTCATTATATTAAAGAAATATAATTTAGGGAAAAAATGGGTTTTTTTTATTTTGCACACATATTGTATGTGAAACTTCATACTTAGATTCTCGCTAAGTTTGATTTCAAAATTCCAGTATATCTTAAGAAATACCCAATGGTCACACAAATAAATGGTTTCGTTTAGTAGTAATTCTTATTTTTAGACAAATTATGGTATTCATTTTATTACAAAATATATAATTTAGGAAAAAAATGAGTTTTAGTATAGTGCACCCATATGGTATGTGAAACTCCTGATTGTCGCTAAGTTTGATTTAAAATTTCCAGTACATCTTAAGAAATACCAAATGGATATACAAATAAATGGTTTTATTTAGTACTAAGTCATCTTCTTAGATTAACTGTGGTTTTCATTTTATTTCAAAAAATATAATTTAGGAGAAAAATGAGTTTTTGTATAGTGCACCCATATGGTATGTGAAACAACTGATTCTCGCTAAGTTGGATTTCAAAATTCCAGTATATCTTAAGAAATACCCAATGGATATCCAAATAAATTGTTTCAATTACGAGTAAATCTTATTCTCAAATTAAATGTGGTTTTCATTATATTAAAGAAATATAATTTAGGAAAAAAATGAGTTTTAGTATAGTGCACCCATATGGTATGTGAAACTCCTGATTCTCAGTAAGTTTGATATCGAAATTTCCGTATATCTTAAGAAATACATAATGGATATACAAATAAATGGTTTCATTTTGTATTAAATCTTATTCTTAGACTAATTGTGAGTTTCATTTTATTAGAAAAAACATAATTTAGGAAAAAAATGAGTTTTTGTATAGTGCGCCAAAAAGGTATGTGAAATTTAAGATTCTCGCTAAGTTTGATTTCAAAATTCCAGTATATCTTAAGAAATACCCCATGTATATACAAATAAATGGTTTCATTTAGTAGTAAATCTTATTCTAAGACTAAATGTGCTTTTCATTTTATAACAAAAAATATAATTTAGGAGAAAAATGAGTTTTTGTATAGTGCACCCATATGGTATGTGAAACTTCTGATTCTCGCTAAGTTTGATTTCAAAATTCCAGTATATCTTAAGAAATACCCAATGGAAACACAATTGATTGATTTCATTTAGTAGTAAATCATATTCTTAGACTAATTGTCGTATTCATTTTATTACAAAAAATATAATTTAGGAGAAAAAGTGAGTTTTTGTATAGTGCGCCTATATGGAACGTGAAGCTTCTGATTCTCGCTAAGTTTGATTTCAAAATTCCAGTATATCTTAAGAAATCCCCAATGCAAACACAATTGATTGATTTCATTTAGTAGTAAATCATATTTTTAGACTAATTGTCGTATTCATTTTATTACAAAATATATAATTTAGGAGAAAAAGGAGTTTTTGTATAGTGCGCCCATGTGGAACGTGAAACTTCTGATTCTCGCTAAGTTTGATTTCAAAATTCCAGTATATCTTAAGAAATACCCAATGGATATACACAATTGATTGATTTCATTTAGTACGTAAATCATATTCTTAGACTAATTGTCGTATTCATTTTATTTCAAAAAAATATAATTTAGGAGAAAAATGAGTTTTTGTATAGTGCGCCCATATGGAACGTGAAACATCTGATTCTCGCTAAGTTTGATTTCAAAATTCCAGTATATCTTAAGGAATACCCACATGGATAACACAATTGAATGGTTTCATTTAGCTGGTAAATCATATTCTTAGACTAATTGTCGTATTCGTTTTATTACAAAAATATAATTTAGGAGAAAAATGAGTTTTTGTATAGTGCACCCATATGGTATGTGAAACTTCTGATTCTCGTTAAGTTTGATTTCAAAATTCCAGTATATCTTAAGAATTACCCAATGGATATCCAAATAAATGGTTTCATTTACTAGTAAATCTTATTCTTAGACTAATTGAGGTTTTCATTTTATAACAAAAATATAATTTAAGAAAAAAATGAGTTTTTGTATTGTGCACCCATATGGTATTTGAAACTACTGATTCTCGCTAAGTTGGATTTCAAAATTCCAGTATATCTTAAGAAATACCCAATGGATATCCAAATAAATTGTTTCATTTACTAGTAAATCTTATTCTCAAATTAATTGTCGTTTTCATTATATTAAAAAAATATTATTTAGGAAAAAAATGGGTATTATTATTGTGCACACAAATGGTATGTGAAACTTCTGATTCTCGCTAAGTTTGATTTAAAATTTCTAGTATATCTTAAGAAATACCCAATGGATATACAGATAAATGTTTTCCTTTACTAGTAAATCTTAATCTTAGACTAATTAATGGTGGTTTTAGTTTTATTACAAAAATATAATTTAGGAAAAAAATGAATTTTAATATATTTCATCCATATGGTATGTTAAACTTCTGATTCTCATTAAGTTTGAATTAAAAATTCCAGAGTATCATAAGAAATACCCAATGGTTATACAAATAAATGGTTTCATTTAGTAGTAAATCTTATTCTTAGACTAATTGTGGTTTTCATTTTATTACAAAAAATATAATTTAGGATTAAAATTAGTTTTTGTATAGTGCACCCATATGGTATGTGTATTTCTTAATGTTATAAATTTATTAAATGGGACTAAAATTTTAGTAGTTTGCGTAAAATAATGCATTAAAAAAATTCAGCATAAAAATCAGCTCTTCTTTCGGTTGGTATTTTGTCCATTTGAAGTCAAGTCAAATTACTTCAAGTGCTAAAATCACGGCTTTGGTAATTTATACAATTTTATCGTTATAGAGATATCTGTGAAAGGGAAATTCGTCAATAACATGTAAACTTCTTATAATGACCAGACAGTTAAAATATGTTCCAGTTCTTCTCTTAATAATTGAATGTATTTCAAAATCATAAAAATTAGTCTTATTAAAAATAAAAAAATAAGAGACTTTTCATTCCTCAAATAATCGACTATGAGATAACTTCTCAATGTAAAATTATAAAATATAAATGGCAATTTTTTTTTTGTCTTAGTACCTGTAATTCTTGGTTTTGTTTATTTGTCACTCAACAGTCGTTTTTTGCAAATGAGGTCTAATTAGACCGGGACCTACATTTAAAATCTGTAACTCCTAGTGATAATTTGAATAAATGAAACATTTGGAAAAATGATATGTGTGTCAGTCATGGAAAAACTAATGTTATAAATGCATGCTATTTGGCTGAGAATATTTCAGATTTTAGAAAAAATCTATTAGTAGATAATTTGATTTAAGGAAATTAAATCTTAAATTCCGTTGCAGTTTCATAATCCAGTATGATAAATATGTTTTTCCAAATAAGAGAGTCCCACTTTAAATAATCCTTACTATTTCGACATAAACTGCTGCTTGTGAAAGATCTTTAAATAAATTAAAATTGATGCTGCCATTTTTACGATCAATTATTTAAGTGTAGAACGAAGAAAATATTCAGTAATTAACACTGATTAAGTAATTTATCAATTTGCTCCATCTTAGGCAAAGAATATTTACGTATAATTAATCTGTCAGATAATAATATCCGTTATTGTTGTTAATATAATGTTGCTAATAAGTATTTAATATCTGTAATACATATTAACATCTTTTCATTCCTCAAAATTGTTTGCTTTGTAGAGCAATTATATATAAATATGTAAAATGAATTGTTTTAACTAATTCTAAATTACCATAAGTAAGATTTTTAAATTGACACATTTCTTAATCTAATTTTAATTTTAATTCTTTTAACCCGATTTTTATTCCTTCAAACTTATAAAAGTATAACCTGAACCGTTAAATTTATCTATATTTTTGACTATTTTAAAATGAGTATTTTTTTATTTTTGTTTTTATTATATTCTTATTATAAGCTTATTCCGCATATTATATTATCTTTTGGGATTGGGGTACCAAAATTAATATCGTAACCGGGCGTCAGTTTTGCTCACAACGCCACATGTGAAAATAAAACGGTGCCCTAACTTCTCTCCAAATCAAGTTGCATTGTGAATCGCTTACGGCACTGAAATGATTCTCATCCCTGAATATGACACGACTCCATTGGCTCCAGTTTTTAAACTCTTTGTTTCATTCAAGTATCAGTAGATCTAAAATTTTTCCATCGATATCATTCAACAAATGGAAACGTGACAAATGGAACGTAAACAAATGGAAACGTGCTAGTAGATATGTCAACCGCTTCACTTCACCGTTTTTCTAAAATAATGTGGTTGGCAGTATGATGGCTATAGTTAACCGACATTGTCAGGGAGGAATGAGCACGGGCAAAAAAGATGTTCAAGAAATCATTTACAATTTAATTGAAAACCACTTGCATCTTCAGAGCTATAAGCCTATCAGCATAAAGCTCCAAAACAGTTTTTGTCGTAACCTAACTTAACCTATGTTCAAGAAACAAAAAAGACGAGTAACGAAATGGGTTCACATTTATGTTTCTGTCATTTTCATTAAATTACAATAATTACTCTTATTTAATCCTTTAGTTTGATTTTATAATTTTACGTATTCTTTTAAGAAATTTATCGATAATGAATGTAAGAAAAATTTAAATAACCTAGAATTTATTTTCATAATGATTTTCTTCTATTTTTTACCGAGATGATTTGAGGAAGCTAATAACTTGCTCTGATCTAAATAATAAGTATAAAGAATAACTTTCGGTTATTGAGATATATTTCTTGTTGCCTATAGCTTGAATCTCTAAACAAAGCCAACTGCATCGCAATTTTGAACCAAGCCGATACTTGAAAAAAAAAAGGATGGATTTTAATATTTTACATAAACTTAAGTAAAGCATTTTATGTATTTTTTCTACTTGTTTTAATATAATGGTATATTTTAAAATATATTTCTCTGTTTGTAGTTTTCCTTTAAATAATATGTCTTTAACTTAATAAATAGGTATTTGTGTAAAATTTTTATGATGACATATTTGATGAAAAATATGATGATACATATTTGATGAGAATTAAAACAGAAAACTGAGCATGTAACTGAAAAAAGATTGCACAATTTATTAGCAAAATTGACAAAGTATAAAGGAAATTTAAGTTTTTATTTATTATTATTATTTTTAAAACCACCAAAAAGTATTAAAAAAAGAAAAAAACCTAAAAAGAATAATGATAGTTGGAAATATAATAACGAAGACATTTGATAGTTATCTCCAAGCATCAACTATCAGGAAATCTGAATTCAGTCTAGCCAATAATATTGGAACCTTCCAATCTAGTTCCTTTTGAATATATTCTTGTTTGTTATAATTTTTAATATTATTGTAGTTATTAATACTGTCTGACTTGAAATGAAGCTTCACATTATGCTTATTATAGCATTTTACAGTGAGTCGGGAGTTTTGTATTTTTGAAATTACTCATTCATTCCATTCTGTAATTTTTAAACTGTCATGTGAAGCAGCAGAAAATTATATTTTAGAACTGAACTCTTGCTTTTTAACAAATGAGGTTTATCGAAGTAACTACTGCATATTTGTTATTTGTTATCTTATTCTCTTCTTTCGTAGGAAAATTGTTATTTCATGCCATTATATATATATATATATATATATATATATATATATATATATATATATATATACGTATATATATACACTCAAACACCAATCTTTTATGAATTTTCTTTTTTTATGTTTACCATGAATTTTTTAATACAATTAATAAGTCTTTATGTTTTAGTTATGGAATTTTTTGACTATAAAAAATCCGTGAGTTCAATCAATTACAACTAGTCTCCAACCCATGGGTTGCAGATTGGTAACAGTCTAGGTTTTTAAATTGTGCTAGATCACCCAAGAAATATTAAATTGCTTCATGATGTCTTGAGAATTTTTTCTTGGTAAATGGAGCAGCCCAATAGAAAGACAAGAACCTTCAGCATCAAAGAATCATTTATAAATTTTAAGATGTAACACTATGCATATTATTTAAAATATGGATTTATTGTGACAAGTGATTCCCAAATGCTAAAACGGTTTTGTATATTTTGCAACAACCAGTTCTTTGAGGTAATGAAACTGCTTCGCTACTAGTATTTCAAGTGCCTTGAATTAAAAGACAAGCATTTAGTGTATTTTGGAAGAGGGAAAAAGTGGAACACCAAGGATAGAAACAATTTATGAGTGTTATTACATCAATAAAAGGGGTTGCACTGATAACTTCATATTTTGTGGCTAACTGTATTATTAAGATTAAAAAATCTTTGACTATTGGTGAAAAAATTTATCTTGCTTTCCATTAATAACAATTTGGAAAGTGTTGTTGAGGCTTCTGAGGAAAAGGTAAGACAAGCCTGAATGGTTATATATTATAGCAACTAAAATGCACTTTTTGTGTCAGCATATTCGCCAACGAAGCTGTTGCTATAACCAGACAACTATCTCTTTCATTTATTGCATTAAAAATATTAAATTTAAGTGTGAATCTACATATTGCCTCCTTCACAGGGTGTCAAAAAATGTCTCTAATTGATTGATATTAAAGTTATTAACTACTCTAAGCTCATGCCTGTAAGCAGCTGTTCGAATGAGGTTTGGCATGGCTGGCTTATTGTGCAATTATCTTTGTTATTGATTTAATGCTTCTGTAATAATAATAAGACTGATTTTGCAAAATTTATTAAAAATGCCTGCAAATTGAGATTGAAATATATAAAATGTTGAAAATCATATTTTAAATACATTATAAGTTGATTAAAAAACTTATAAAAAAATATATAAAAAATTTGTATAAACCTATTAAGTTTTAATGGATAAAACTGATTGCGAGTAGCTATTAAATATACAAAAATACAATGTGTGATGCTACAACGTGAATGAAAGAGAAAGATTTTCTTATTTCTCAAAATATCTTCTTTCAGCATTAAAAGACACTGTTCAAAAGATTTTTTTCAAAAATATGAGTTATCATAGCCAATTCTTTTTTTTTTAAAGTATTAAAAATGTTTATATTGAATGTTATCAAAGAAAAATAGTATTCTAAGTTTAGTATCATCACTTATTTCTAACATTGAATAAAACAATACAATACCTTTGGCTTATATTCAGATCAATCTTTTTAAATACCACCTGTCTGATGTTCCCACATATCTCCATTACAACAGCATATGTAAATTCTGATCCAACTGTGGTATCAATTAAATTTGCATAAAATGTTTAATTTATGATGTTAGCTCTATAGATGAAGTGATCATTATAACAATTAAAGAAAATACCCCTTTAAAAAGAAATGCCAAATATAGTAGACAACAATGCAGATAAAATTATAAAAAAAAGCTGATATATTTGTTGCAGATTTAGAATAGGCTTTTAATGATTATATATTCTATTCTATATTGGGAGCACTGATGCTTCCTTTAAGAGATTCTGTGAGACAATCGACAAAGTTGCAACCCAATTATCAACCATTCTAGTCTTCACTCACCCAGGTTCTGAAAAATTAGTGAAACAAATTTCATATTTCTGTTGAGCAGTCAAAGAGGCCAGAGGAAGTACAAAACTTGAAGTTTGTACTTCCTCTGCTCTCCTTTCTTCAAAAGAAAATTAATAAGGTGATCCAGAAAAATTTTAATTCTTTGCTCAATATGATGAATTATAAATCTGAATTCTACAAAAGTTTTTAAGTTTGTTTACATCTTAAGGGTTATTCCTTTTCAGATTACTATGTTCCCCTACAAGTATTCCCATAAAATTTTGACCACTGCAAATGCTTTTTTTTATTCTTAGTCACAAAAACTAAATCAAAATTCCAAAAGAACTAAAAAAATATTGAAAAAGTAATATTTAAATGCTATAACTGAATCTTGATCCACATCAGTTTGTGTTTAGTGCCGACATTACCAAATTTGAATTCAAATACTATTAAACGCCTTAAAAATGGAAAGAGATCCAGTCCAGACTTACTCTATCTAGAATTTATTAAGAAGCTATGGCCTAATGATCATTCAGTGCTTTTAGTGTGATCAACAGAAGCTAAAACTCTAATGTATCAGTAATTTGGAAGAAAGTTATTATTATCTTAATGTGTAAGCAAGGCAAACTGTTAGGCAAATTCAGTGGGTATAGATTAATAGTCCTTATAAGATATATTGGCAAGAATTATGGAGCAAATGTTCACCTGAGTACTATGGTTGTATATGTACCTCCCAGGTGGGCTTCAGAAATTTCCATTCGACTGTCCAGCAAATGGCCTACTTTAGCCAAAATATTAAGGATGATTTTGACAGTCGCAAATATTCTTCTCATCAGCGTATTATAAGATCTTGCATCCTAAGTTAATTTATAATCTGATTATAAATTAAAAATTTGAATATGTTATGCTAGCAATATGTTTTCATTAGTCAGTGGTTTTGTTGTGTGAAACTTAAACCTTTTTTTATTTTATGAGAAAGCATATTGAAATAATTTAAGAACAAAGTGTTTATAAGAATAAGAAATCAAAAAATAATTAAATCTTTTCTCCTCTAAACTTTCTATTCTTTTCACTGAAATCCATTTTTTTTTTCTTATTATTTCATTCATATGAATATTAGATGTGATTATCTTACAAATTTTCAGGCACTTGTCTAATTAAAATGGTAGCCATGTGATCCATAATAAATAATTTGAGGAGACAAGAGAGGCTGAGCTTGAGTGTTGAAAAAAAAAATAGGACCTTTTTAACAACTGATGAAATTTCGTAAATAAATTGGATACAATACATCCTCAATTTCAATGATGGAACTATGATGGTGTCAGCATGTTAACTGTTTAATGAACCATTGTTAAGAAATTTTAGAACTGAAAACTACATGTGTGCAATTGTTGAGCAAATGGCATGATGCTTTACATTTTGTCTGCACCTAACAACATGTAACACTAGCAATACATTTCCAATCATGAACAACTTATTGGATTGTTCATGATTGGACATACATTGCTTGGTCCGATAAATTTTATTTCTAATTATATTGAGTGGATAGTTTTCATGAGGGTATAGTAAAAATCTCCCAAATCTATAGCTCCTGTATTTCAAGAAGTGACCAAATAAGCATAATCTTCTGATATAGGATGTATGCATGTGTCTTAATAAGTAACATCTGATAAACTTAAAGATTGATGTGATTGGTGACAGTACATAGTTATCCTGTTTGGTCACCTACATCGTTTTATGTCTATTATTCATTACAATGGACTTGTACAATTATAGCAGGAAATGTGACACCACACTTTGAGAGTTGTTTTTTAGTGTCACCAAGATCACTCTTCTGTTTTTAGACACTACCATTGATTATCTATATCTCCAGAAATGAATACTATTGAACATTTTTGGAATACTTTCCAATATGCCATTCAGAAATGATATTCATACCTCATAACCTTTTGATGTGCGCATTGCATCCAGGATACCTTAGATATAATTTTATGTAAATATAACTTAGATATCATGTTGAAGCAACTCTGCATGGGAGTTATACACAATATTATTCTAGAGTTCTAATGACCACTAATTAAAAGTATTCATTATCATAAATATTGACTAACTCTGAGTAATATTTATGTTCATAGTTACATTGCACTTATTTACAACACATCTATTATTAGGAGGTTTTACTGACCATTATTTTATGATATTACTAAGTTGTACTTTAAATTTACAATTGTTATCTTTGTAAAAATAATATTTTGTTTGAATATTGCAGATTATTTTTAAAGCTTCCTGTATTGCTTCCTTTGATAGTAATTATATTTTTTGAATGGATTGAGTACTCATTATACCCTGTAATGTATTGGCCTAAATTATCATCAAGATTTTCTAATTCTGTGACAATACTAATTGTTGGTGATCCACAACTTCTTGGGCATAGATTTACAGCACCAAGCATTATAGGCTATATCTGTCGATGGGATGCTGATAGGTAAATAGAACTATTCACTTAGAGAAAAAATTTTTAATTATGTGTATATATATTGCTATTTCCTTATTGAATTAGAAAAAATTTAAAACTATTTTAAACAAGATTCATTTGTTCGATATTCTTTATATTTTTAAAAATTAATTTTTCCCAAAATATTTCATCATGTGTATACTTTACATTTTAATTTATTCTACAACCAAGTAATAGTTCTCCATGTTCATTATTTTAAATGCAATTTTAGAATAAAGTGTTAATTATATTTACTTAGTTTTCTGTTCAAGTGAAATTTTTTACTAAAATATATTTAGTAAAGACAAAGTTAGTAATATCACTTTTCTAAATTTGAAACTTCTTTTCTTATTTCATTTACATTTGAGAAGGATTCAAAAGGGTACCTTTAAATGTTTTTAGTTTTCCTGTAAAATATTTATAAATTATTTCCTTCAGATGTATTAATCTATGTTAGCATGAAAAGGTAATAAAATTTATCTGGGAGTGAGATAAATAATTAAAAGCAACCCCTAGGAAATGATTTCTTATATTCAAAGCTCTTTTACAATAATGAATCTTAAAATTTGAGTAATCTTCCATTTTATTGGGTACAAATCTTGCTGAATTGATATCTTGGGTAACATTACCCCGCACATTTGTAATGATTTGTTTCCTTTACTCATAATGCCAATTATTTCTGAAAATCTCTTATCTGTGACAGCTGGATAACTCATTGTTATTGAAAATTGTGAATTTGCAATATTTGTACTTGGATAATCATAATATTTATATTTTAATTCTATAGTGCAGAATTTGTTCAAATTGGATTAATTTAAATTGATAATTGTCATCATCATTTATGGCATGATAGCCCACGGTGGGCCAAGGTTTTCTGGACCAGATGCTTCCAACCACCTCTACTAGCAACTAAACTCTTCTCTTTCTTTGCTCTGAGAACAGGACAGTCTTTTTTCATTGCATTTAGCCATTGAAATTTTGTCTTCTTGTGTTATATTAGTCTTGATGAAAAAATTTCTGTTAGCATATTGCTCATGCAAAATCGCATCACTAAATAAGATAAAGAATTGAAATTCAAGATTTGAATTGAGCCTTTTTCAAGGTAATTCTGAAATTAGTTAAACTCTTTATTTATATTGCAAGTTTCATTGCAGACTATATATTTAAAATATATAAAAAATACTTATTATAGGACAAAAATTATTAAATGTCGAAAATTTTTAAATTGTAATTTTTAATGCATTTGTAATGATTTAAATTTTTAAATTTTATTTTGATTGTAAAGGATTCTCTTTATGGCAAATGATGTTGTTGAATATTATTTTGTTGATAAATACCTCTAAACTACACACACAAATCTTTTATTTTAGCAAAATAAAATTCAAATAAAGGTAAATGTGTGAAAAAAACATTCTGTATTATTAAAAATAATATTATAGCAAATACTTTTAAAAAAGTACAATAATTAGTAATATATATATATATATATATATATATATATATATATATATATATATATATATATATATATATATATATATATATATATATATATATATGCATAAGTTTTGCATTATTTTTAGAAGACAGAATGCTATCCAAAATTATTATAACTTTTCTTCATAGAAATATTTAACTTAAGAACTATGTTATATTTAAAAAAATTTAAAACAATACAATTTTTATTTCATTATATTTTTGTTTATTAATAAAAATAAAATTTTGTTCATTTTACACAAATTATATAAATTTGGAATAAATTTAATTACTTTTTGTATGTTATATATATTATTTTCAAAAAGGTATATCTTTATAATAATAAATTACTGATGACATGTGTTACCAGAAAAATATATTAATAATGTCTTTTATACACTAAAGCAGGAGTTAATGCATTTAAGTTAGATGAATATTTTAATGACAAAAACCCAAACTGCTGTTGCTTATATTTTGTTTCAATTTATTGTATTGGATTCTAAATCAAGTATACTACATTCTCTCAGAAATTTGGTGAGAATAATTTTTTTTAGGTTGAAACATGCTCTTATTATATAAATTAAAATAACTAAAAAAGTAACTGTCAAGAAAGATTTCATGAGCACTCAAGCATAAAAAGGATAAAAAAAAAAAAAAAAACTTTAAATACATTTGATCTTTTTATGCTCAAAAAAATAATTTTTTTACACAAAATATTATTTTAAAATGAAATTACCAATCAAATAAAAATCATTTCCAAAAATATTTCCATTTTTTTTTTTTTAGCATAAAAATATTTTGAAAGGGGATTTCATTGATCAAGGACCCTTTGAAGACTTGTAGAGAAAGTCAACAAATGCACATGCGTTAACGATTTTTTTAAGTATCTTCGTCAAAATTCTTGAAATTGTTTTATACTTTTTCTTGGGAACTTCCATTTAAAATAATAGTTGAAACAATGGCCTCATCAGCTTTAATTGCCAAACTTGTGACACCTTTTTCAGAGGTAAGATTTATTAAAGGAAAGAAGCAACCAATCGTTATTAAATTTTCTTGCTTTGCACTTATAGTCTATCACATCTTTTTTTTCTACTTGCAATTCTGCTGCATTGTATGCACCACCAAATTCAATACAATGCTGTTCTGGCCTTTGGTTCAACAGTTTGTGATTTTGAATCTCACCTTGAGTCTGGATGTTAGTGCTTAGTAATCCACTTAAATTTTTAGATCCCATTCTAATTAGCCCTCAAGTGCAAAAAATGATCAAACCAACCAAAACACAAGGGTAAAAAGGATTTCAAATCAATAAAATTCATTTAACATTAAAATGCTCATTTTTTCCTCTATTGCATCTTCTGATAAACTTGGAAGTGGAATAAACTGTTTGTATTGATCTGTGACAATTTATTGTAAAACTGTGTAAGAATTGGGTACAATTTCAAATTACTGTCATTACTCCCTTCCATGCAACAGAAAATAATGAAGTTTTTAAGAATATTTTCACATTTGTCTTTTCTCTGATGCTAATTCTTTAATAATTCATTAGTTTTAGTTGGAGTATACCCATAATGCTTTGCAATTTCTTTTTTAGGAAGCATTCTCCTAAAAAGCGGACTAGCATTATCAACAATGCTATTTATTTATTGTGCTGTATCAAAAAGTAGTAAAACATAATATCATTAGGTAACTTTTTAGGTATCATATTTAAAAATAAATATCCATTTTAGAAGTGCATGCTAAACTTTTTGCTTCTTGCATATGCTTTGGACCTTTGACATTACGAGAAACCTCAAAATGATAGGTATTAAAATCAGAATTGACAATCAGAGTCAACTCCTTTAAAGGATCTCTTGTTACATGGAAAGTCAAAATCTAAACATTTTAAAAGGTTGGAAATAAAATTTAATTAAATTTACTGTTAACTATTCACAAAATAACAGCATCTACTTAAGTCAGAAAACTAAGCAGTAATAATGGAATAGAGTTTAAAATAGCCTGAGTTAAAATAAAAATGTATTAATTTTCTTAAAATAAACATTTATTTTTAGAAAATTATGTATATCTTTTGTTACAGCTAATCTGATTGAAAATTTTTTATCAGATAATCCTCAAATATATACAGAAAAATAGAGTATTATTAGTTGTTTTTTTTTAATGTGTTAAATTTTAAAAGCAATTTCAGAATTATATTTTTTTCTTAAATTTTCAATTATTTGAAATATTTTTTAGTAATTATTCTTTAAAACACTTCTAAAATTTAATTTCTTTTATCAACAGATGCATGCAAGATATTCCATGCTATCTGTAAAAGTATAAGACCTAATGATTTTGAGTAAAATTTTCGCATATGCATAAAAGTAAGCAGGTCTAATATGATGTAAAATTATATCAGTTTTATGTAAGCATCTATTGATTTAAACAATGATAGAAATAATTCTTTTACAAAATCATATTTGATTTTCAAATAACACAGTAAATATAAACAGAAACTGACTAAAGGCCAGTGTTTATAAAGATATTTAATATAAGTAAAATTCTGAATTGCAACTTTTTCATGCATACTAGTCAGATGTAAGTGAAGTTTTTTCTTTGTATAATAGTAAGAGAGTATGCAGAAAGAAGAGAAATTTGCATCATTCACTAATTTCTTGCCGAAACACATATTTTATAATATTCTCTGTTTAAAAATTTTATTTAGTTGTACTTTCACCTTCGTAGTACTTAAATGAAAGATGCATGCTACTGATTCGCATAGACGTCGACTGAGTGAGCTTGGCTTGTACAAGTGTCATAAGTAACAATAACAACAAAATTATATTTTCCTCAATTATTTTAATCATCTAATTTATAGATAAATATTTATTTAATCATTTTATTGTTTGTAGAAAAAGCATTTTCTAAATAATTTAATATGTTGAATTTAATTATTTCCCAGTTAAAGAATTTTCATTGAAAGATTTTTAAATTTTATTAATGTTTGCTTAGAGCACATGCATATGTTATGTTAACTTTTTACAGGTACATAAAGAAAACATTCTCTATTGCATACAGCTATGTAAACCCAGACATAACTGTCTTTCTTGGAGATAATTTTGATGAAGGGGAAATTGCCACTGATGTAGAATTTATTAATTACTTCCAAAGGTTTAGGCATATCTTTCAAGATGTAGATTTTAATAAGGTAAAAGAGTGTATTCCATCACAAACTTGTATATCAGTTTTTATTTAAATGATACCTTCTTTCCTTTATATAATCTGCAAGACTTTTTTTGAGTAAAAGAAAAAAAATTTTTCCATAATCTGTAGTGGTGTAAAATTTGCATCAATATTTTTCGCGATTAGTGGAAAATATATACTGCTGACAATATGTGGTGTTATACAAAATAAAAAATTCACAATATAATAAAAAATATAATTGTACAGAAAAAGTAATTTGTTTTGAAAAACATCTCATTAAATCCTATTTGGATCAATTTTATTACAAAGTGCAATAAACTGAGATGAAAGCATCAGATCGAAATCAAGAGCAATAATTCTGAAAAGTTTTTAGTAAAACGATTTTTTGTTCTTAATAACTTTTTAAACTATATAAGATGTTTTAAAAATAAAATATATTTATTTATTTAATAATTTTTTCTTTTATACTGCTCATACTTTGTTTTTCATCGTAAGTTTGTTTTTCATCTTATACTTTGTTTTTCATCTTAGATTAACACATTTATTGCCATTTTTTTATTTGCCTGCTTCATAGTTTTAGTTTAAAATCTGTTGGGTAAATTAAATGTTTTTGCTTCACTGTGGCGGTATACGAATTGAATATTTTGAGAACAAAACATCTCTATTCGAGACAAAATTTGAAATGATGATAGTCATTAGCAATTGTAATATCTTTTCAATGAATCAAATTTGTTCTTAAAATTAATTGAACAAAACTGATTAAAAATGAAATAAGTTAGCCATTTGTTGTTTATTTTTTAGAACATTAATGACATTACTTTCAAAACCTTAAACTTTTCTGATAGAAAAAAAATTTATCAGATAATTTGAAAATTATATACAGGAAAATACAGCATTATTATTTTTTAATGTGTTTAATTTTGAAGCAATTTCAAAATTATAATTTAAATGAAATTATAAAAATTTATTAAATTAAACAAGGAGAATCATTTTAATAAAGATTCTCTAAGGAAGTAAAGGGAATAGGAAAAAGAGAATGGAATTTTATTATTACATTAAAAGTACAGTTAGAAAAATTTCAAGCTATTTTTATTCTTTTTTTATATTTATTATTATTGTATTTTTAAGTTTTAGATTAATTTATTTCTATAATTCATTATAGACAATCATAGTGCCTGGTGACAATGATATAGGGGGTGAAAATCAACCTCCTCAACTATATCTGGAGAAAAGGTTCAACAAGTACTTTCGAGATGATGTTTATATCCAGTACAAATTTCTTGAATTTGTTAAAGTAAATATTTTTTTCAATGTAAACTATATATTGTAATTCGCGAAATTTTTCTGTGTTTACATATTTAATACTTTCATAGCCAACTATTAATTATTAATGTGTAGTTTGAAATTTACTATGTTCTTGCTTTACATAATTAATCCATTAACCATATTTATTATTTAACTTAACTGTTACTGTTTGCATAAGATTAATTTGTTTTTCTCTTTATAATCTCATTCTTAATATTTTCTTATTTTTAACTAGCTTTTTTCTAATTATCTAAAACAATTTGGTGGTAATAAATTGTGTATTTCTCTCTTTTTCACAATTGACTCTTATCTTAAAATAATTAAATGCATTATTAATAAAAAAACAATTATTCAAACTTAAAGAATTAACTGTGGGAGTTTAACTTAATGAAATAATATTTACTCAATTCAATTTAACAACCCCTAAAATATTTCTTCATTTTTTATTGCATCATTCTTACTTTTGTAACTGTAATAAAAATATTTAGTAACTTTTTTTTTGTTTTAATTAATCAAACTCACTGTGAGAAAAAAGAGTTATAAATAAATGAAAGAAACTTTTATTTGATTATATATCATCTAAATATAATAACATATACACGTGATTATGCTCATGGCTCTAACTATTGATAAAAATATTGTTTCATTATTTAAACATGGTAAATTTTGCCAGCTCTGAAAAACATGTTTGTTTGGAGTTAAAAATTAGAAATTTTGTATGACACACTCCAAAATTGAAATATCACACATGTAGGAATTTACAGATCTAACAAGACAATGTCATTAACATTGGTTACATGCAGGGTACTCAACCTTTGGTGCAGAATGATTATTTATGTAAACATCAAAATTTATTTTTGTGTAAAAGTGTTTTTAAAAAACAGCACTAAAATTAGGTAATACTTATGTTATCTTATCTGAATGCTAACATCTAATTATCTAAAATCTGCATTACGTCATTAAAATAATGCATTATTAGCAGTAAATAATTTTCTTTAAATTACATTTGTAGAAAGGCTACATATTTCTAATTTTTTTAACTTTTGTTAAGAAAAATTAACACAATATAATCAGTTTTTATGTATGCTAATAAATAGCCAATTAAAATTTTTCTTAATTTTAAAAATTTAGAAAAATCTTTTAATTAAAAAATATGGGATTAGAATTTTATTATTGATATTTATTGAGAATGCCAATTATATAAATGAAAAAAAATTATGAATTATTAGTTTTAGTGAATCAAAATTAGTTTTTCATTACCATTCGTAGCTCAACGCCTAGGATAAACCAAAAATTTATGAACTAAAGTTTCTATCCACTTTGATTATTATCATATTGTTGAAGCTAGAAGTCAAAAGTAAAACATGGCCTCATATTTTGAATTAAGTATTTCAAATTCTAAATTATGTAATTTAACCAACATTTTAAATTAAATATCCAAAATAAGATACTTAACTCAAATTTTAAAATGAAAATATTTAATTTAATGATTTTCATTAAAATATATTATAGATTTTTTAAATATTTTAAAATATTTAAAAAATTTATGATAGGAATGATGAAATAATTTTAAAGATTTTTTAAACAATCATTTAAAAAATATATAAAATATTTCATTTAAATATTTTCATTAAGGTTCATTCATTCAAAAAGTTAGTTACTCAAGTGCTTGTCATTAATGATGAAAAAATAAATAAAAAAAAAAACTTTCATACATTTAGTTATTGGAAAAAGGAGAAGCCCTTTAGTTGCAATAGTGATTTATTTTGACTGATGAATTTTAAAAGAACTTTTAAAATTAATTCTTTGAAAAATTTTACTAATGAAGTAGCCATAACATTTTACTTTATTAAAATAAAAGAATGATAAAGATTGTTTTTGTAAAATTCGGTTACCTTTTTCAACTACTAAAATGTGTCACATTACATCAGAAAGAAATCCAATGTAATTGAGTTGAATATATCTAATAACACAATCATTTAAATAATTAAGTTCATTTAGTTAATTATATAGGTTTCATTTATATAATTACAAAATAAAACCTTAGTTTCACCAAATTAACAATGTATTTAAAATGATTGTACAAACTAAGTTTTTCTAGCAGCTTCTTGAAAATTTTAATATATGAAAAATAGGTCTTGAAATAAAAAAATATGAATTTTAAAAATTTTGAGTAATTAAAAAATTAGAAGAAACATTTTCCATCATAAGATCTAGAACTTGCTCAAAAATTGGCATTTTTCCAGGTAAATTAAAAGCATTGGAACACATAGTATATACAGAGTCATTGATCTTATATTGCAAATGTTGGTGTATCAATTTATTTTTTAACTTTGGCCTATTTAGATTGATAAGATAAAACATTTGTTTATTAATAAGTACTAGCAAGTATGAAATAATTTTCCCCCATTGAATGTAAAATTTCAATAAGCTTATTTTTATGAAAGCAAATAGTGTCTAAATCTAAATTTGGGCTAGTAAGAATTTTGGAAGTTAATTCATTCTAATTGAAATTTTTAAGGAACTTTTTCAATTGAAATTAAAAAATGTGGTTCACCGAATAAATATAATTTTGTGCATTTCAAAATTTGTGAATGGCCCTTCAAAGTAATTAAGAGAATTTTTGGTTCCAAATTATTTACTTACTGGAAATTTTTCCTTGAATTTTCTCAAATAAAGAAAACTTGGTTATGAAATTTTAGTTATTTTCTTAGCACCTATAATTTTAGCTTAAACACAATTATAGTGCTTAGCTATGAAAAATTAGATTTTCTATTAATATTTTATTTTAATCATTTAGATGATTTATAACATTTAAAAATGACGATACATATTTAAAGGACATCTTTTAATATTTTAACTTGTTTAACTTTTCAAAGAATTGTATTATTCCATCCAGTAAATCAGCAAATCTTTTTAATGTCATTTCAGGGCTCAGTCACTGTATTTTAGAGTTATATATGAAATTATTATGTGATATATCTGTATGTTCTTACATCTCCTAAAATTATATGTTGTCATGTAATGTAATACTTCATTTACTATGCAGTTTGAACATCACTTACTGCCTTCATTAAATTATTTGATTTCAGTTTTTATGTTAGATGTTTTGCATAATACGACAGTAACCCCCTCAAGCATTTAAATTACTTCTCTGCAAGCTCATCCCTAATTTTCTGAAATCCAATCTTTTATAGTGATATTGCTTAGTTAATTTCTTAATTATATGCAGAACACTGACTCAAGGTAAGTGACGAAATAAAAGAAAGGTTCTTACAAATTATTTAAGTTTCTAGATATCCTTTAAAACTAACAAAAGCAACTGAGTTGAAGTAATGCCTGTTGATGAATCAGAAGCTTGAGGAAAATACTTCAATTTGATATTAACAACTTGTTATCGTACAGTATTATATTCAGACAAGGTCTTAATTCTCTTTTGAATTATCAGAGGTTAATAATTTTTATCTTCTCATAGACTTCAGGTCATCATAATCTCCTGGAAACTAATACAATGTACTCCATAGTAATATTTTCATCCGCTAGTGATTTTTAGCAAATAAGACCTTGATTTTCAAACTATTTTCTTAACATTTATTCAGTTGTGATAATGTCTTTATGAATAGATTTTTTGTGCTTCCAGAAAATGAAAATTTACTGCCTAGATTTTACCGTCCTGTCTCAAGCTTTAAAAAAAATGATGAGTGTTTCATGTCATTGTACCATTTGTTGATATATTATTATTAAGATATGTTATAAAATTTAAACAAAGTATTATCAGATTATATTTCCATATTTAAAAGAATAAATTTTTTTCATGCATTCAAAACAACAAATTTTGTTTTTTGGAAACTTTTTTTAACTATCTTTCTCTTTTTCAGTTTTTTCATTGTGTCAGATAGATATCAAAATAAATCAGAAAAAGTTGCAAGTATTGCATATATTCTACTTCAAAAAATAATAGAGTAATGTTTAATAAGATTTTTAAATACATTCTATTTAAAAGAATTTGCAAGAAAGAGAAGCATAAATAATAATAAAAAAGAATAATGTGTGAAATCAAAATAACAACAGTACAAATAGTTTGGTTTGTATTTCAAAAGCAATATTTTCTTTCATTTAGTGTATATGTTTGCTAACTTGCAACTAAACTGTAAAGACTAAGTTAATTCCTGTTCAAAGTTAAAACTTGAGCAATCAGTTTTGATTAACACTAGATTTCTTATTCTTGCCTCATTGAAAATTTTCTATTTGTAATTCAAAAGGAGAAACACTGTTTCTCAATTCTAACAAACATAAAAATGAACTGTCTTTTCCATCTTTCCCACCTATTTTAAAGTGTTTGTCAAATTATGTCATTAAAATTTTTGAGTGAAATTTCTCCAGATCACACATAAGGTAACCTTTCTTCCCCACAAGCTATACACTTTCAATTACATACATTATGCTGAAGTTATTTTATCTTTATATTAACATATTTGTGTAATAATGTAATTTAATTATTAGTTATAAGAAATACTTGTTAAAATTGTGAAAATAAAACTTGCATTAATTAATAATTTTTTAAATAAAATTACTTAAAATTGTTGATCATGCTTCATTTATTTATTTATTTTTTCATAAATCAATAGAATTTCTATAGAAAATATAATTTCTATTTTGTACTTTCATTAAAAAGTCCATATTTTGCAAGTACTTTTTTACTTAGTTACATTTTTTGAACTAAAAATTATTGTGGAAGCATTGAAAATAATAATTGCTAATACTTTGTCTTCCTGTTTGTTATCAAAATATTGAAAAAATATTTTGTAAAGCTTTTAATTGAATTTATTAAATTAATTCTTAAGATGATTAATAATTTCAAATAATAAATCATGTAGATGGTGAGTGTTTTTTATTCAAATATTTTTTAGACCTCCATAGGTATTTTAACTCAACATTTATTGTTTAATATGCAATGCTCAACATATAATAAAATAAGTTGTGCTATAATTTCTCATTATGTTGTACTTATTACTACAATTTTTTATTATCTTTTTAGGTTAATTACATCACACATTCAAATCATTATCGAATAGCAAAAAATATATCTCAAGATTCATTTCGCATAATTTTATCTCATCTTCCCTTAACTCCATCTTACAGTTCATTTCTGAGCCAAGTAAATAATTTTGTTTTATATTATTTGTAATTAAAATTAAATAATGTTTTTTAAAATTTTTATGTGTTAAAATTGCATTTTATTCAGTTTCTTATTTGGAGTTGGTCATATATAAATAAAAGGTAGTTTGTGATTGTTAATTCTTATACAAAGTGTCTTTAATCATATCTCCAAAACCTATTATATTATACTTGGAGTATAATCTCCAGTATACCTATTAGGTTGAGAAAATCCAGTGTTTGATTGAAAATTCTTCATTTCATTCTGAATGCTAATTATTCTATTCTGGTGGTACATTGACTTGTATTTTTAGCATTTATAAATTACAAAATTAATTACTAGAACAGATACATAAAAATGAATGTATATTATGGAAGAGTTCTTCATGTGAGAAAAGGAGTTTAAAAATATCCATTTAAAAACTATTGCAAATATTTTACTCATTATTTCTTATACTAATATGAAATTTGAATGGACCCTTGAACAAAATTTGAGAATAAAACATTGAATTGTCATGCATTACTTTTTAAGATAAAACATGTTTAATTTGTAGTAAGTAAAACAAAAAGAACTGCTGTTTAAAAATTTTGAAAAGAAAACATGAAAAATTTCGAAGTTAAACTTTCCTTAATATGTTTCGCTACATGATTGATTAAATCTATTATTTCCCTTTAATCAATATTGTAAAAACAATTTAATTAAAAAATTTCTAAATTTTATTTAAAATTTAGCTGATTTACAGTGAGAGGATTCTCAACATAATCACACAACCTATGTGTATTACTATGAGTAGACTGCTTGTGATGTTGTTGCACCAGCATGCTTCCCTATACTTAGCCCTGAGTTGGGCTTTACCAGTTAGATAGAAACAGCTGCGTGGAATCTTCGTGATTTTGAAGCAGAGATCAAGCAGAAGACCTCTAATACTTAGCCTGTCACCTCCAGAGTTCATCATTTCAATTGGAGGTTATTCATGCCCAGTTTTAACGTTCCCCATCCGCTTTAAGCGACCACGACAGATCTCCTGGTAAACCAAGATTCGAAGTCACTACTTTCTGATATGATGATCCTCTGACCAACCACACCACCACGACTGTTACTAGTTGTGATGTCAAAATTTTAAGAAACGTTATTGTCTCTTAAATTGGGAAAGTTCCAAAAAATCAGACTTAATATCATTTTAAGCATATCTGTTGCAGCATTTATGGAGTTAAAAATGGAAAATTTTATTGTTGATTTCTCCACTGAAATTTGATTAAAGATACCAAAATGTCAATTATGGAATTTATTGAAACCAATAAGTGTGTTTTTGACATTAGTGTTAGGAAAAAATGGCATGGGGAGTGGATACTGTAAAGGATATGAATGTCCTTCTCTACAGTGAGTGCAGTTGAAAATTGTAATATTTACTTGTATCATTATAATTTTAGTTTTGTGTAATTCTACCATTATTTAAATTGTAGAAAGAAATAATTTGTCCAGTTTATTTTAATAAATTTTCTATTTAAAATTGTTTTACTAACTTTTGAGTTTTATTTTTTTGGAGTTAGCAATTGGAGAATCAATATTAGTAAGATATTATGAATATGATGATGTTGTGTATAAGAAATGTTTAATCATGATAAAATACGTAAATCAACTTTTTCCATAATTTATAAAAAGGTGATATATGTATTAAGTGTGAAGTGAGATGTTATGCGGGAGATGAAAGGATAAATGAAATTAATAATGTTGAAGTATATATGCATTTGGTAGAAAACAGCCAAAATTTATTTTAATAGGTGTTCTCATGTCATTAAGATAATTTCAGATAGTGTTCCAAAATATAAATTTCCTATATTGTTTTAATGAAAGTTATGAATTTCTGCAATCCAGTCTTTCAGTATTACAGGTGATGTTATTACTGTTGACCAGATGATGTTAAATGTAAAAAATTATGAAAGTGTTTGCCTAATTAAGTATTATTTGTGGAATGAGAATTTAAAAATCATCATTGTTAATCAAAAAAAGGAGGAAAATTTATATATAGAGCAAGAAAATTACCAAGCTTCTTTAGAAAATAAATAGTTGAAAATTTACTAAACTTGCTGAAATGGGAATTACTTTTTCATCAAATAGTTCTTTAACATCACTGTATTCCTTATTCCACACATAAACATAAATATGGGGACTATCCGATTTTAATGTTAAGAAAGATAGTTGTTCAAAAGAAATAAGTTTTTCTCAAATATAATTTTTTAAAAAAAGCATTAATTTGTAATGTAAAATACTTGTAAATTAATAATATTGTAAAACTGCATAAAATAATTAATAAAAATTTCAAACCTGAAATATTCAGTCCTGGTGATTTTTAAGTGGCACCTCTGTATCTGATCCAGGGGTTTTGCAAATAATTTTCTGCCATAATATTTTTTATGCAATTCCCTTGAAACTGTATGCAGTAATACTGGGTTCTGTAATGCTCATGCTTAACAGTCGCTTTTGCCGCCTTTTTTTTTTTTTTTTTTAATGGTCACTATTTTAAGATTTGCCTGTCACTTGTCAGTTTTATTTTTCTTCCACAGTTCTATCTTGTAGGTGTTGTTTTACCATAGTCATTGTATGCTGTTGTGACCTTTGATTATATGCCTATTGATATCTCTAAAAGTGTTTTCATTGTGGTTACTGATGCACCAACCAGACGAATTCCCATTACCTGCCCTCTCTTTGGAACTTTGATAAGTCTCACATTTTAGTATCATCCAAAATAAAATAAAGCAATCAATGATGTAAAATATATTCATGTTCACCCATGTGACTGTAAGTAACAATTAATAAAAAACTGTTTATTATTTACTTAATTTAGTCTTTTGCTATCATACATAGAAGTTACTGTTTTCAGTGAAACTCCCCATAATTTTGAACAACTGCTGTATACAGCAATTTTATAAATATGTGCATATATATGTATACAGGTACTTATATGCATCAGTTGAAATATATATATATATATATATATATATATATATATATATATATATATATATATATATACATACATAAGCATTTATTATTTTTATGATTGAATATTTCTTTATTTCTCATTATTCCTTTCCAGGTTATACCTTATGTACAACCTCATATCATATTATCAGCTCATGATCACAGGGTAACGTTGTTTTAAATGCTTTTTTGTATTATATTTGATAGAATTCTTATTGTATTAAGCTAAAGTTTTTGTTTTTTTGGCCATTTTTAAAATTTAAAAAATATTTTAACTTTTATATATTTTTTGATTTTTTTATATTTGGCAATATAGATGCTATTTTTTAAAGGATTTGTATGGGTGCTTCTCTCTGAAAGATCATAAAAACAATTAAAAAAAGTTTTAATAATGTATGTAAACATTGTTTCTAAGCAGAAATTTTGTGAATCTGCCAAGGAAAATCTAAGCTTAAAATAATTGTATATTATTACTACATATTGAAGCTTACTGGAATGGATGAATTTCTTTCCGTTTAACACACACACATATATATAAATACACACTCAGTTTGGTTTCCAATAAAATAAGGGCATATTAATAAAGTAATTCACTTTTTTTGTTTTGTGATTGCTTTTTATACCTTATCAAAACAATCTTTTTTAAAAGAATAATTCACATTTCATACAAATATGTATCTTTGATCTATTCTTTATATATGTATAAAAGTTTATTTTGAACTTCCTTTTGATGACATTTTAATAATGTCATAACTATATTTATATGTTTTAAATAAAGTAACGCAAAAAATTCAAATATGTCTTTTTTTCTATATTAGCTGGTAATTGATAATTTGCTCTATAATTTTTTTTCTTTCAGTAGCATTCATTGTAAAGCTTGACTTTCAAGTATTAAATTTAAAATCACATTGATTATTGCTCTATTAATTAAATGCAAGGGCCCAATTTATGTAAAACATACTCAGGAAAAATATACATTTGGTTATAAATATTATGATTTAAAGAATTTAAAAATTTTCTAGGTATTAATTTTAAGATTTTTTCCTCTTTATATTAATGTTTTTAATGATAAATATTCTTAAATGATGTGAATATTTATATAAATAAAATTAAGAAAAAAACATTATAATTAAAGTATTTTTAAATTTCTTTAGAGATAAATTTAAAAAATAAAGGAGTACTTCCTTTAATGTTTAATGAATAATTTTGAATTTTTTTGTTGTTAAAAATGATGAAAAAAGAAACAAGCCATAGTGTTACAATTATTAATCTTATTATAATCTTATAAAATTATAATGATAAGAAGTGGTTAAACTGTAAAAAAAATGTTAATTTGATTTTATAAAAATGCATGTAATTATTTATCTTTTTAAAATAAAGTAAAAATTAAATAGTTTCTATATATTAAATAATTATCAGTATGAATTGTTTTATATTTTTTAATAACTTAAATAATAAAAAATGATTAAATTATGTGATAAAGCACAACTAGAAATAGCAAAAGGAAGGAAAAAAATGAATATAGAAAACATTTTCAATAAGAAAAAATAAATTGTTTATAGCAAGAAACGTATACTTTTTGCTAAGTTTTTTGTATTTTAATTTATTTTGTTAAAATATCATGAAACAAATTGCATTATTAATGATTTAATTTAGCTGTTACTTAATTTTTGCTTGATGTTAAATCAAAATTAATAGTTTGAATTTTCTAATTGTTGTTTTGCATGTTAGTTATCTTAATATATTATGATAATTTCATAAATTTTATATTTTCTACCTTTAATTACATAAATAATGAAGTGTATTACTTTCATATATTAGTAATTTTTTTTTTCTCTTTTAGTCAGAACATGTGATTTCAGATCGGAAAACGGGGATTATTATTCAATCACCCTCAACGCAACATTTTACTTCATGTTCATTTAATATTTCAGATTCATATATACATGAAATCATTGCTCCAACTTGTTCCTATAGAATGGGTACTGATAAGATGGGATTTGGTGCCTTAGAAATAAGTACATATTTTAAATTAGTCTGAATGTGTTTGTGTATATTTTTCTTTATTATTTAAATATTTTACTTGTAAAAATTATTTAATTTTTAAGCATGTTTTAATTTCTGTTTATATATACCTGGAAAGTATTTTAAAAGTTTTTAATTTTTAACAACTCTGTGAATTCTTATATAATTATAAAAGTAAATGTGTTTGTATATTAGAAGATATTTTTAAATTTTTTTATAGATTCTTTTTTAATTTTGTTACCATCAGCAAGTATTTATTATATGAATTTATTTAAATTAATAAAGTGCACTAGCAATGTTTATACAATAATAGTTTTTAAATAGTTGGAAAGTATTTTTTAATGTAAAAATCATCTTAATTTTCAAATGTTTTTTATTTTATAAATTTATGCTTTATTTGTTACCAATATTAAATTTTCTTCCTAGGCAAATCTGGTGAAACTGCATATTCTGTTCTTTGGTCCCCACCACGGTTTCGTCAAATATGGATTTATTTGTTTGTGTTAGGTTGTATATTCTTTTACCTAACTGCTATCTTTACAAGAATGTTTCTACGACACAAATATTCAGAGAGTATATTAAGCTATCGTAGACCAAAAAGCTTTTATTCAAATTGGTGATATATTTTTAGAAGAATTTTATTGAATAATATTTTTAATGTGTTCATTATTTTTACAAATTGTGATAATGTAATAAATGCATTTTATGACATTTCATTTTATAGCTATTAGACAAAGTTTAAAATGTTTAAACTATTCTTCTGCTGTGTATTATAGGATAATTACATTTATATTTTATTATGAGAATTTTAAAGACTTTGAATTTTGTTTTTATACACCTTTATTCAAAATTGAAATCTAAAAAGTGAAGTTAGAAAATTCAAACTAAAAAAATGACTTCCTGTAGAGCTTATACAGAATTTTCATAATTTTACAAAGACACAAAATATAACATTAATAGGGAACATTAAAGTCAAAAATAGTGCTTAGTATCTTAAGAAATGTTACTAATGGTAATGGAATTATTTATAATGTAAGAATTTTTGCATAAAATACTTTTTATCAAACTATGATAATTTGTTTAGTATTGAGAGACTTAAATTACTCTGTGTTACTTAACATTCACTGTTTCTTAAGATAGACAAAGTAATTATGGAAATCATAATCTGCTTTTAAATAATAAGCATAGCGAGTTATTCTTTCCATTTTTCTTCCAAAAAGATGTGAGATTGTGTTGCGAAAAAAAAACGATTTTTCATCATTAATTACCATATTTTTATATATATAATCTGCAGTGGCATATTATTCTCGAAGTTTTTGAGTAAAAGAAAAAAATCATTGCATAATCTGTGATAATTTTTTCTGTGAATAATCTAAAATAGATACTGTTGGTAATGTGATGTCTTGTAAAACAAGAAATAAACAATTTGATAAAAAATTTAATAAATTGAAAAAACATTTGTTATAATGAACATTTGATTAGATACTGCTTGGATCCATCTCATTACCAAGTATATGATAAACCTGATATAAAAGCACATGATGATCGACAGAAGTGATAATCCTAAATTAGTGGATTATTTTTGAATTGCACATTGGATGCATTTTTTTCATACTGCACATGCTTTGTGTTCCTCTTATATTTGCATTTTTTTGCCATTTTTTAATTGTCTTCCTTTAACTTAATTTAAAATCTGTAATTTAGACACTTTCACTTCTGCATGACAATATATGAACATGAATGTTTTCAAGATGAAACAGCTTAAGTCAAGAATAAATAGGAAATGATAATTAGCCAAAAACAACTGAAATATCTTTCTATGGAGTAGAATTTGTCCTTGAATGTAACTGGACAGAATTGATTATAGTTGTAATATATCAGCCATGTTGTGGCACCACGTGGTATTTATTTTACAAACATAAATGGCATTTCTTTCAAAAATTTAAGCTTTTCTGATGGAGAATGTTTTTTATCAAATTATATATGGAGCCATATAATATACATAACCAAATTTTAAACTTTTTTAACACATATCCTTGGACTATATACAGGAAAATATGGGATATAAATTTTTAAAGGAAGTGTCAATGCAAATTCATGCAATAATTTATTTCTTATTTCACTTAAAACATTGCAATAAAATATTCAGAGGCATTGTAAACTGGCATTATAGATGTTATTGATGTCAAATGCATACCATTTTATTTTCAACAGTTTTATTATCGTAATAGCATTTGAAAAATCAAATAGAAAATATCTTATTTTTGTTCATCACTTTGTCTGTTGAAATTCCTCTCTTGAATAATGGTTTCTCTAAATATTTAAAGATACTTTATTATTATTTTTTTTTTTTTGGATTAGGTTGTTTTCTCAAATTTTGAATTAAAATGCTGTCAAAAGAAATTTTGTGTTCTAATAAATTTGCCAGTATATATGAGCATGAACATACCTTCAGTTTTCTTTGTAAAATGTATTTCTAAACCTGAAGTTGAATTACCTTATTTATTGCTTTATGCAATTATATCTGGGAAAAAACATAATCCCCATTAATGAATGTAAAATATTTTGTTTGTAATACAGATTTTAATCAGTATATGGGGTTCCAATTAAAGTTCTATTTCCTTGTGTTATTTCTGTAAGATATGATTTACAATTTTGGACCTTGCACCATAAATCCCAACCAACCAAACCAGTAATATATGATTATTGCATAGCAAAACTGTGTCTCTATTATAATAATTCTAAGAAACAGAGCTTTGCAATTTGTTTGCGTAATGTAGTTTCTTTGTAACAAGATAAAGCAGAATAGTTGACACATATATGATCATTTTTCTCTTTCCATTTTGCAAGTATATTGAATTTACTCTGCACTTATGATTAATTGAGCTAAAGAAGATAGAATGAACTAATAAGCTTAATAGGCTCAATCAAATTATCATTATGCAGATTTGCTTTTAATTTAGATCATAATATTTTCTCTATTTTATCTTTTTTTTCTGTTTAGTAGCATTGGGAATTTGTGAACAAACTGATGAGTAATTAGTGTATTTGAATAGGATTTTTTAGCATGGTATTTTTCCTGATTAAATTTATTCTAAAAAAATTTTAAAATAATCACATATTGTTTTAGAAATAGAAATGTTATTTCTGTAGTTGTTTGATTGATCCAATTATAAAAAACATTTAAACTGAGTTACACTGATTAACTTTATTGGAAGACATCATCATAATTATAGTTGTTATATCTGTTAATGTTAAATTAAATAAATATATTGATAAATCGTTGTATTGTTAATATAGTTAAATACAAGTCTCTGTTATGTGCCTTTTTATTAATAGTTTATGTTCTGTTAACCAATTTTTACTGTATGAATCACTCAATTCTGACTTTTAGTTTGATTAATTTTTCCCAGTTTTTATCCATTTTGTTTGTTTAATAACTTGTTCAAAATTATTTTTTTATTCAGTGTCATTTATATGAGTTAATTTAAATGTTATTGAATGAATATGGATCTAATATTACATAAATCAATGAAGAAATGTAGATCTGATTTTATATCTGTATTTTCCCTCATATTTGTTATACAATTATACTTTGCTGAGGAAAATCTGTTTTATATATTATGTTTACTGAGGAAAATAAATTTTTATATTTTCATTTAATTTTACTTGCATCCTTTTTTTAATTTACATCATTTCACTTTAATTTCTTTTCACCTATAACTTATAACATGAATTATTATCTGAAATGTATTCGTATAGTTATTAAAATACATTTCTTTACTCTTTGCTGCTGGCATATTTTGACTTAAGAAATAATTTTGTAATTTTGTAGTATTTTTGATGAATGAGACACTCAATATAACTAACATTTACTTTTGAAATCTATTCATCATACTTGACACAATTAAACCAAGAAATGTGAGCAAACGAATAGCCCTGAAATATAGAAAATTTCTCTAAACATAACAAAACATGGTACTTATGCGAATTTCTGGCAACCAAGGAAAAAATGACGTTAAACACAAGATTTTGCAATCAATAAAAAAACTATACACAATATATGGTTATTATTTTGAAAAACTTCCTGTTTCATTATAGTTCAGTTCAAATAGTTACTTTTTGTCTTTTGCACCACCAGGGGTGTTTGTGGGAGCCCAAAAAATCCCCTGAAACTATTACGGACTTACTACCGACATTTTGGAGTTTCGAAAAGAGGGGGGGAGAAATGAAAAATTACAATTATGAAGTATTGAATGACCTAATTATTGCGTTTTCTGCTTTCAAAGCAAACAAAATTACCCAGATCAAAATAAATAATTCATTATTATTCCCACTTCCTTTTGAACGACGATCCCCGGAATTTCCGCGTATCAAAGTTCAAAATCCCCGGAATTCCGGGGTTTCCCCGGAGCACAAACACCCCTGCACCACAAAATAATAAAAATTGAAGACATCTACAAGCGCGCTGGATAAAATTGTTTTTCCGGTAGTTTGATATTAATTTAGGTTGTCCATTTAAATAGATTTTCTTGGTTGTTGTTAAATGATGGGTAAAATTGTACCGTACGGTCACCCTTGGCGAAATTTTCAAAAAGTCGCCAAGGCCGTATGACGAGTGACTATATCGGGAAAAACGGCGGGAGGAAAATGGCTGAAATAGTGACAAATATTTCATACATTGTTAGTATCTATCAATATGCTCACAACTTACTTTACAAAATTAACAAAAAACGCAAATTTATAGATTTCAAACATCAATGATAAAATAATAAAGTTCATATGTTAAATTATCCATAAAATTTTTTGATTAAATTTTATATTAATGAATTTAAATCGGTAAATATTCATAAGAAATTCATTTCATGAAGACCATTTAATTTATTTTTAATTATGTAAATAATTAACAATAGAAATACCTCTCCTATTTTGCCATCGAAGCCGCTACTGCCTGCTCCGGGTCAGATGACCCGTATAATGGAATCGATGAACGCAAGGAATTTACTACACATTTTAGTGTTTTTTTTATTGTCTGCAAGACAATAGCTGAAAAAAATAACGCACAGCAGACAACCTGTTGAAATAAAATCTCGGCGACAATATTTTGTTTTACTCTACTCAACAGAATTTTATTTGCGAAGAAAGGTTAGAAATGATATCTGAAAATTCGTCGATGATAGCAGGAGACTAGTCTCGCGAGGCAAGGTGAGCATCTCGCAAGAATCGCATCAGACCAAAATAAGGCGGTCCGAATGTTCGCCAAATTTGGCTTCAAAAACAAACGCGCCAAGGGTGACCGTACAGTAAAACTGATCCAAATGATGAATTTAACATTCAGATTTAGCTATAAATAATGGCACAATTCTTTTTAACCGTAAATTTTAAAACACTTATTTTAAAATTATTTCAGTTTTAATTAAATATGCGCTAAGGAACCAAAATGAAACGATTTGGTTTCAACTTTGCGGAGTTTCACTAACTTTTCATGTCGACAGTATTCTAACATGTACTTAAAATACATATGAATAGTAATTTTTCTAAAGTTTTCACAATAAGTCTTTAGTAATAAAGCTTTTTATGCCAATAATTTTCTACATTTTGATATTGATTTTAAAATTTGGTAATAATTAACTAAATATTTTTTTCATCATTGAGAATGCTACAATTTGTTGGCGAAAGGAAGTATAATTATAAATTTTTGAATATATACTGAACGGTGGGTCAAAATATCTAATTCAAATTCAAAGTAGTGGTTCAGAGTCAATTTTCTAATTAAAACGAGCTCAAATAAATTATGAAAATATTTTTAATTAAAATAAACAAATTTAAAGATTTTGAACAAGGATCCCACTGATCAATGAGCTTTTGAAGGCTTTTACAAGAAAACCAACATGTGCATACATATTTAAAAAGAAATTTATATCACACAATTATTAAAATATATTTACATATTTTTGTTTTGGAACTTGGATAATAGATAATAATAGATGTCGATTTTGAACTCATCAATTTTAATTAGATGCCTCACAACACCCCTTCCCTACAGGCAAGATTTACTAAATGAAAAAAGCAAGCAACTATCATAAATTTTTTTCAATTATTCATGTCTTCTGATTGCAATAACAAAAAAGCATAAAATATTCCATACTATAAGTAAAACTGTGAAATCGAGCAATCTTTCATAAAATTTACATATAACTGTATGTAAATTTTATGAAAGAAATTAATGCATAAAAATCCACATGTCTGCAATATTAATTTTGAAGGGAATATATTTTTGAATAAATAACTTAATTTTGGATTGTAAATTTGGAAAAATATAGATTAAAAAACTAATTAAAATAGGGTTAATATTTCTTATTTTAAAAATATTTTAATTGAATAACATTTTCTAATGAGCTGAGAACAAAGTTTAGCATTGACTCTTCTGATGATTTACTTGTAGCATGAGTAAGAGTAATTTATTAATTGTTTTTCTCTTAAAAACAGCATACGAAAATACTACACAATATTTACCGTATTTGCCTGTATATAATCCGCAAGATCTTTTCCTCGAGAAAAAAAAAAAACGTCACATAATTCGCGGCAAGTTTTTCGGTGAATATTCGAATACTGCTGAAAATATAATAAATTGCATAAAAAAACACTAATGAAAAAAGATCTGTTTGGATCCACCTCAACGCAAAGTGAGATAAACTGAGATAAAAGCACGACATCGATCAAGATCCGAGAAAAAACTAATTTTTAGTTTTTAATAACTTTTAAAACGAGGTTAAGCATATTTTAAACATAAAATGTATTTGTTTCATCAATAATTAAATGAAAGAAAATGGGGTGGTTGCCGGCTGACTGGCATCTGAGGTACCTGGATCGTCGATCCTCTACCCTCTTCTATCTGAAGTATGCTGGAACTATAGCTTGATTCTGATTGACTTAGAGTAATGCAGTGCATTAAGAGGAGTGGCTTATGAATTGTAAAAACTTTTAAGAAATGAAAGAAAGGGATTATTTTCCAATCGCGCTTTGGATGTATTTTTCGTTTGTACCGCGCATGCTTTGTTTTTCATCTTACATTAATCCACAAGGGGCCGTGGTAACCTAGTGGTTCAGGTATAGGTCTTCCATCCGGAAGGGTGGTGTTCGATTCCCAATGCCGCCCAAGACCCTCCGAGTACGTGCAATATAAGTACTCGTTAAATCTGTGGAATCGAAAGTCCTGTGATGGGTCGTTGAGCAGTTACCATGGGTGCAATATGGTCTGGTAGAAATTTACTCCTCTTTCAGATTAGTGACAAAATTGAGGGAGTAGATCCTCTGGTGCTGCCATCTATCGGAGGGTTTGAAGAGCAAAAGTCGTACTTTCACCTTCATGGTGCTCTGATTAAACGAAAGACGCTCCTAATATGACTTAAATTCGCATAGCTAGCTTGGCTTGTCCAAGTGCCATTAGTAACAACAACATTAGCACACTGGTCGCCATTTTTTTACTTGCCTTCCCTATAGCTTTTAATTTAAAATTTGCTCTGTCACTAATTGTTTTCGCTTCCACATGACAATATATAAATTTGAATGTTTACTGAGCAAAACAACTCAGATCAAGACAGAATGCGAAATGCCGCTATTAGGCAAAGCAACCCAGGAACTGAATTCGTTCTTGAACGCAATTGGACAATGATAAATAATGTTGAAAATAAGTCATGTTGATTCATGGCGCCTTTTGTTATTTATTTTATGCACCATAAACGACATTTCTTTCACAATTTTATTGTAAACTTTTCTTTGATGAAGATGTTTTTTATTTAGATTATCCGTGGCGGCACATAATAAGAACAGCAAAATTCGAAACTTCTTTTTAACACATTATCCGCAGATTATATAGAGATAAGCATGGTATTTTACTTTTATGTAATGTTAACAAATAAAAAACTTTTGTCATATTATAATTCAAACATTTACTACAGAGTGATCTCTTTAATAATGAATATTAAAAAAAAAACTTTAACAATTTTGTACTTTAGTTTTAACTTATAAATTTAACTTAATTACAAAGTTTGTTATATTTCTATAAAACTTGGGTTTTTTATGAGCGATTTATTGTCACAAATTTGCTACACAGAAGATCACATCAATATTTCAACAATAATTCACAGTTTCTTATATAATTACATATATTTTGTCAAATGTAAAAATAAAAGTATACAAGAATTCAGTGAAGAGAAATAGTTCAACATATATAAAATGTTTTAAAATCCTGTGCATAGCGAAATAAGTTGATGCAATCTAAATAACTAATCTAGTATGTAATATTATAATAATATTTTTAGTATGTAAAATATTTCAAAATACTACAAAAATTTTGAGAGGATTATCCTCAAAATTAGATTTTCTTTTTGTATAATTCAGTAATACATTTATGTACATCCAATAAATTTCAGTTAATTTCTAAAGCAATTTTTCCTGCTTTTGGAATAAGTAGTAGCTTTAGGAATACACAGTTTGTATATAAGTAAAACAGTTTTACAGTTTTTTTTTTTTTTTTTTCAAAATTAAGAAAAAGTTAAAGTACATTATATATTAATATTAGGATATAATCTACTTTTATTAAATAAGAAAAAATAGTCTTTTGTAAATTTACCATGTCAAATCAGTTTTAAGATTTTTCTTTCACAATGCTCTCAAATCATTTTTTTTTTTGCTCACATAAAATATAAAAATACAGGATCCTCTTATTTACTTTCGAAATCTTTTGAAAACAACTTGTGTTTTATTAGTGATATTTTAAAGTTCTAACAATAAATAATGAAGAAAAGAAACATATGCAATATCTTTATTGTTTTGATTTTAAAACATTTTTATTTTCATTAAGATGTGATACATATTTCAATCTTCCAAATCATATTCTTTATAACAATGAATCTATATTACAATTGCAGATTTACAAAGTAATTGTACAAATATGCTGAAGTGCTACTTTTGAAATAAAAACAACAGACAAAGTAAGTTTCATTAAAAATGAAAAGAAAGTTTAAAGCAAACTTATGAAAACAATTCAGCCTCCATTTTTTTACTTATCATCAATTTCATCAAGAAAATTCTCTTGTTTAACAGAGAATATTGAATATAGATCTTTTTTCAATTAAGGAAAAATATAACTTAACCACATTTAAAATTTTATTAAAAAAAGAGTCATACATATATTACTAACATCTCAAATTAAACAGATTGCTAAAATGTTTCCCTTAAGAAGTTTTAGAAAACTATTTCAGAGTTATTCTAATCGATAAAGAAAAAATATTATAAATATAGGAAGTAAATGTAAGAAGTACAATATATTTTGTTTTTAAAATATGTATAAACAATAATGAAAATAATGAGAATACACATTATTTCACACATATTTCTAAGCTATCACTAGATCTCTGAAGGGTTGGTATTATCAGCAACAACAAAATATCATGATATGGGGTACATAGAGTTATTGGCAGTTGAAGATAATTTTATAGAAAAGCTGATATAAATATATATAATTACATCAAAATTATAGTGATAAATAATTATAATTTATGCTGGATATCAATAAATAGTGATGGAAATTATAAACTAAAAGAAAAGGAAACACCTTTATAATCTTAAAAATAATACTTGGAAAATCACAAGATATTGCAACACTTTAAAATTTAAAAATCACATAATTTTTTATACACTTATACTGATGTGTATAGAACATCCAGTAATAGTAAATCTTTTTGTTTGAGAATGAAACAAATCTGCTAAATTTTCACATTAATAAATATATATTACAGTACACACAAACATTTGAAAAATAGCATTTTAACTTTTTAACAATTTGGATTAAAAATATGAACATCAATAGTTTAAATGACATGGATGTCGACTGATTGCATCTACAATTGTCAAGGGTACAAGCTGATTTTAAAAATTATTTATTTTTACTTAAAATAATTCTTGATTAATCTTTTTAGTATCCTAAATTATTTGTGCAATAATCTGTACAGCTAGACTTAAAATAAATTAAAAGTGTATGAAAAGTGAATATAAAATTAAGAAATCAACTCCCTTTAAATCAAGACTAATTTTATAAAGAGATATAATACAGTCTCATTTTTATCTTTTCCTAAAAGTGCTTTATATGCATATGTTATGATCCCTAACCAATCACATTCAGGAAACTGAAGAGGAAGCTTGAGAAAGTGTGAAATGCAGTAAAAAGAAACTTAAAGGATAATTGGTTGGCAAATGATCAGTTTGATTTTCAATTAAGTGATGTTTAAGACATGTCGTAAGAACACATGTCCACTGACATAAAGAATTCCTATAATTGACATCATTGAATTTTATTTGCTTGCCACACATGATTATTATGAAAAAGGTGAATGAAGATTAGAATTTTAAGCAAGTAACTTTCAGTAAGGTTAGAATTGTTTTCAAACATTTAGTTTTTTTATTATCTTACTATTACTGAATTGCTCTATTTTCTGGGAATGTAAAAGTTGGATACCATCTTTTCTCCAATATTTTCTCTTAATTCTAGTATTAGATGAAATAAATCAAGGTTTTTTTTAATTGAGAAGCCATAAATTTTTGTCAGAACTTTTAATTTCTCAGGAATTCTTAAATGGCAGTAGTCCATAAAATGAGATGTTTTATAATGTATTTCATTAGATGAAACTTAAAATATACATATATTTTTGCTAAATTATAATAATTAAAATTCTATTTAAAAAACTTGTTGATTTTTTAAAAAAAGATGTTATTTATACACTTTTAAATATGATTATCTATTTGACAGATTTTAAGTTGGCAATTGTAAAATCATTCATCTTTTAAATAGATGTTATTAAATAATCTAACAAGAGCATCTAATTGAGAAATAAGTTCATTATTTTATAACTATGTTTCTGGTGGTTCACTTTTTCGCTTTTTGTAAGGCCTATTTTATTAAGTTTCTATTTAATCATAACATTTTCAAAAAAAGTCTAATCAATTCTTAATATGAATACTATGTTCTCATACACCATTAAAATTAAGAATTTAAAAATATAGCTAGTTTTTTCTTCAATTTCTAAGATTTCTGTCTTTTAGAAAGAGCCAATTCACACCCCGCTGACTAACTTTGAATACTAACATTATTTTTAGAACAAGTTCAGTATCCCCATACACTTGGCGACCGCGGCGAATTTTTTTGTCGCCAAGCTAGGCGCACGTTTATTAACACAGGAAATTTCCCGAAGTTCAATTAAAAATAAGCATTTCAAAAAATTTAAAAAGGGAAATAAGTATAAATAATGGACTTATTTGATATGAAATTAAGCTGACATGCCGATTGGTATATATATTTCGACATTTTATTCGCTTGTCACCAGTGTCACATCTCAGTAAAAATAATTATCTTATTTTACAAAAAAAAAAAAAAAAAATACACGCAAAAAATATTTTTCTAAATATATATACTTTATAAAATTTAAAAAAAGCATGCAAAAACTTATTTTTCAAATATATACATTTTTTAAAATTTAAAAAAAAACATGAATAAAATATTTTTTTAAATCTATACACTTTTTTAGTAAATAAAAATGAAACATGAATACAATAAAAAAATACATGTAAGCAATAGAATTTAAATAAAATAAATACACCTTCTGCAAATCCAATTTCCATTAAAAAATTAAGTAATAATTGCGAATCCTAAATTAATTAATAATTTGAAATCCTGAGCAATTTGAACTAAAAAAATTCTATTAACAATTCCCGGTTTTGAAACTGTTGGTCTAGAGCTGGAAAAAGTAAAAAATCCATCATTACTATCTTTAATTTTTGCTAAAATAATTTGTTGATATTTTTCAACAACATTTTGAATATGAGACACTTTTAATCAAAACAATAAATAAAGTAATTAAAACAATAAACAATAAAAAGATAATGATAAATTAAGAAAACAAAATAAGGAAAAAAGAATATTTAACGATTTTAAATATATAAAATACATCATTTAATAAAAAAATATATATTATAAATAAACCAAATAAAAGTAAATAATGTAAAAGAAATAGTAAAAAATAAAAATTTACTATGTTTGGACACTGGCGACAACGAAACACAACTGCAGGAAATCCACTAATTGCAGCAACAGCCAACGAAAGTAAAATGACTACCAATTAAAACGTAGAACAAATAGCAAAGAAAGTTCTCAAAGTGAAACTAAAAAAGCTATTACCACTAAGAAAAAGCACATATATAACATAAAAATTAGTTAAAACAAGAGAAAAACGGAATCTGGCAACAACAAAATAAAAATAGTAACAAAAACTAAATTCAGCAACACTATAATAAAAACAAAAACTGAAATCGGCAACACTACAACAAAAACAACAGTTTTCAGATTTGGCGAGAAATCATCTGTATGGGGTTATTGAACTTATACCATTTTCCGCTTGGGATAAAAAATAAATCAAAAACCATCACCATTACCATAATGCTTACTTTCATAGATTGAATGTTGAACTAAGATTTACATGAAATTAATAATATAATATTTTTAAATAGACTGGTTTAAAATATTTCATTCAACAGTATTTTCCTGTTGTTGATGAAATGTTGTGCTGAATGAAATATTCAACAATGGGTCACCAAGTCACAAAACAAAAAAACTGAAAATAAAATACTGTTTTTTTATTCACAAAATAAATCTTTTGATTGGAATACATTTACTACATATCACTAATGGGTAATTCCCAATCAATAAAATCTATAGCAAGCAAAAAAAATGGCAAAAGCAATAAAAAATGACAAAAAAAATCTACAACAACAATCCAGAAGTAATGAAATTTTAAACATCCATACTTATTAAAAAATAATTGGGAAAAAAATGCCCATAGAGTTATCAAAGAGTGTTACACACTGGCAATTATGTATTAAAAAAGAGGCAATTTTTTTTTAACTTACTGATGACTTTGCTGGCAATTGTTTTATGGTTTTTCAAAAAGGAAAAGCTCTACTTAGAAATAGAGAATTTAATCAAATTATAAGTACAATTTTTCAACAGTTAAAAAATTTTACAGATTCAAAAACATTTAAAGACATTTATTACAAAATCTAAATTCCCATTAAAATAAATATTGAGATGCATTAGTATCACTTGGTAAACATGATGCAACAAATTAAAAAAAAAGTATTTGTTATGCATGTAAAGGTTTAGTTAACACATTAAAGATATTGTTTTTCACAGAAATAGAAGACTTAGTTTATTACTCTACAGTCTAATATATATGGGTCTAAAGTTTTAAGTTGATTTTGAAAACTATAAATACCAATACCAGAAATGGGAGTAGAATCTACAATTTTCCGATCTTAAAAGCAGATCTTGACATTCAATTGTCAGCTTAATAGGAAAATAGAAACAAATGAGCATAGTTAATTATGTAATACTTGTAAGTAAAAGATCTTTGTACGTGACAATAAATGCACCATATAAAACCTAGCTTATGATTTCGATTGACATCAATATTTTTAAAATAAATTACGACAGAATAGGGAAAAAGTCACATATTCCATACATAATTCCGATATTTATCTTAATGCCAAAAAATATTTATTTTCAATAAATTACTTAATAGAATACTATTGAAAACAATATACACTAATAAAGGAATGATATACATATACAAATAAAGACGCATATTAAAAACGTAATTCAAATATTTGAATTATATAACATGGAATATAAAATCAATATAAAAAAGGATACATATTCCTAAAACGGAGCCAGCAAGCCCGAGTCCAGTAATAATATTATTTCTGCGAATGCGTTTTAATTTCGCTACTCTTTCTAGATTTTCTTTCTCAATACGTTTCATATAAATAATTTGAGATTGATGCAATGTTGAACTGATATCATTAGTTGCTGATGAAGAGCTTGACTGCGTGTCTTTCATTTTGTGTAAAATTAAGAACAATACTTAGAAAATTTATTCTAATGTGAATCAAAATTAACTTTCTTAACCATAAAAATTACTTGCATAACATGACAACAAGTATTATGGTTTATTTTGTTACATTACGTTTCCGGCTCCTATAACTGCTGCCTGAAAAAGCAGAGCCAATCACCTCGTAATTTTAAATTACCGTCTAGTGATGCAGGCGACATCCAAAATGGCACCTTAATCTGACTGCCACCCCACAACAAAAGAAGAAAATGTTTGCACCATTGAGCTGTATATATATACAGAACTAAGGTCTTCATATCCTTTAACAGAAATGATTGCGGTCCATTGCTTCTTACCGCCGAAAGATACAGAATTTGAACATACACTTCTGGCCATTAAAATTGCTACACAAAGAAGGAATGCAAATAACAGAATGATATTTATTGGACACATACATTATAGTGGAAAGAACAAGTGATTAGATTTACAGGAAATTAGGATGTATAGATCTTGAAAAATCAGTACCCAGAGAAGCCACCTGTGGCAGCAATAACAGCATTTATCCGCCTAGGCATGGAGTCAAACAGAGATTGTATGGCATATACGGGGATCTCGGTCCATGCAGCTGCAACACTATGCCACAGTTCATCGACAGTAGTGGATGGTGAGTGATGAAGTGAGTGAGAAGAACTTCAAATAATTTATGAATGAAAAATATAATGGATGATGAAAAATATAATGATAATATAATGAATGAAAAAGCAGATAAACTAACCAAAACGGTCACACGGATTACCATAGATGGCTTTTACTCACAGTAACATTGAAAAATCTCAAAGTAAAATATTCAAAAACAGTAAATATTACCTGAGGATTGTAGAAGAAATCGCTTAATTCACGTGAAGAGGATGTATTGCTTGCAAGATTTCTATCCAAAATGCTGCTCTCCTTTACCGATCAATCTAGCTGACTCAGACAGATGCAGCTCATGCCGCAGAAATAACCAGTACTGGAAACAATTTTTGCATAAATTTTAAAAATACATGTGCAAATAACAAATTACAAACAGTTGATCAAAAGTGTCACATCTAACTCAAAAAAACTAAACGCATTTATTAACTTCCTCTAAAACATTAAAATATTTTGAATGTAGATTTTTCTAAATTAATAGCGAAAAAAGTCGCGGAGTAGCTAAAAGTCTCAGAACAGTTGCTAACCAACCAATGTATTCATGCATAGAAATATTTTTATTTGTGTAGTTTTTCAGCTCTTTGGATTGCATTTCTAAAAGGGTAATAATTGAAAAAAAATTTTAGGAACGTGTGAAAAATGAATAGTAATTAATTAGCTCACAATTGAAAAAAAAGGTAAACTTTTGAACTATTTAAAAGAAAAATAGTTGTATAATGCATTTCATTTATGCGTTGTCAGCTATTAAATTATTTTTAATAGAAAAATTGGGCAAGAAATGTTTAAAAATGTGAATCAAATTATTTCAAATTTAAATAAAATTTGAAAAAATAACTTAAAATAAAAAAATCTTTCTTGAAATATACACCATTTATTTTAAAATCATTGAAAGAAATTGTTCCATTAAAAAGTGGGTTGGGTGCAGAATCGGGTACCTCTTGGTTTGGCGATAATTTTTAATTTCTGGTAACCCTATATTTATGTACCTTCTGTTTAGCGCCTATTTTGTTAGTTACATCTTGGCACCTATCTTAGCTTTAAAAAAATCGTTATAGTATCAAGAGGTACCCTATCGTATCTAAAGTTTTTTTTTTCTTCATGTAATTCGGTATTTATGTATCATTCTCTGTTGACCATTTCTGAAGAAAAAATGTCACACTAATGTCATATTTAGTGGTTATACTTATGTTTTATATTTTTTGATTAAATTTAGTTAATGTTTTAAATTTTTTTATAGTGCTTATATGTTTTAATCTGTGATTTAGAGTGTGGAATATAAATTAAAAATAATTTTTAGCTATTTGGTTTAAAGAAAATGTAAGGTAACTATTGTTTTTTTCTCTCACAATTTGAAAAAAATGCTTAAAATTTTAAAAATTAGTGAACTTTTTTCACAGATGAAATAATGCAAAAGCATCTACATTTTTTTAATGAAAAAAATGGAGAAAAAGATTTCATATTATGTCTATTAAGAATCAGTTATCGGAAATTGTAAATTGATATGCTTATGGAACAATATATTTGAAAATAAATTAAAAATATTTTTAAGGAAATTTTTTTGAGAAAAATAAACATAGCTGTTAAATTTACTCTTTGCTTTTAATAGGCTGACATACAGTTTGTAGCAAAGGAAAATCATATTTTACTTTCTTATGAAATGAAAGCATTCTGAAATTAAAAAAAAAAATTGCTATTATTGAAAATGCCTTTTTTAAAATACATTTTAGGGGTTGTATAGTAATGAAAATGATTATAGAGTAAAAATGTCTTGAAAGTAAATTTAGTTTTGAGGTGCATAAATCTTTCCAGGGAAATAAAAGCAATATTATTGGGAAATGCCTTTTTATGTACCATTCCTTCCATCTTATTGGAGAAATTTGCAATCATCTATATATTATACACACTGCCTAAAGTAAACTAAAGGAACTTAAGTTATTACTTTACATGAAATATTGCAACTATTTAACCATACAACAATCTTTAAATCAGTTTCTTGATAATCGCTTGCAATTCTCTTTTATTAGAAACATAAATATTTTTATAAATTATTATAAAAAAATAAATTACATTTTAATTAAAGATTGAATTGTGTTTTTAAGGTGGGATATATTTTAACTATTTTATTTATCATTTTCATAATTATATTTTCAATATATATCATGAATAGATGAAATTTATTATTTAACTTAACTATGAAGTTTTTTTTTTTGTACATTTTATTTTTACAATTTTTATTCTTAGCGCAGTGTAAATATCTTCATTGACTACATATTTACATTTTGAATATGCTTATTGTTTGCATTTAGTTTGTGGTTTCCATAATTCTGTGATTGGTTTTTTAATAAAGCGTTGAAATATCTTTTCTAAGCTTTTTTCATCTCATAAATTGTAGAAGTTATCATTTAAGGTCTTTGATAGCAGTACTACATTACTTTTTGTATCACTAATTGGATTCTTTTAATATTCTGTGTGTTAGCAGCAGAATATGTAATTATATGATGTCTCATTTTCTCAGTTTCTAATAATTACTTTAATTGTCCATAATTTATATTTTTTTGGCAATTTTATTGGAGGAGTGTATATGAAAATAAACAGGTTCAATATTTCCTCCTATTCCTAAAATGTCTTTATAAATTGTTTTATAATATTGTTTTGACTGTGCATTTTCTTACATCATTTAATGTACTTTATATACATTTTCATATAATACAAATTGCACACTTTCTAGATATGAATGCAAAAGAAAAATTAATGAATGATAAATTGGTGCATGATGCTATTTTAAAAACAAGTGAAAATATTGTTAAAGTAAGTGTTTATAATATTTTCTTATGAAGATAATTATATAATTATATTGAAAATTTAATAAAGTTATCCTTAGTCAATGAATGTTCAAATATTTATGATGGCAGGGTAGAATTTATTGGTATGCAGCCAAGTGCAGAAAACATGTATAAGAGTGATAAATTTTCACTAGTGTAAAAAGTGAATTGAAAATTTATTTTACTTGTTCAAAATTGAAAATTAATGATTTAGGTATAATGCAATCAATAGTGTTTTTGTTTAGTTACTTTATTCTTTAAAATATTTTTCCAGTAAATCATAAACTAATTTCATATAATTTCCTTTCTGTTATGCGGCTACAAGTGGTTAAAAAAATTATTAAAGAATAAAAACTGACCTGTAAAAAAATACTAAATTCATTTTTCCTTTTTTTTTCTCTTTAAAGCTCTGAAGCTATACATTATATTTGTACTGAATGTAAAATGTGTTAGTAAATCATAAAGCATTTTAAATAAATTAAAAATTTCATCAAATGTGTATCTTTTGACGAGCATCAGTATACTTCAGTTTGTCACCACCATTTTGGTGGGAGTTATATTTGAACTGTAAAGAATGATATAAAATTTTTTATAATAATCGTATAAATCCTGTGAGTTATAAAATTTATTGGTAAAATCCTACAAGCCAGAGTATAGATTTGATATAATTTTAAATTTTTGCACCAAATGCTGCACAGTTATCTTTCCAATCTCTATTATGTTACCTTATGAAACATATGGGTTTCAAAATCCTGATCACTCTCAAATTTAAGTAATGCAATCTCAAACATTGCAATCTTATGCTATTTTAGATTGTAATTATCAAAATTTTGAATATTTCATTATGATTACTACAGAAATATTATAAAACTAAAGACAATAATTTCACCAAGATTATTTATTACAAAACAAATATAAAAATAACTAAAAATTAAACAGTCTAGAGCGAAAGTCAACCAGGCAATAAAACTAAATCAATAATGTAAATAACATACATTTTTATGAAAACTCTGGTTTTAATTGATCGGCTAGTGGCACCATCTTAAAAAACATAAGTGTAAATGCAATCAAACCTGGAGACAACCAGGCAATGAATCTAAATAAGTGACATAAATAAGATTTTTTTTTAAAAAAAGTATAATTTAATAAGCAGTGCAATTCTCAGTAAATTATATATATATATATATATATATTAAAAAAAATTTTTAAGTATCACTACTGGGAGCATTTAAAAACATTTTTCTTTTATTTCCTATAAAATAGTACATTTATTCCATTTATGATCTTAGCCTATTAAGAATATTTTTAACTTAAAATTTAAACTAAAAAAATACAGTAGTGACACTAATTTTTTAATTTAAATTTACAATAATTGTGAATATTTCTGACGTTATATAAAATATGACTGAAGACTAGGTGCCACGCGAATGATAAAAGTGCCAAACTGGCTTACCATGTTGGAATGTGTTTGTATGACATAACATGATTGCTTACATACATGAAATTTGTTTTGTATGCCAATAACCTTTGAAGCATTTGACTAGCAATTTTTTTTAGTAAATTTAGTTTTTTTGAAGCAGTTGATTAGTATCTTTTGAAGTGGAAGATTTAATTTTTAAATTTTTTAAATATAAGTTTGCTGTAAATTTTTTTTATTTTTAATTTCTTAGCCAAAATTTATTTTGAAAGTTTATTAAATAAATTAATTTTCATATTGGTTATTTTCATTATTTTGAATTATTATTATACAAATTATTTTTCTCATGAAATATGTATGCCCACATAATCATTCTGAGAACATTGTGGTTTAATATTTGGAATCTGTAGTATCTATTTTTTATCTGACCAATACAGATGATTGTACAAGCAATGATTAGTTGAGTTATTTTATGTGTTTAATTAATATTGCTGTTGTATGTAATATTTTATATAATATATTAAGCATTGTTTATAAATGATACATATATTTGTATTTAGATTCATTCAATATCGAACATTACAAGAATTTCCGTATTTTCCTGTATATCATCTGCGGATTATGTGTAAAAAAGTTCCAAATTTCGTTGTGCGTATTATACACCGCCGCAGATAATCTGATAAAAAAATATTTTTCACCAGTAAAGCTTACTATAAAACTTTAAAAGAAATGTCGCTTATGTTTCATAAAATAAATAACAGGTGGTGCTAAGACTTGGTTGACTTATTTTAACTATAATCAACATTGTCCAATTACGTTTAAGAAAGAATTCAGTTCCTCTGAACAATATTAAAATTCCAATTTATTAGCGTCATTTCACATTTTATCATGACCTGAACTTTTTTGCTCTGAAAACATTCAAATTAGTTTATTGTCATAGTGGAGTGAAAATTAAGTTACTGAGCAAATTTTAAACTGAAAGCTATAGGGAAAACAAATGAAAAAAATTTCGACAAACGTGTAATGTAAGATGAAAAACAAAGCATGCGATGTACAAAAGAAAAAATGTATTCCATGCGCAGTTAGAAAATAATCCATTTCTTTCATTTAACTATTAACCAAACAAATATAGTTTATTTTTAAAATATATCTAATCTTGCTTCAAAAGTTATTAAAATTTAAAAATCCATAATATTTACTAGAATCTTTTCGGATCTTGATCAATGTCGTGCTTTCATCTCAGTTAATCGCACTTTTCGTTGAGGTGGATTCAAACAGATTTTTATCACTATAAATATTTTTTCTATAGAATTTACTATATTTTTAATCATAATGTGTATTTTTTACTTTATTTGACACCAAATTATCTGCAGTATAAATTTTCGACTATTCGTCAGAAAAATTGCTGCGGACTATACATTGCTACGGATTATATACAGGAGAATACTGTAATAAGAAAGTTTAATTTTTAAAAGAATGTTTATTTACTTTATAGGTTTATTTTTATCGCCCATTTTAAATTCTTGCTAGATTTCCCTACAGTGAATTCTTTTTAAGGCTGGTGCCACTGCCCAGTCAATTAAAATTCATGCTTTAATCAAAATGCATTTCATTTATGTTATAGATTTAGTTTTACTTCCCAGTTCAATGTTGCTCTATATTGTGCTGCACTAACATTTTTTAAGGTGGGTGCCACTGCCTGTAATTTAAAATCTTAGTTTTTATAAAAATGCATTTTATTTACATTATTAGTTTTTATCCTGCGTCAGGGAGTTGACCGCATTGGCCATTTTCTCTCCAGCAACCCAGTGAAAAATAGCCTTCATATGATAGCTGAAAATTCTAAGAGAGTTGATGTTGCTCAGAGATGGTCAAATGTCTAAAATTCATAGCCTCTGTTGAGGACCATAGGGAACAGTCAGGAGGTGAAGATGATCTTGAAGATAGAGTCATGTCTATTGATTTTTCTCAGAAGGCATGTCATTTGGACTGCCTTGACGGATGCTGTTACTCATTTAGCACTACCCAAGGAGCATGTGTGGGTAAAAGATACCACAGACATAAATAACACTACTCTCCTTTATTTACTAGATTTAGCTTTATTGCATGGTCTTCATGTATGGTAGAGTGCTTGGTATTTTGTTTATATTTGTTTTTAATTATATAATCTTTGTGAAATTGGTTTCTAGTTATTAGCATTTTAATACTTCTGTAGTAAGTAATTATGATGAAATATTCGTCATTTAAAATAGTGCAAAGTTGAAGTTGAAGCACAATTAGTATTTGATTACCAGATATTGCACATAGTGATGTAATTTAAGTTGGCAAGATAACTCCATCAATAACTGTGGGTGAGTGGATGGACAGACTTTTTTAGCTAAAATTGTTACCCCTGTACACACTAACTTTATGTATTCAGTATTTTTAAGTTTTTAGTTTATTACTGTTATATATATAATTTTTCTTATCACCATGTTTATTATTCATTTAAAATACTTGTGTTATCTTTTTTTAAAATTCATTTTTCTACTATGCCTTGCCGATATGGCATTGCTTTATTCAAATCTAATTATTATTTCATTGTATTTAACTGTTATTAATTATATATGTATGCCAGTTTGTCAAAGGGGGCATATTTCAAGTGTTTAAAAGCAACAGGTGAGGAGAATCAAATGGTTGGAAACATGTCCATGTAACTCCAGTGCCTGATAATTTTGCTTAAAGTGTAATGCCTTAGTATTATAGATTGTTTATATTTGTTAGTGGTGATAATGAATAATTTAATTAAAATATTTTTTTTTATTTTATCAGTTACGAAACTTTTAAATTTTATTTATAGTATGTACTTATTTTTTTGTGTGATGTCAATAAACTATACTTCCAATGTTTCTGTTTTAAGTCTAATTATTGATATACTATGAGGGTTAATTGAAAAATAAGTTTCTCCTGTTGACTGTGGTCAGAGTTGTGTATGAAAGTCAAAAAATAGAATGAGACATTAAAGATATGACATACCTTTATTTTTCCACATAGGTACCAAGTACATTGAGACATTTGTCATATCGCTTAATAAGCTTCAAAAAGCCCTCCAGGAAAAAATCAAGGCTTCGCAAATGGAAGAAGCGTTGAATGGCTTGTTTCACATCAGTATTGCTTCCAAAGCGCCTTCGCCTGAGATTTTTCTTCAAAGCCGGAAACTGATGGAAGTCACTCGGTGTGAGATCAGAACTGTATGGCGGATGGTGTAGGCACTCCCAACCTAGAGTTGCAATATGGTTTTGCATTGCCGTTGCCGAATGTGGTCTGGCATTGTCATTAAACAGCAGAACGCCAGATGTGAGAAGGCCAGGCCACTTTTTCCGAATCGCCTCTTTCAATTTCGACAGGGTGTCACAGTAGCGCGTAGCAATTATGGTTCCAATCTCTAAAAAGTCCAGCAGCAAAACTCCTTGGGCGTCCCAGAAAACTGTGAGGAGCACTTTATCTGCAGAGGGAGTTGTCTTGAACTTCTTTTGGACAGGTGATGATGGATGTTTCCACTCCATAGATGCGACCTTCGATTCTGGCGTAAAATGGTGGACCCATGTTTTATCCCCCATCACAATCTGAAACAGAAAGTCATTGCCATCTTCGGACCTCTACCCAATGGTGTATCGGTGACTTGCGGGTTTTCCTGCTGTGTCGCCTTTCGCCCATAGCCGTTCAATGCTTCTTCCATATGTAAAGCCCTGATTTTTTTCCTGGAGGGCTTTTTGAAGCTTATTAAGCGATATGACAAATGTCTCAATGTACTTGGTACCTATGTGGAAAAATAAAGGTATGTCATATCTTTAATGTCTCATTCTATTTTTTGACTTTCATACACAACTCTGACCATAGTCGACACGGGAAACTTATTTTTCAACTTACCCTCGTATTAATTTCTAATATATTAGGTTATATCAATAAAACGAAATACTTTATAAATACTTAAACCCTGTCAAAAGGACCAACAAAAATGAAGCAATCAACATTGTTTAAAAAATTCAAATGTTGAGAAAAAAGAAAAGGCTTATATCTTAAATTTTAAGATACCTGTTGATAGCATAGCTCCTTACATCTTAAAATTTCCGTTATTAGTATGATTAATACACAAGGCCCAATTCTCTGAATTTTAGCATATTGATTTAACAGAACTGCATTGAATATCAGAATCATCATGAATCCTTTTATCAAAGCTATTTTTTTAAATTGCATTCAGATGCTTAAAATTTTTTAGAATTATAGATGCTTTCATTTTGACTTCATAATTTAATTTATAATTAGGGTGTGCTGACACCTAAATTTTAAATAGCTTTTAGCTTGGATGTGGATTTGTTGTGATTCTGGATCCATTTAAAACTGGATGCTGATCCATTTACCCTCTGAACAAAAAGTGACTGTTGTGCTTTAACCAAACAAATGAATAATTAAAACTTGTCTCTTGTTTCTCTTTGAAGTCAAGAAATTCATTTCAGAAAATACCAGCTAGATTAATTATAAATTTTAAATAGTCTATTAATTTGTGTTTAGTGTAATCTGTATTTTTTTTAGCTTCAAAAGCAATATGATTCACTTAAAGCTTCAAAGGTTTGTAAGTCTGATAATCGACTAAAGTATTTGCATTCTGAATACTCTAGACTGAAGGCAGAAATAAAAATTCTTGAAGAAAGCAAACCAGAAAGTAAGTGAAGTTTTATTATTTATCTTATTATCTATTAACACATTATTTTCAACAATTTCGTGTAACACTATTAATTAAAAGAACCTCATGTTATATCTTTAATTATTTTGCTATTAGAAGTACTATTTTTAATATATGTATTACTAATCATGAAGCAAATTTTTATTATTTGTTATAGAATAGTTTTTTAGTTATGCTTCAAAATATCAGTATTTAACAGTTTCTATAAAAAAGATAAGTTGATCATTTTTTCTAATATGCTCATATTTTAAAGAGTAATCTTTAAAAATAGATTTTTTCTATTTTTTTTAATAATGGCGGGCATTAGCTGACTATCCATTTGCCGCAACAAGCCTGGAAATTGCTACTCATTTATCGTTATGCGGTTGACACCTGTGAACCAAGTCACGGAGTAGAGTAGCATTACCCTTGTCATATGACTACAAACCTGTTTATAGTGTGGACCACATTTGTTCATTATTTCAGAAGAAAAGACATAGAAACAGAGAGAAAGAAACATTCATGCCCGAACAGGAATTCAAACCTGGGACCAATAGTCTATGAGTCAGGAACGTAAACCACTCAGCCATCAATCAGCTCTTTATAAAATAATAGGATTTTAATTTTTTATTTAATCAAACTTGTTTTATGTGTTGGCTTGATTCTAGTATACATTACAGGATGGGTTTAATGACATTTGAGAGGGCGCTAAGGTTTGCGACCTGGGTTTCATCCTACAAGTATTACTGTGCCTAAATGCAATTATTCAGCGATTTCATGACATGTTCCAATAAGTGTTATTCTTTTGCAGTTTTAATAACCCTTGAAGCTTATGCTGTGTTTTATTTTTTTCTAAGTTTATTTTTGCTATAAGTGTAATAAATCTGGTGTCCTTTGTTTTGATTATAGTGTTGCTAATTTTCTCTTGGCTGTTGCCAAATTGAGTTTTTGTTGCTTTTGGGATTTTTTTATTACCAGGTTTGGTTTTTGTCTCATGTTTTATGTTCTTTTTGTGTCATATGTATGGTGTTCTTTTAAGTGGCAACAGCGTTTGAATTGCTTGGTGATGAAGAAAGTTGCAAAGGTTGCTAATTTGGAGAATATACCCTGTTAGTTTCTTATTTTTGATTTTTCTCACAGTTTAAAAGTTAAATAAATGTTATTTTGATGCTATAATTTTGTAAATTTGCTTAATTTGTAATTTATATTTTTGACAATTTAAAAGATTTTTTAATTTAATATGTGAGGGAAGTTGAGGATTGAGTAAGAGTAATTTTATTCTGTGTAGAAAAAAAAATTTACTATGATAATAGTTTATTTACCAATTATTAATAATGGTATTGACATTTACAAATTTATATTTCTTTTGTAATATTTAAATTTTGTTAAATATCTCCTGTTAAATTTGTAGCCTTTAGTTTTGTTTTAGTTCTTTAGTAAGTAAATATAATAAAATAATCGAAATTATAATATTTGAAATTGAAAATAGCACAAGATCGTGAGATTCAAAATTGGAGATTTAGCATGATCAGGCTTTTAAAAATGGTAATTTTATTGCAATCTGTTGTTTATTTGGTGAGGATCAGTGTAAATTGTTTTTCAGTCATTTTGCATTTGGAAATTTCTCAATTGGTGACAATTTTGAAAATTTAGTCAAACACATTTTGTATACTAAAATTTTACCTTGAGATCAAGGTGATATTTTAAATTAAAAATCTTTGTTTTTTGTTTTGTTCATAATTAAATCAATAATTATTTCTTCTAAATGTAATAATTTTTTAAGAGTAAAATTTAGAAAATTTTCTTTTTTCTTTAATTTTTTAATATTAAGACTTATTTTTTTGTCTTACATTTACATACATTATTAATTATCATTATCAAGAAAAATGTATCAGCTTTGATTTAAGCTCAATTTTTCAAGAATGTTTATTTGTTTGATTGTATTTTTTTATTTTTTTTAGAGTTTAATAAACAAACATTGAATTTGTTTTAGAGAAATCAATGCTTTTATTTCATGCTTGCAAAGTTATATATATGTATGTTTGTATACAATGGGTGATCAATTAACAAACAGCTCGGACTATGAATAAATTGGACAACAAGCACTTTCACGAAAGGTTTTAGTGTGCAGATGAACTAAAATGTATTCTAACAAACTCTTCTTGGCTTTTGAAGCATAATGAGCAGGGTTGCCAAACCCAATGTACCAAAAATTGTTTTTTTCTCTCTTCATTTGTGTTGCTTGTCTATTAAAATCCAAAGTTCTTTATTGGAAAAAAAGTTTTTCCCCAATAAAATGATAGCCAAAGTAAGTCATCAATTTTAATTTTGATTTCATTTAAAACCAAAACTGTTTGATGAGAGAAATAGATTTCGTTTGATATCATCCAAATCCAAATTGGGACCAATTCTAACACCTGGCATTAAAGATCTTTTTAAGACGTAGGTGGATATTAGAGCAATGGTCTTATAATGCACTCAAACTAAACTGATTTGTCTAGTGATCAGCGTGCCTGACTATGGATAGGGAGGTCCTGGGTTCGAATCCCAGTTCGGGCATAGATGTACTTTCTCTCCCTATTTATCCTGTCTTTGTCCTTTCCTTGTATAAATGGGTTGTGAATGGTTACCTACCCTATGAACGTGTACCTATGGCATGTTTGTACTGAAGAAATCAGACTCCACACCTAAATATGGTTCAGTTGGAAAAATGGAGCAGTGCACCCCATAATGCCAGCCTAGCTGACATAAGACAACAACAACAAAAAACCAAACTGATGTCAGTAAATTTGGGGATTGTTACAATGACAACGCTATTAATCACTTCCATAAAATCTTGAAAAAGAGAGGAAAGCAACTGACATTGGACATTTTCTTTAAAGCCCCATAAGCAGAAAAATGTAAAGGACTGATTAATATACAAGACTGTATGTATGTATTATTTTTTTTAATATACTAAGAAATTATACATCTTTTTTTAAAATTTAATTTTTAGGGTCTCCAGAACAAATTAATAGATTTCATAAAATCTGATATAAATTGATGACCGGTTAAAGAACAATTCGGATTGCAAATATATTCCTTTAACAGATTATGTTTGTTAAGCAATTACCCACTTAATATATATATATAAGAAAAATATATAATTTCTGTTATTTAAAGCAAAATTATTACATATTAAAATTTTTGAAATTAATATATTAAAATTCACCTTTCTTTCATTTACAATAAACTAGTTACAAAAATATTTTTACATTAAAGATGAGTAAATTTTTATATATATTTTAGAAATCTATTTTTATTTAGATTATATTCCAAATTATGTTTCACATAATAACAATTTTATATTTTTAGCAATACCGAAATGCAGACATTTATTATTATCTTGGGCTCATCAAGTTTTGCAGAAAGATGTTGGAAATTTGGAAGAATTACTTTCTTTCCAAGAAGATATGAAGAAAATTAGTTCTCAAAAGAAATTAGAGTAAGTTTACAGCTTTCATAATGTATGTTGGAAATGTTTACATTTCTGTTTATCATCTGTGAAAATTATTAGCAAATTATTTGAGACTTAATTTATGTTGAAAGCACATATTATAATACTTGACATGTATCCCAGTTGTTGCAATGTAGTGTTGGATTTAAGAAAATTACCATCCTGCACAAAAACATATATTGCAGCTATATACAATATAAGAAATAACATAACAAAAGTAGAACATTCAATAGAACAAAATCATAAAAGCTATGCATCATTCCAGCTGCTGTGCGGATATAGTAGTATCTTTGAGCCCGACGTGCGAGTGAGTGCAAATACTGTTGATTTGTTAGAATCTGATTCCTTTTAATAGTGCTAAAGAGTAATGTTTAGTTGTTCTGTTCCTGGTGAACCCAAACACCAGTAAATAAGCAGATGTTAAATAGTTGTTAGTGTCACAATCCTGTAGTTAAGTTATCAGATCTTTTGAGGCCCTGTTAGTAAATGTTGACATTGGCATAAATAATGATGTGCCCTAATTTCTTGTATAAAATTTGCAGTGTTGTATTATCCACAAAGTCTTTTATTCAAGTAAAAAAAAAAAAATGCATAATCCACAGCAATTTTTTCAGCAAATAATCCAAAATAGATTCTACTGAGGACTCTCATGATATAAAAGATACATAATATGATTAAAAATATAATAAATTGTAAATGATATTTATAATGAAAAAGATCTGATTGGATCCTATTTGGACCCATCTCATTATCAAGTGTATTAAACCTGAGATGAAGTCGCTTGGTGAATGACAAGAGTGATAATCATGTTAAGATTTGAATTTTTAAAAATTTTTAATAACTTAAAGCAAGGATAAACATGTTTTAAAAATAAAATGTATATTTTAAAAAAACAAGATTATTCAAATGAAAGAAATATCTCATTTTGTAATTGCACATTGGATCTATTTTTTCTTTCCTATTGTGCATGATGTTTTTTGTGTCCACCTTACAGTTGCTTGTTTGTTATATAATAAATGCATATGTGACAAATATTTCGATTCAATCCTTAATACATTACATAAATTATTACCTACCTCAGCAATTTTAATCAAAAAACACAAAGTAATAACCTTATCTTCATTTGCAGAAGAATTAAAAAAATATTTTTAAAAAACCACAAATTCAATTTATCACTATCCTTTACTTGCAAACACAAATACTAAAACACAAAATTTTCATTATTATACACTTTCAAAACATAACTTCGAACACTTAAATTTCAATTCTAAGTGAAAAAACAAAACACAGGAAAAGCTTCAAGGGTTATTAAAACTAAACAAATTTCTCTCATGTATACATAAATTTATGTCATAAAATCCTCAATGATGTCTTAAAATTATAGGAATTCATTTCATTGCAGTAATCTACAGGTTTGGTGCATTTGTCATTCATGCTATTTAGCCAAAGCATGGTTAAAAATATGTGTAACAAAAAAAGCATATTTTTCCATAAAATGTTCATATTTATGCATTTTTTAAAACTTTTAATGTATCCAATGATATATTTTTCTAATAATTCCTTGTTTAAAGTATTTAATAATGTTAATGAAAATAACCTACTCTTTCACATTACTAGAGTTTATGCTTGCTACTGAACTGTATAGTTAATTTTATATAACATGTGTTTCATTTTTCATAGATTAACTAAATTGTGTAAAAAGGAACAGATTGAATGTGATTCAGTTGAAGAGTCCTTTACATTTGAAGAGTAAGAAGTCTCAACATAATATATACTTTTAAATTTTTTTCAAGGTTTTTTTTAAATGTATCAACCACAGACAACCTTTTTATAAAAATTAAAATTCTATTGTAAAAATGTATTGATATAAATTAACATTATTTTGAATTATGTTATTTACATGACTTAAATAGTGGAGTTTTCATATGAATATTTATTTGTTAAAATATCATGATGTAACAGGAATTCAAATCAAACTTTCTTGCCAACTTTATAAAAATATACCCAATTATGTGTGTTAAATATACCTTATTGTTGGCTGAAATAAAGATCCTGTTCAACCACTATAATATCCTGATGGCGCAGATTGATTTAGTAAAGATTGGATGTAATATTTAGATTTATGTGTGTGGAGTTATGTACAAGATTGTCTTGTGCTATCAGGCGGGTGATTTTAAATAATTCTTCTTTTTTTTTGTTTGTTTCTGTTTTCTTTATATTATATAAAAAATTAGTATTAATATTTAAATAAAAAAGTTTTTGAGTTAAAATATAAATTCCGTATCTTCCTTGATGAAAATTGGATATAATTTCAGCAAATTGCAATGAATATGTTTGTCAAGAAATAAAGGCAGAAATAAACTATTTAATGTGCCTTGCAGAAAGTGTCTTTTCAATGACCACTGGTCTTTTGAAAGCCATACAAATGTGTGTGTATATAAACAAGAAATTGTGGAGTTTGATAGTAAAAAGAGAAATTTAGAATTGCTTTTATTAAATCATAATTGAGGGGCTGTTATACACATTTTGAAATGCTCGATAAATTAATAGATAGAAATTTATTGAAGATGCTTAAAAACTCTAAAATTACACATTATTTTATACAATCCAGTAATATAAAGAATTAGGAAAAAAATCTTGGTTTTCTTTTTTCCATTTAATTTTGTATTACATTAGCTATGTATATTCTCAATATACATAGCTAATACATTCAGAAAATTTATTTATGTAAGCACATACTGATAAATTTATTTTTCCTTTTAGAGAAAACAATAGTTTATTCATAACTTCTTTATTACTTAATATAATCATAAAATAGGTGATTACAGTATTTTAAGTAAAAGGGAAGAAAATGAATATTCTTTATTCAATCCATTAACTTTTAATTATTTTCTAAAAAAGAAATTATGGCATGTCTAAATGAGGAAAATAGAATTTATTTATTATAAATACTTTATTGTTTTAGTTTACTTGTTTTAACAAAATTTCATACCTGTCAACCTTGGAGGGAAAAAAAAATCAGTAGATTCTACTGATTTTGAGAGAAAAATCAGGAGAAACACTACTGGCGACATTTTTCCTTGAAATAGAATGTTTAAAATGGTAGTACCACAAAAAGACAGTTTTACTCCTTTAATCATACATTCTGAGAATGATTTATGTTAAATATATTTTGTGTCAATCTTAATATTTTAATAAAATATTCATCAACCTCATAAAGGAACTATGAAAAATAAAAGAATATACTATATGTAAAAAAATAAACAACATTTATGTCTCAATATATATTTTATAAGGCAACTTTTACTACACCAGTACAATTTATAAATATTAAATTTATAAAATTATTTCTTTATATAAACACACATAAAATACATTTACTAAGTAAATTTAATTCAGTGAGAAATACTTCTAAGAATGTAGAAACCATCAAATACTTTGCCCATAAGAAACATAACAAATTCAAATAACTCATGGCAATTAATTTTTTTCATGCATTGCTGACTTAGCATTTTTTTAGAAATGAATTGGTAAACTGCTGTTTAAAACATTTTTTTTTCTCATTTTAAGAATATTTAGCAATAATTAAATTTTCAGCAGAAAGGGAAGATCTGAATTCATTTTTTAATTTTTATATATGACTGAACACCCATTCACATTCAGCATTAGAATGTAAAATAGTTAAAATTTTAAGCATAAACTGAGAAATATTGGAAAACATTTTTTGTTCAAACTCATTTTTCAGATTTCCAACAAGAAGCCATTGTACATCTGTTGTACACTCTTGGTTCATCCAATCTTTCTTTTGAAAGGACAGTTCTTTGTAGTTTGGAGAATGTCCAATCCTTTATTTAATTTTGTATTAAGCTGCAAAATGGGAAATTTGTCAATAAAGAATTTTACACTTGAAAAGGAGGCATAGTTTGAAAACAGCATACTTCTGCATGTTTTAGAATCTCATCATCAAAGGGAAACGTTGTTAAGCTCACAGTCACATAAAATTACACACAGTCACATAAAATTAAACAGCTCAATAGACTTATTTTCCGGCAAAACTTCGGCAAATTTAAGTTTTTCACTGAAATTGCCTAAAATCAGTACATTTTCATACATTATTGGGAAATCAGGAGGAAGGGTAAAAAATCAGGAGCTACCCAAAAAAATCAGTAGAGTTGGCAGCTGTGAAATTTTTAAACAGTGAAAATTTTTTATAAATATCTATTATTAGATCTGCTGTTTATTCTGTTATTTTTTTATTGTTAAAAACTTAAATTCTTCAATTCATATATTGTGTTTTTATAAATATTAATTTTAATTTAAAGTAAAATGTAATTTAAGAAATATATTTTAATTAATTTAATGTAAATAATTTTAGAAATTTTTTTATACAAAATTATTAAAAATATAAAGCAACTTGTAAAGCACAAACAAAAAACTTAACATGCCAAACAAATTTCTATAAGAATATTACAGAGAAACTTGTTTTTATGAACTTCTAATTTATGAATACTCACAATTTTATGAACTAGTGGCTGTTCTGTAACATAGTTCCATAGACAAAAGGATAATTTTAATTCTCTTTTATAAACTAAAATTTCAAAAATTCTTTTTTGTGAACACGTTTTCGTTCTTTCATTGGTGTTTATTTTTAATCTATTTTATCTAATTTCCTTTCATTTAATGGTGGAGAAACAGGGTTCAACATTTTCATTGGAGAGTAATGAATCACAGTATAAGATTCCTTCTCCATGATGGAGGATCTTTTATGAGTAACTTTCTTTAACAAAATGTGTACCCTTTTAACAATTTAATATCTTTCTTTCTACCTGCACATTTCTATATGTCTATCATTTTCTACTTAGATTTTATTGCTTAAAGTTAAATCAGTTCTTGAAATCAATTTGTGGTAAATTTGCCTTAAATTTTATAAAACTTTTTATAATATTCCAATGCATTTTTGAAACTTATTAAAGTGTTTACATTTCTGCTAATTTTAAAAATAAACAAGAATTTCAAAAATAAATATTTTAGATACACATCTTTTGTTTCTTTTAACAATTTTTTTACAATTTAATATGGAACTTTTTATCTTGATATAGATCTGCTTGATATAGAAAATGCAACACCAAGAAGGAATTGCCAGAAAGTGATGAAACTGGACAAATGGGGAGAGACAGCAACAGACAATAAGTGATCTGTACTTCAAAATGATATGCATAATACTAGGTGACAACAAGGTTGGGTCAGTAGATTGTAGGACTACAGTGGACAGCAATAAACGAAGCAACATGTCTAAGCACAGAATCATAGATATTATGGATAGCGTCCTCAGGAATGGCTCTCCATTCCCTGTCAACCATTTTTCAAAGTGTTTCTTATGAAGGAGACAGTGGTAGGATCTGCAAAAGGCATCAAATCATATCCTAAACATGTTCGATTGATGAGAGATTTGGCAAGCACTGTGGCCAGGAAAGTAGCTGTATACCTTGTAGGGTATGTTGGTTGATGCGAGCACTGTGTGGTCATAAGTTATCGTGCTAATAAAAAACATTGGGTACCCTTGAAGGTAGTGGAATGTCACTGGCTAGAGCACATCATCCACGTAATGTTGGGCTGTCATAGTGCCATGAGTATGAACTAGAGGTGACCTGGAATTATACGCAATGGCTCCCCAAACCATAATGCCACATTGTCATGCAATGGGACATTCCACAATTTCTTCAGGATTAGACCAGTCTCTAAATTAGTGCCACATTTGTACATGGTGACTATTACTGAAGAAACAGAAGTATGGCTCATCTGAAAAGATGACCCTGTACCACTCTATTGTCTACTTTGCTCTAATCCGCCACCATTCCAGACGTTGGCATCTATGCTGTGAGGTTGATGCCAGTCTTCTTAATGTATACCATGAGTACAGGCCACTAACAACTAATCGGTGGCAAGTGGTTCTGTCTGATATAAAGGCATCCAGGGTGTATTGCATATGCTGCAAAATTTTGATAGACGTGCTTTGTGGGCCTGCCACTGCTTCCTGTTGGACATGTCAATCCATGCACGCTGATGTCACTCTGGCTACACCAGCACTCTGCAAATGTTCCACAGCTCCTTGATCTGAACATCTGCCCCACTATCACCATGGGAGCATCTACTTCTCTGTCAGCTGCAATTTGCTGTAAAGACCAACCTATCCTTCTCAGTCCGATCACCATGACCCTCATAAACTTGTCTCTCTGCTGTAGCTAAGTACATCGATGATGGTTTGGTATTCTCTGCAATTACAGGTGTCCTTTGCAACAAGAACATACTTTCAATGATAATTTTCCAAGCAGCAATAACAGCATGAATACTACCCACTCTGCCAGTTCCTCACCTTATATGTTATCCTACCTGTGCTGGAGAGCTGCACATTTAACATTTGTATAACTTAAAGTGCGTGTAATTTGAAATTTTCACAATTTTCTGGTCATTCCTTCTTGGTGTTACATTTTCAATGTCAGGCAGCATATTGGTTTTGATATGATTTGCTGTCAGTATCTGATACAATTTTTTTTATTTTATGGAGCATTGTGTGATCTTTTCATGGCTGAAGGATATCCTTCAAAGTAAATTTTTTGTTTATATTGTTGAACGAGAGGCACAAATATTGCATATTATTTTTTTAACTTAAATATTTCTCTTCTTTTTTAATTTATATTCATAAATTTATGTCTTATTTAGTTCCTTATTCCTTTGTTCAATTTTATATTTTTACTTTTAAAAAATTCTTTTATATAAATTGTACTCTTAGATTAACAGATTTTTTTTAATGAAATATTATTTTGTTATTTGCTAATAACAATTTATTTTTTAGATTATTGCAAAATGAAAAACTAAAATCTGAAATTCTGCAATGTTTACACAGGAAACTTATTCGAAGATTAGTAAGTGAAACTCAAATAATATAAGTTATAATGCCATTAATTCAGTAATTTAAATTGTTGGAAATCTAAATAATATTCCAGATTGATAAATATGCATTTTATTGTTTGTAAATAGGAAAATATAAGATTCAAAATCAGAAATTCGTCATGAAAATAAAGAAATGTTTTTTTTCCCCTGTTATATAAAACCATTTCTAAAATAAGTGCTTCCTTTTCTTTATTTAAGCAATATTTTTTCCTTTATGTAATATTTTTTCTTCCTTTTATTTAATATAAAAGGACAAGTTAACAATTACTTATAGTAGATGCAACAAATCATATTTTCCATAAATAAATTGTTTTTAATGAGTTCCAATAAAGATAATACACTTATTCAGATTCATGTATACTGATATATGTGGGCAATATTTCATTGCATATGAGACATTTTACTGGAAAGAATACTTGTGATGAGATATTAGAAAAAATTTATATTAATTATAGTTTAAATATGTCATAAAAATCTATTTATGAACTTAAAAATAGAAAAATGTGAAGTCCACTCATTGATTGTTGCAATACACATTTGTACTGAATCAACAGTATACATCACTATTGCTTATTATAGCTATAAATATTTTGAAGAATTGTTTATGTCTCTTGAGTTGCAACAAAATTATATCAGCAAACCTTTTATATACCTCTCAAACCTCAAAATCCCAGTTAGTGTCAAGAAGTAACCTTAACATTGTTGCAAGGTGCTTATGTTAAAATTTGTTAGATTAGTTGCAATTCTTAAGCTAAGAACAATGCTAATGAACAAAACCACCAATTACAGAAGTGTAATACATAGTAGTAATGGATAATAAAATAGAATTGTGTTAGTGCAATTTAAATATAAATCTGATATATTCCAAGTGAAAACTATTTTATGTAATGCATTATTAGTATCTGATATTTTTTAGTTTAAGACAGTGGTATGTTTTTCATGAAAATGTCATGTTCTATGAACTTGGATATTGTGACGTTAACGCACAGTTTAGAGTTCTAAATTTCAAAATCAGATTAATAATTACACAGTTGTCACTTCTTACTCATAAACAAAATCAGCTTTACAGAGACAGTCGATATATATACAGAATTATACAGCCTTGTCTACTATATTTATAATAAGAATTGTCAGTATTTTTCAAAATTTATTTATTATACACCATAAAAAATTGTTTCATATTTCACTTAATCGACAGTAGCATGTAGCATCTAAAACAAGTCCACGAACTTGTGTTTCTTCAATACTATCACCACGAGTCATGGTGAAGAGTGTAAAATGCTTCAGGTCCAAGACTGTATGGTACCAAAGTCTTATCTTGCTTTCAAATGTGCTATAGAAATAGTGTAGGAGTTTTCATAATTTAGAAGCAAAGATCATACCTAAGACTCCAAGAGGCATCATTTCACTTGGAGGACATTGAAATCATGACACATTTTATGTGTCCAAGCTGCTATTAGCAAGCACGATAAATTTTCACTAGGGTTCTATAACTAACTATCTTCTAATAATAAGAACAATACCTTAACCAACTATTGCAATTATAAGTCTATAAATGGCACATCATACGAACATAATGTACTTACATCAGAATAAGGTTCTGCGCCAAGCAATGTAAATTTTTTTTTAATTAATTTTTTTTATGTTTTGTCCTGCTTAAGTATGTCCTTATGTTTAATAAAGAAATTAAAAACCTGTGCTCAAGATAAGCTTATTTAGAATTTGATTTTGTGATTTTTAAGATGATATGAAAGGCATCATTAGCAATAATAGAGTAATTATGAAATTGCTTTACTAACTAGGTTATTATTAAAAATTTATATGCCATTCAATTTTAAGGAACTTTTAGGAAAAGAAATGTAGTATAAACTTTTGATTATACCTGTTCCTTTTGATAATGCAAGAATTATGTTCATATATTAAAATTGTTAAAAAAAACTTAAAATAATAAAAGAACTAAAATTGTACTTTACATACATTTATATCATGAACTAAATTATGTTTGAATGTATTAAACAATATTAAAACACAATGTGGTATCATTGTTTTTATGCAAATAAAATATCAAGTATAAAATTTACTAATCTAAATATGTCTTTTACTCATATTAATTTGAAATTGTTAAATGAAATGAAATTCTAATTTTATAGAGAAGAATCAGCAGAGATTATTACAATGATTTGCTGTCAAAAGCAGAAAATGTAAGTTCTAACATTTCAATATAAAAAAAAATTAAGTATACAAAATATTTTTATTGGATAAATTCATTAAAGCAATTCATTTTTTTATTTATTGAATATGCTAAAATAAAACATATATATTTTTCAGATTCTATATGGTTAGATATAGTCGTTATAGAATAAAAAATCAAATTTCATTTGTAAAATATTTTTTGGATTGTGTGCTAAAAGCTAATATCAATATTTTCTTACACTAAATTATCTGAAATTATTTGAACACTTTGAAAATACTTATTCCAAATAAAGAATAAAATTAAACATCATAAGCAGTGTCAGGGAAGTTTTTTATTTACTGACCAAAATATTGCAGACTATAAGTTTTGATAACAATATGCTATGGATTCAATTATTCAAATAAATTTGATAGACTCCTGTTGATTATTTTGCATGATAATAAAGAAAGGAAAATGTTAATAAAGTAATAGAAAATTTTAAATTTGTAAGGTTGATTTTTGTTTTCCCTATTAACTTATATAAGATTACATTTTATCTGGTTATAAAATATTAATATTATAGGAGCGAAAATAAGATGCATGTATCATGTTCAATCATAATGTGTTATACAAATTGATACTTTTACAGTAAATGATGCAAAATCTATAAATTAAATTTGACAGCTTCATAATTTTATATGATTGAATCATAAATCTATTTTATTATTAAATTTGCACCACTTATATTTTTATAATCAAATTGAAATAATTAGCAAAATAAATTTTAAATTTTGTAAATGAGGTGAATTACCTAGTACTATCATACATATAATAATATATATTATATTACTATTGGTGAATTTTTATAGTTTAACAAATACATATTATTTCATAATGATACAATTCTATAATAGCATGGCTTCATATTAATACATAAAATGAAACAATTTAAATTCAAATGATAAAAATGTGTTAATTTATCATTAAAAAATATAATGGAAACTATAACTTAATAATATAAAATAAAATTTATGCAGTACCAACTCTTTTATGTTTGCATAAGTTTTATAAAGATGAATCAATTTGTTGAACCATATTGTAATCTTTTAAAATTACTTAAAAGTCTCCAAAATGAATGAGAATAATAAATATACTTGAAATTTACTATAAATTTAGAAAATTATTATGAATTCTTATAATACAATGATGTCAATTGTAATAATTTCTCATTCACAGGTGGAAGTGAATAATTTCTCTGACAAACCAAAGAAACAAAAAAGTATGTTTTCTATTCTAAAGGTGAGTATTTTAAAAGGGAAGTAGTTATTATTTTCTTTTAAAATTTTCAATATTTTTCTGTAAAATTAAAATTAGTTTGCTTAGTCTAAACTAAACATTTTAAAGTGCTATTAAGATTTAGAAATATCTATATACTTTTGAAATTAATACAGATAGGTTTTGGTATATAGCTTATGATGATTGTTTTCACTATAAATGTTTTCTTATAAAAAATAAATTCAATTTCTGGTTAAGGAAAAAAGTAGGGAAATGCATTGCCTTAATGACAATCACAAATGCTCTCACTGATAACTAATGTGAAATAATTCATTCTTATAACAGAAGATACTGTTGTTGTTGTCGTGTGCCAGCTAGGCTGACAGTATGGGGTGCACTGCTCCACTTTTTCAAGATACTAGGTTTTAACTGCAATATAAAAGCAAAAGTCATGATTTTACTCTGAAACTTCTTTTTCTCATTACTTTAAGTGTGAAACTGTTTTTAACTTGAGAAAAAACAACTTGAAAATATCATGACAGTGATCTTTTGGGACCTGATTTATACTCTGTTATCGAACAGGCTGAACCCATGTTTAGGCGAAGAAGTATTGCAAATATCAAAGAATGTCATTTCAATCATATTATATTGATTCCAAAAAGCAAGAAGTGTTAGATATTAATGAAATCGTCCTCATATTACAGCAATAAGTAATGACTATAATATACCCTGTTCATAACTGATTAAGATCCCAAGCTAAAATGAGCTAAAACAAGCTTCATCAGAATGATCTCTAAGCATGTAGTCCAATGATAGCTATTTTTTTTAAACTTCTAGACACTGATGGCTGAAGAATTTAGGCTTCTAAACATTGAGAGAAATTAACTTGAATAAGATTTGTTGATTCATTATTCGATTTAGAATATGACACTAGACCTGTTTTGGCATGGGTGAAAGGATAATTTGAAGTAGATTTGCTTCGTTTGGAAAAGATATTATAGATGAAGTGAGTTGATAACATGAGGGGGAATTATCTTAGGAAGAGACATATGGATCTGCAAATAATTTGAAATAGCCATTTGAGAGCCAAAGTATGCATACTGAGAGCTCTTGTCATATTAAAAACTACAGTAATCAACGATTCCTTACTTTTAATGCAAAGTATGAAATAGCCAGTGTGCTTTTTTATTTTATATTTTTATTTTTTTTATTTAAACCCAATAAAGCATATTTGGTTCATGCATGATAATGATGATTTCAGTTTTTTTGTTGAAAATAGGGTTCATACCAACACCTGAAATTTGAAAAACTTTTTAAAGGCCCTTGAAATATCCTAAATTCTCACTCAAGTCATTAAAAATCGTGAATAATTCCTGGAATTTTTACTTACTTGGATGCATTAATTTTTTGTTAGAACATTTAATAGTTTTTTTGTTTTAATATTTTAAAATTTTCATTGATATTGTCCCAAAACCTAATTGAGAATTAATTTTTAATGTTAGCACTAGATATTAGATTGTTATATTCATAATTGTTGACTAAAGTAAAGATCCAGTTTAGAAGCAATAACTTCTTGATGATCCAGTTAAGTTCAAAAATTTTATATTTAAATATTAATATTCAGTGAATTTTATACAATATAAGAAAATTAAAAATAAATAAAAAAATCAATTAAAATCGCCTGTTTAATTACACCTTGTGATGATCTTATTGGTGATTATTTCACCTAAAACATATAAACCTAAATATAACATCTGGCAGCATGATTGAAATTAGATTATTAGATTCATAATTGTTGATTAAAATAAAAATCCAGTTTAAAATTTGAATGTTAATATTTAACGAATTTTATGCAATATACAAATAAATAGAAAAAGAATCAATTAAAATCGCCCATCTGATTGCTTCAAATGACGATCTCATAGTCGATTACTTTTCATGTCACATACATAAATCTAAATACTACATCCCATCATGACTGAACTGGATCATCATGAAGTTATTGCTGCCAAACTGGATTTTTATTTTAATCAGCAATTATGAATACAACAATTTAACATCGATCGTGCTGCAGTCTAGTGATAACATTAAGAGTTAATTCTCAATTAGATTTTTAGACAATTTCATTGAAAGTTTTAAAATATTAAAACACAAAATTAAAATTTTCTAACAAAAAATAAAGGCATCAAGGTAATTAATAAATTTCAGAAGTAATTCATGACTTTCAAGGAGTCAAATCAAAATTCCACTAGCTTGAAGGAGCCTTAAAAATATTTTCAAATTTTACATTTCCAGGAGTTGTACTAATCATGAGACACTGCTGCAATTTTTTTTTAAACTGCCTGGGACTTGGACGATTCCCTTCTTCAAGAATGTTATTGCCTTAATGAAAATCTTATCGACAATCACCCAAGCAAAATAAGTGTGCAACTCTCCCAACTATTTCAGTAAACCAAAGGTCATATTTAACATCCTACATCATTTCCAAACAATGTGTTTTGTGTTAATTACATGTAACCAAATTTTTTTGTTTCCATGCTTTATCTGTCATTCTAAAGAGTTGAAATTCACTTACAATTTTTTCTCTTTCTTTCTTACATTATATTTTCTATATATGCATGATCTTCTTACAACATTTTTCATTTCTTCCTTGTTCCCCTCACTATTTTTGAGTAATAAGGATGAATAAATATTGAAAAATTTATTGTTAATGCCAAATGATTCCCCCATTTTTGACTTTGGCTTTAGTAATATTAAAATTTAATCTTTTCAGCTAATTATCATGCATCAACAGATCTTACTTATGTGCATATCTAAGGACTATAAATAAATTATATAACGGGGATGGATTTTAGCCACTTCTAGCATTGAAATTCAGTTGCAGTTTGTGAGTTTGATTCATGATTAAGCTCAAATGTTTGTACTTTGGAATTCACTATAAACTATTCCCACTCAAATAATCTCTGAAGTATAAAAAACTATAAAATAAACAGTATCAAAATTTCTTGAAGTTTGTTTGAACATTTGAAACCTGAAAGAATTCAAATGTAGACAACATGGGAAAAATGTGTGAAGGAAAGTTTTGCAGTATTAATTCCAAGAATTTTCTGATAAATTATCCTAGAAATTTTGAGATGTTTCTATTTTAAGTAGTATATATAACAACTTATTGTAGAATAATAATTATCAGAGTGAAATATTTTTTACTTTATAAAATTATTTTGAATCTTTTTTACTAATTATTTTGGCACTTTTTATAAATAAATTAATTTTTTGTAGGAACTTTTTGTGGAATTACAAGATATCTCGGCCACTCCTGAAGAATGGAATGTATCTTGCTGTATAAAAACAAATAAAACGAATTTACAAAGTGTTCAACTGCTGCTCAGCTATAACATTGTAGAATTCAGTCATGAAAATCCTGACTGTGTAAAATTAATCAATGGATAAGTCTAAAATCATCTCCCAAAATTAATATGCATATTTTTTTAAATAAAAGATTGAAACTTCTATATATATATGCTTGCATTTGTTTAAATTTAATTAACTTTATTAACACATTTAATTTTTTATTTACATAAGCACATTCTCACATTTTTCTGATTGCTTGTATTTCATATACTAAAAACACAATATCATTTTCTAAAATCATTTATTAAAATTAATAAAAAAATATTTCGATAAATATAAATTTTAAAATTAGTTGAAATTTTTATTCATTGAGCTGATTTTGGGTTTTTTTTCTTTTATTAAATATGTATTTCCTTGCTTAACAATTTATTTAATTTTAAACTTATAATTGTTATGAATAAATGCTTTATAATAATTGTTTAAAATATTCACTAATCTTAAATAATTCCTTTACTTTTTTATAAATGAATTGACATGGCACTAACTAGTTAGTACTCAAAATTTTATTTCAATAATTTATAGGTTCAATGCCAACATTTGTGATGTGGATATTTCTAGTGATTCAAAATCCACTTTAAAAAGTAGGTCCTGGCTGGGCTCTGTTGTCTTCGCCCCATCTGGCGTTAGTTCTCAAAGCTTGCGTAGGGGAGTATTCAAAACATTATTAGCTGAAATCGCTTGTCAATCAATCTCACAAAATTAGCGAGTTTGCCTGTTTTGGCATATTATATCGAGAAAATAAAAGTACTAACCCTATAAAAACATCCAAAAAGAATGTTTTGTATTTCCTCATAATAGGTGTTATGTTTCCCCATAACAGGTATATCATGTTACCTCTAGGGTTCTTTGAACAGAATAGAAGCTAGTTCAGATGCTCACAAATTGACAACGGAATTACCCTTGCCATCTTGGAGAGAATTAACTGATTCTAAAGAATATTTTTTTTTTACTTATATTATTCCCACTAAAAAAAGTATGAAGATACCCTGCAAACGTTAAGGAATTTTACAATTATTCATTAAAAGATCAAAAATGATTATCAGATTTCTCTCTCTCAAATCAAATTTGAAATAAATGAATGATCAAAAAATATTTAAAAGTGCCTTGGTTCAATTGGATTTTATTTCAATAATATACAGTTTCTTTTGATGTTATGAAAGCTGATCCATTGACTTATGAGATTTTTGAAACAGATTGCAACAAATAATTAAAGAGTATAATTTTCAAAAATAATTTATGTAATATAAAAATATTTTCACGTTTCTTAAATCTAACTATATACACATTAATCATTACATCTATTGACATCGTACGATTGACGCCGTAACGGGAAAGAAGAATTGAAAATTACTGTCGTAAATACCGTATTTATGCGAATCTAATGCGCATCCTCTTTTTAAAACTTTAAATAATAATAAAAATTGTTTGTTGGCGAATAAAATGCGCATCAATGGTATGAGGATTACAACAATGAATTTGTATCTAAACTATCAATCAATGGTATGATAGTTTTATTTAAATTTAGATACCATATTTTATACAACAATGGATTTATACATATATAAAGTAGCAGAACATATAATTAATCTATTAGTGGGCTATTGTTATGTGAAACAATCATTGTTAATTACCACTACCGTATATACTGTACTTATAGTAAAATATATATGTTATATATATGAACATGAAATAAATCGTAACATTTCTATCTAGCTAACAGTTTCTACAATCAGTGATTAATAGTAAACGTTTTTATTCACTAATGTTTTCATCAGTGGAATCCTCGCAGCTCTCTTCGTCAGAAACAGATTCATTTCTTCTTTCCTCATCATCATCATCCTCGGCGTTCCAGAACACGCCATCTTCACTACCATCCAATGAATTTGAAATGTGGCATTTCTTGAAAGATTTTACAATCATTGGTACTTCGATGCTTTTCCAGGCAGCAGAAACCCAGTGTGCAACAAAGTGCGGTGAAGCACGCTTAATTTTTCCTGTTGGGGTCAATTCACGGTTTGGCTCAGAAAACAAATTTTCGTATTCCGCCTGAACGTACCCCTTAAAAGGTTTATTTATATTAACGTCCAGATGTTGTAACACAGACGTCATCCCTCTAGGAATGATAAGAAGATCACTGCCTAGAATGTGCATCTACTTTTTTACGTCGTCGGTGAGATGACCACGAAATGCGTCCAGATATTGATGGTGGATTGGAGAGCCCACCGGGACGGTGTCCCCATACATTTCGGAGCCAATCAAGCATTAATGATTCAGTCATCCCCCTTCTCTTGGTTTCGACTCAGGATATCATCTGGGAACAGCTTTTCATTCTTAGGGGTTTTAGGGCATGTTTTACCTTTAAAGATTAAGAAAGGGGGAAGTTTGCACCCGCCTGCTGTTATTGTCACCTTCACTCTTACGCGTTATTTTTCACATCCCGAAGTTTTGATGATAACTTCCTTAATCCCCTTCTCCGTGATGGCGTAGTTGCGAGGCATATCAAACCAAATTGGCGCCTCATCAGCGTTGCCAATTTGCCCCATTGAAAAATTATTTTCCTTCCAAAGTGTGATGACATACCGCTGAAATGTTAGTAGTTTCCCTCAAAATCTGCAGGAAGCTTTTGGCATATTGTTGTTCGGCGTCTTAGAGATCCGCTTCATAAACCGATTCACCCATCTATGGCTAACATTAAACTCTTGTTTCGGTATAATAAGAACTTCAACCTCCTCTTTTGCTTTATTTCTTATGGTGTCACTAGTCACAGGTTGTCCATTCTTCTTCCTTTTACGTACAAATATCAATACGTTCTCCTTAATTTTAGGGTGTCTTACTTTGCGAGGGCCAGGGAATTAATTTTTACTAGCGTTAGTTGCAAACAGTGCCAATTTCTGTTGCCGCCACAAGCGAACATTGCTCTCAGCTACGTTGAACTCCCTCCCTGCCTTTCTATTGCCATTTTTTTTTCAGCATAAAGAATTACTTTACGTTTGAAAGTAGCTTCATATGACATTCTTCTTTGTTTGCCCTCCATTTCGTGACTACGTACTCTGTAGTTTGTATCCTCTATGCAATAATGTGTCAACGATAAATGTAGTCAAGAAATACAGTAATCCATTGTTACGATTTAAATTTAGTTGACGTCATCGGCGAACTGCTGACCTTGCACTCGAATCTAATGCACACCCCAATTTTGAATACTACATTTGATCAAAAACAATGCGCAATAGAATCGCGAAAATATGGTACTCCATTTGCATGCATCGTATATAGTTTAAAAAGGTTTGTATTTTTAGAAACTATTAAAAAATGATGCAAACATTTTATATTTACATTTTATAAATTAAATAGTTATCTCTTTTTTGGCAAAACTTATTTGAACTCCAATGTTTATTTCTGGCGGAAACTGTTTAGCAATCGCATCGGTGATCGATTGTGTAAGTATAGATTTAATTTTTTTTGCACTGAAAATACCCCTTTTTTTTAAACGAAACAAAATTAAACTTTGCTGTATTTGGCTATTTTTTGCTCTTGGTGAATTGTGACCGTAATGCTCTTTTTAACGGGCAAAACTATCACCAAGCGGTATTTAGCTTTGTTCAGCATTTAGCTTGTTTACCATTGTTTATCCTCTTTAATCAATTTTCGCACAAAAAAAAATTCGATTTTTATGTATTAGATTTAAACTAAAAATTTGAGACGATAAAGTCATCATCTATGTTATATTATTTTCGCTACTCCTTAAGAAACAAGCTATTTCCATAGGATCTGAATGGGAAAATATCCATCGTATTTTTTATAATCAGATATACTTAGAGATTGAAAAATTCACATCTTATCACATAATAAGTGCTTACATCATAACTTTATAAGAAGATACAGTATGTTGCGTTGGTCATACGGTCTGGCATGATGCAAGGGCCTACCAGGTAATCCCCAAAAATACCTGTCCAGATGTTCATGGAAAATTTCTGCTGGTGTCTACGAGAGGTTGTACAGTGGAGATTGTTGTCAGACCAAACGTGTTATTTCGCGTGTTGAAAAAGTTTTCTCTAATGAATGTTGCCTCATCACTAATGCCTCGTAATACTAATGCAGGAACTCGTGGATGTTGTTCTTCAACCTTAGCATCTATTGTCAGCAAAGATTGCACTTTTTGCATGTGAAAGGGGTGCATGCGTTCCTTGTGTAAAATACACCACACCACTGGTTGAGAAATACCCATTTCGTGAGCCACCGCTTCTGTACTTGTGGATGGAATTACTTTAAATCTAGTCTCAATACTCGGTCTTCAATTCCGATAATTCCATCTGTCATAACAACAAAATGAAGCAAATTTTTATCAATGAATATCCCACATAACTCTATTTTCAGGCTGAATTTTTAAAATCGAGAATGGCAGTTTTTTCATGAATTTCCTCTTTCAAAATTGATTCTTTTTTACATTAGAACACATTGTTTTTGCTAAATTTGTAAATTCCTGTAGAAAGTAACTTATGATATACAGTACCAAAATTTGACGACGTCAACTGAATTCTCCTCTCCTTTCTCCAAATCTGTCGTAAAAAGAAGATATTTTGGTATTATACTGAACGATCCTGGAAACAACAGGTTCGTGAAACAATCACATTACTGTGCTATGTTATGTGGTAATTGATGAACAATGTCCTAAGTTAAAAATTTCCTTAGAGATATGAGTAGTTATGTTTTTTGTAATTTGCAAAAGACAGGAAGTTTCTATTATGAAAATAGCAATTATGATACGTTAAAATGTGCTCCATTAGATTAACAGAGGATTCAATTTTCCCCTACAGAGGTCTAGCAGGACTTTAATCCTCACGTTAAAAATTTGACAATAAAGAGGCAGGCCAAAACTTCCAGAATTGTAAAAACTTTAACTGATAAAAGTCTTGATTTCATTTTGGCAAAACTTTTCTATCTGTAAAATTTATCCAAACTTTAAGCGAATAAAATATCTTCACATATGTTTTATTTATAAAATAAAATTAACAAAAGAACTTTATTTTAATTAAATACTATTTTTATTGTTGAATTTATTATTTTTTATTAAGATTCCATGTAATAAAATTGTAAATTATGTCAGTAATTACATAATTATGTGTATTAAAAGTAAAGCAACAAAGTATATACATTTTTTGATAAAATAAAAAAAACCAATACCATTTAATATTTCACATTCCTTAAAAAAATTATACATTTTTTTTATGAAATATTGGATAACTTTTAGAAATTTCATAGCTTCTGAATATATTAATTATTTTTACTCTGTACACATAATGAATATGATGTTCAGCAATTGATAGAATAATTTGATAATAAATTTGAAAATATAAGTAAAATGTTATGGTATTAGTATTCAACGTTTTTAAATATTTGTAAAGAAAATATTAATATCATTAATATCATGGGTTTCTGAAAAGAAATAAAATTAAGGTACTACTTCAAAAGAGTAGAGAATTTTTAATAAATTGATAAATTATTTCAAATAAGTTAATCAGATTTTTGATCAAAAATGAGAGGGAATTAATGTTTGTTAAAAAAAGTGATTGCCATTTAAATAACTAACTTTAGAGCCTTATAAAAGGAATTTAGTTTCAGTACTGCAGTATAAATATATGATGAACTGATTACCAATGTTAAACAAAATACACCACATATACATACATAATTTCAATGGATATTTTTTATTACTTATAAATAAAAACTTAAAAACTACATTCAAAACGCTAAAAAAATCCAGTCACCAAATTGTGTTGCTGCTGTTTGCAGCAGTATTTGACGAATTGCATATATTGTTAAGAATTTACAAGTTCTTTCTTAATAAAAGTACATTCAATATTTTAAAAGACTTGTTTTTGGCCATTCCTCTTCATAATCTAACTTCTTATATGTGGTTCACAAAGAATAATCTATTTTTTACATTTTAATTTTGTAATGGAATATTGCAAATATTCTACAGTTATTTTTTTATATTGAAGTTTGTGTGAATCTCATGGGAAAAGTAAACAGGAAAACAATTACAATTAACAAATAGAATTTGCTAAAAACTTACTTTTTTCCCCCAAAATGTTTAGGGTATGTCACATTGTTATCAATATTTTTATATTCATACAAGCTGAGTTTGATTAACTAGCAGATGAGGGTAGCAATAATTTTATTTTCTTACCACAGTCCAATTTGTCATAAATTTTTTAATACAATCAGGAAATAAAGTGAATAAAATGACATACAGTATACACACAAATGTTTCTTAAATAGAAATAGCTAAAATATACAAATATACATAGTTCTAGATATTTTCACATTATTGTCGTTTTTTTAGGACTCTATTGCGAGGTGGGGGACGTTTTCCTCCTGTGAATAATGATGTCATCATTTCAGATAATTCTGGTACATCATATTTAGGCATTTGCATTTGCTGCATTTCCTGAAAGACAAATGAGTGAAAATAAATAAGATACACAAAAGGAAGTTAAAATGACCTTGAGGATAAATGTTATATAGTTCTTATTTACTTTTACACCTTAGAATTGAGTTTTTTGTTAATAAAAGCAAAAGTTAAAATGTTTGAATGCACAATTATTTAAAAACGTTCCAAATACAAACTCAAGTACATAATTCAAATGGAAAATATATTATATCACTTGAATCAAACTGTTTAATTATAAATTTCATTTACAGTAAAAAAATATAAATAGTCGTTTTATTTTCAGATATAAAATACAGAAATCTTAGCTTTTTCCTTAATATTTTTAAAGTTCAATAATAAATAAATATTTAGCACCAAATAATTTTCCTATTTATATATTTATTTCTACAAAAAATGTGATATTTTCTTTAAATTTTTTTTAAATCTACTGTTTAAATGATGATTGTTATAATCAAATACAATAGCATCACAATCATAACACGTATTACATTTGTGTCGACATATGTTTACTTCAGTAAAAAAATTTTTTAAGCATTTTGCTTTTACGGTTAATATTATACAGTGTTCTTAAAATTTGAAATCCTTCAAATTTTAAAAAATTATTTAAAAGACATGTTTTTTAAAAAAATACTTTAAATGCAATGAAAATTTTAAAATAAATTTTTTTAAAAAATTAAAGAATTAGAAACACTATTTTAGTTAATAAAAATTTTTTAAATTTAATAAAAAATACTAAACATGTTTTTGTGAATAAAAATAGCATAAGCCGCACATTATTTTAAATTACTCTTTTTTAATCAACTGTTGGTTATTTTTGATTCAAACATAATAAAAAATTTACTTTGTTTCCTATGAATATGCATACCAGATAACCAAACAGCTCAAGTTGTTGTAAAACTTTTTGAACAACCAAAATATGCTTTTAAGAGAACTTTTCATAGATAGAAGATCATGTATGACAGAATGAAAAATAAAAACTCATAATCACTTGCCAATAGATCAGCAAAGTTTCAATCTGAGCAGATGGGGATCAAACTTGAAACCTACTATTTTGAATAGCATAATATTATAACTAGGTCATGTTAGGTCTTATTTTTTATATGAATTATGAGTTAATAAAAGAAAAAGTATTACTAAAATACTGAAAACAAAATTCTTTACAACAAAACTAATGTAAATTAGCAATAAATTTGCTGTTACTTGATTTTTATGATATTTACTGTATCAAACATCTAATAAATGTGTAATTTTGATAAAAGAAAAATACAGTAATCTCTTTTTTTCATGGTTAATGGGGACCAGAACCTTCAGCGAAAGCTTAAAATCTGTGAAGTAGAAATTGCCCCTAGGAATATTTGTGTATGTGAGTACACAAATATTTTAAATACGTAAACAGTATTTATGCTTTAAACATTTTTGACAAAAATTATATCAGTATACTTATTTACTCGAACATGTTAATGCTAATTAAGGTAAATTACAAAACCTTATACAAACATTAATCAACATTGCTTTTTGAGAGAAGCGAAGAGTCTTGTGTTGGTGGCAGAGGAGAGGCTCTCACTTGACTCAGAGAAGCTTTAGGTTCACTTGGATATTTTTCTGCTGGAGGAACTGATGGTAGAGCTGGGGGCTTTATGTTGGACAGAAATAGGACAGTTATCTATGTATTTTCTTTCAAAATTCTTCTGGACAAAGACATAACTCCATCAATGCGATTACAGAACTCGACAGCTTGAACCATATTGTTGTCCATTTCTTGTGCAAATTGTTGCATCGCTCTCGCCATGTTTTTCAGTTTCTTCTACACATTCCTCTTCATTTTCTTCCTCACTTACAGACTTTGTCATCTTAAGGTCTTCATCAGCCAGTGGGTCTGAGTAGCAATCAATTAGATTATTGTATTCTTTTGTCATGTTAGAAAATCCTTTATTCCTTATGATGTGAGCCAGCCACACCGTATTTTCATTGGTTGATATCGCACCGAAAACTAATCAAGCATCTTTAAGAGAGCCTGTAGTATGTACTGAGTCAATTCCTCTCTTTGTTTGACATGCAGGGATCCTTCTCTCTCGCGCATCAACATGAAATAACGCTCTGACATGGCTGTATTTTTTCATTTTTATTTTTTGATGAATATTTTGGAATAACCCACAAAGAAATGAAGCTACAAAACATGAAGCACAAAGTGGCGAGGGAACACTGTATTCACAAATTGAACAAAAAGTTCAACATAAAAAATATCATGGGCAGCTCAATTACAATTTTCATTTAATTCACATTCTCTCAGATGATATGAGAGAGAATAATTGTAGGTATTTCATATAACATATATGTTTAATAAATAATTCTACATTTTAGTGAGAGAAAGATATTTTTTTGGCTTTTCCTTTACATTAATATGCAAAAAAGGTAAAGTCTATATAAAAAATCAGTTAAGCATTAAAAAAATACAATATTTAGAAAAGAATATCTATAAAAACTCATGAAGCATGCATATCTATAGCATTTAATTATTTTTTGCACCAATTAAATTACACTTGTAAATGAATCTATTTAATAATTTAATTCTAGATTCCAGTAAAAGCAAAATTATATAAAAAGATATTTACTCTTTGGGTTTCTGGATCAGCTGCATTCATCATTTTTGGAAGGATCATGATCAGAATCAAAGGTAGAACCATCATCAGTACCTACAAAGATAAAAATGAGACAGACATTTAAATACAAAATGTATCATTTACTATTAAAATATCTTCATTTAGAGAAGAATTTCAGTTGTATGCTTAAAGAAAAACTATAAATGTATACTGAATAAAAGTTCAAAATACCTATAAATAACATCAAAGTGGCTATCATAAAAGGATATTAAAATCCCAAATATTAATAAATAGTCAAATATTGATAAAGGTTAATGTATGAAATGAATTTTGAAAATTCCTGACAATACATTGGATCATACAACTTGATTTAAAATTTTCAACTTGGGAGAAAAAAACATTTCGTACCGCAATCAAAATAAAACATCTTGACTAATTAAGTAAATATAATATATAAAGGAAAAAATTGTCTATTTACATTGATAAATTGTAACATTTCAGAATTGATTTCTGTTAATAGTATGCAGGTTTCATATAGATTTCCAAGAATCAACTTCCAGGAATCAAATCAAAAGATTTCCAGGAGATATCAACATTCATGTTCAATAATGTTTTTTTTTTATTTTACCAATTGTTCTTAACCAAATATACATATCATTATGTACATGCAACATTTTTCTATTATATTATGAAATAATGAAAATAAATAATTATAAAAATTAATGAGAATATTATTCATTTATGTTAAAATTATAATTAATGATTACTTTAAAAGCCTTTAATGAATTTATAGCTATTTCAGAAATTTTTTTATTTAAATAATCAATATCAGTATTAAAAAAATTTTTTTTATCATTACTTAATTATACTTTGTATAAAGTAATGAGTAATTTTACAGTTTTCAAAAACATTAGATTCATATTTGTTAATTTATTGAGTATTTTAAGATGTGTACCTCTGATATAATACAATGTCTTTAACTTCTAAAATTTACAAAATTTGAATGCTGTACTCTTTTTAAAAAAAATCAGCCATTTTAGGCAAAATGAACCGGTTCACATTCAGACCAGCCATTGATGACTGGAGTAATCCATGTGTAAATAATTCTAAGCATTTCTCATTTACTTTTTCAAATAAAATATCTTGTAGTTGAGAGACCTAAAATGTTTGATGAGTAATACTGTGTTTTAACAGTATACTAATAACTGTTAATACTGTAAAATCTTACCTAACAGTGCAATTGTTTTGTTTGCAAATGATGATTTAAACTTTTATCAAGGAGAACATCATTACAAGCATTCTTAAATTTTTCTTTCAATAATTTGAAAAAGTAAGAAGCAATTCCAAAAACTGTTAAAAAAGCACATTTTTTTCAACAGAACTGAATTGCTTAACACCTGGAAATATTACTTGTAAAAGAGAATTTATACTGCAACAAAAACTGAAGATGTGAACCACTGTTTAAACCTTTGAAGACTCATAGAATTCCAGCATTTAAAATTTCTTTTGAAGAAACAAATCTAAATTTTTAGAACATGTTTTGGGATTACATTCCTTAACAGGAATAGCAGTATATAGTAAGGAAATATTTTAAATGAGTAGATTTTTTGACAGATGCAGCCTACTATGTATTTTTTCCCTTTCATATGGGATTTGATAGCCCCGATTCGCTTATATCTGAAATACAGAAGTCTTTCTAGCAAAATAGACACTAAGAATGTGTTTTTCTGAACTGTGCAAAAGCCATCTTTTGTATGGCTTTTCCAGAGTCTACTGGTCATTGAAAAGACATTTTTTGCTAAATATTTCAGATAATTTATTTCAACCTTTACATGATAAAGAAATTCATTCAGATTTACTGAAACTATACACAAAATAATCACAAAGGAAGATATGGGAAGTATATTTTAACTTAGAAATTTTGTACTTAGATATTATATTCAGTGAATTTTATAAAGAAAACAAAAACAAATAGATAAAAAATCAATTTAAATCACTCGCTTGCTTGTACCACATGATAACTTTATTAATGATTACTTCGCTTCACTTTACACACATAATTCTAAATCTAAATCTGGTTCTGATTGAACTAGATCATAATGAAGCTGTTGTGGCAGAACTGGATCATGATTTTAGTCAATAGCCATGCACATATTAACAATTGTACTAAATGTCTTATTATATAGTTTTTTCTTATGCTCAGAATTATTTGTTAAATAATATTATAACCAGACACTAAATAAGATTCCAGGTTCACATTTAGTTAATGAAGTTTATCACAGAATAATTTGGAATAACACAACTAATAACTTACAGATTAATTTAGAATAACATAAATAATAATTTTCAGATTAACTTGAATTAACCCAAATTTTAGTTTACAGATTAATTTGGAATAACATAAATAATAATTTACACAAATGAAACTTACGAAGTATTCTGAGAATGCCGGGGTAGCCCACGTGGGCAAGGCTTAGTGTCGCACTGGATAACCAGGAAACCTGTTACCCTAGTACAAACTTAAATTCATATATTCAGTGCTTTTAAGTTTTAGTCTAGTACAGTTCTATATTTAATTTTCTTATCACCATATTTATCATGCATTTAAAATACTTGTGCATTATTTTCAACTTTATTTTCTGCTATGCCTGACCGGCATACTCCTGTACCATTTATTACAAACACTTAAAATTTTACTTTGCCGAACTGGCATATCGAATTTCATGATTAAATTAACTTACTGTATACGTATGCCAGTTCGTCAAAGGGGCGTATCCCAGGTGTTTTAAAAACACTGATTTCAGAAAATCAAACTCTGGTGTCTGATGGTTTTGGTTGGAAACTTTTATGTTCATCGGTATTATAATTTTACTTATTTCTGTTAGTAATGAATTATTTAATTGGAATATCTTTATCTATTCTGAAATTTTAAACTTATGTTATGTAATTATTATATATTTAGTATCAATAAATAAAGCTTATTACTTTTAAGCTAATTATTGGCATGTTATTAGTTTCTTATTTATTAATAGAACGAAATACTTTAGGTATTTAAACTAATAGCTTGCATTCCTTTAACTGCATTAAAATTTAATATTTGCAGCTCTTCTTATCGTGGTAATTATTTTGGCAATTAGCCTAATGGTGGGTATTGGTAAAAAGACATCTGCCCACAGATATTTAAAAGTAGTATAGACTGACAAAACCTCCTATAATAATGCTAATCGGGGTTACTCTGCTGCCTTCTTTTCAGTCCCTAGGGATTTTGCAGAAGTGTCACAGCAACCGTAGAAGAATCATATAGCTTGGTTCACCCCTGAAGCAAGTCTCCTGTATTTTTTAAGGAACTCCCCTCGCACAGCTCCAGTCTCGGCTTTTCACCCTGGCAACTCCATTACCAGGCACTGGTCTCGCACCGCTCCAGTCTCGGGTCTTCTCACTGGCAGCTCCACACGCCTGGCACCAGTCTCTCCCCAAAAAAACTCGACCTTTTTTCCTCCCTTGCTGGTGCCAAAACCAGTTCCTGGCCATCTCGTTACTTCACTTCGCCATGCGCTCCCCACATGAGCATACCCGGCACCCCCTCACAACCAAGTCTCTTTGCTATGCTAACCACAAGCAAACTAGATTATATTCCTTTGTGGTCAGCACACAATTATATATCAATCGCCCTGCCATCTACTGGTAACATTAAGAACTAATATTCCCTTTTGTTTTTGGAATTTCATTAAAAAATTTAAAAAAAAAAAAAAAAACTTAAAAAAAAATGACAATACTTTCTAATTAAAAATAAATGCATCAAGATTTAAGTAAAAATTCCAGGAATGATTTATGATTCTCAAAAAGTCAAGTCAAAATTCCAGGAGTAGTACAAACCCTAAATATAACTTATTTATATAAATTACTTCAAAAATTGAGAAAACAATTTGAACTGAGATATAAACTAATATTATCATTTCATGCATTCAAAGTAATATATTCTAATTCTTTCATAATGGTATTCTTTCTAAATTTTTGCACCATCTGAAAATAGACCACATTCAAATTTTAAATTATGCAATTTTATTTCAAAATTAATTTTACTTTGATAAAATGTGAGATCTTATATTTTCCTGTGCATAAATCAATAATAAAAAGTAAAGTATTACTATGTGTACTTAAAATCAAACTTTGACAGGTCTATGCAAATTTGTGTTCTTTCACCAAAATTATATATAATTTTGTTAAATGATACCTAAAAAATATATACATTTTGTAAGGGGGAAAGTCCTGGGAATAATATTTTGACATTTTATAAGGGGGGAAAGTACCTGCGAATAATATTTTGACTTACTGCAATAAATAATGAAGCTCTAATTATGCTCTGCACGTATAGTAAAATAAACTTTTATGAATAATTTAGAAAGGTTGGATTCTGTGCTGCAAGATCCAAAATAAGTCACACTGCTTAAAAATGATTCATAATTTAAATAAAACAAGCAAAAAATTAGGTTATCAAAAATATGTGCAGAATATTGACATACCATTGGATTCATTAAGAAATCAGTGATTCTCCAAGCCTCTCTCATTTGGAAATATTTGTATGGAGCTCGAACCTTGAATTTAAGTGGGTAGGGAACTTGTTGCACTAAATTTGTCTGAACATAATTCAATTTACGAGCCCGGAATTTACCTTTTGAGTTAATGTCTACTCTAACAGGTTCATAAAAATGATTTGGATTAATTACTTGAACAACATATGAGCCAGGTTCCATGTTGCTGATATGAAAAGTACCATCATTTCTGAAAGGAAGACACAATAGAACATTTTAAATAAAACTGAGATGAGAGTATTATGCAAGAAAAATCTTAAAACTATTTGATATGATAACTTTATAAAATTATTTAAATAGGAACCAAACTCATCATTCATTTATAGTTTCAAATAATATGAATTAAAGCAGAAATATGTAGATAAATATATATCAACTATATTACTTCCTCAATTCATATTATGTATGAAAATTTATCAGCACAAAAATGCTCAATACATAATTTTTTAAAGATAATTTATAAATATTTCATACTATATCATAATGAGATAAAAATTTATTTCATAGAAATACTTTTTAGTTAAAGTAACTTTTTTAATAAAATTTACCATTTGCCTAAATTTAAGAATTTTAATTTAATTTTTGATCATATTATATATATATATATATATATATATATATATATATATATATATATATATATATATATATATATATATATATATAAATATATATATATATTTATATATATATATATATATATATATATATATATATATATATATATATAAAGGATTATATTAAATAAGTAAATTCAATAGGATCAAATTAAATATTTTGGCTCTACCAATGTATATTCTTAACTAGCCATTGAGCTACAAATTAATGTGCAAGGCAGTAATGAGAAGTTAAATAGCTATTAAGAAATTTTTTTAAAGACAAGTTAAATACCAAACCAATCATTTTTTTCAAAGAAAAAAATTGAAGCATGTTAAATACTTTTATAGGAAACATATGTAGATGAACCATTACAAATACAGAAATACAATAAGAATATTATAAAACCATTAAGATATAACACATTATTTAATATTGAAAAAATATACTGCAAAGAAAATTAATAATTTCTCCACAAAATTAGAAAAATATCAACTTTGGAAACACAGGAAAATATTAAATGCTTACAGCAGTTACTTAAACTCTTGAGGAATTGTTTCGATGAAATAGTGATTCATTTTTCAAGAAACATTTAAGGACTTTTCAAGGTTGTATAAGACTGAAATTAATATTGGAAGATTAAGAATTACTAAAATTTCTTAATATTGGAATATTAAGAAATTTTCACATTGAAAATTTCTTAAAACAATAAAGAATTGAGACAGGTAAAAATAAGTGCCTATATTAAGAGTTCATAAGATTTTATAGCCCAAGAGAATAATACTAGCAACCAAAATTAAAATTAAGAAAAATTCAGTTGGCAACAAGAATAATTAATAAAATTAAATTTTATTACATGATGCAATCACTAAACATAACTCAAAATCTAGTTTATTTGAAAGATTTTATTTTTTAAAAATTTAATATGGTATAACAGAAATATAACATTTAATAAAATATATCCAGAGGGTTTGAATTTTTAATAACAAAATGATTTTCTCCAACATTTTCATATTTTAAGTTTAAGATGCAATTTTATTATATTTTATTTTAAGCTTCAAATACACTAATCATTAATTATTGTTGCAAACAATTTTTTTTTTGCACATAAAATTGTCAGTATAGGATATATTTCATATAATTTGCAGAAAATGGATTCAAAACTTCAGCTGTGTTGTTTATTTATTTTTGTGATACAAGATTGATTAAATGAAAATGCTGAATCTGTGAAGATAGATTCAATGCAGAAAAGACAAATTTTAGAAAAAAGAAAAAGAATTAATTTTACTTATAGGAAAAACTGAGAATAATAAATATCTAAGGATTTGAGAATCTGGTCAATGAAAGAAGATTTAAATCTAATATTAACCATCAAATTTTCCAATGAAGGACTGGAGAACAGTCTAACAAGTTTTGAAAGATATTGTTCACTATTTTTAAACAAGAATTAACTAAACTATTTTTTTTAAAGCTTTGAACTTTATTTTAGTAGATTTTTTGAATAAAAAGTGCAATATGATTCATCTAAAAATTTCCAACAAAGGTTAAATAGACCCAAAACTTATTAAGGATTCAATAAAATTGCTTTCAGTAAAACAAAAACAATGATCATCTTATTGGCTGACACATGAATGTTGATCAGAGCTGCTTTCTGACAGAGAATAAAATACAAATTCAAGCAAAGAAAGAAAATGCAAAATAGTACCTGATGAAAATTGCTCAATGTATTAACAAATCTTAAATAAAGTATAAAAAGAAATATACAAATTGCAAAATTCTTTAAATGAAATATTTTGCATTTCATGAATTAGAAATTTAAAAAAATAAATTTACATTAAATGACTTTGCCATAAAGACATAATGAAGCCTAGTGGCATAGATGTACTTTGCACTTCCAAGGTACAGGACCAAGACTTGATTCTCAAGTTGGGTAAAGTCAACTGAGTCTTTCATCCCTTCAGCGGGACAATAAAATTGAGCACAAGCATGCTTGGAAACTGAACACAGGGAATTTTGTGTTAGGCTGACCACCTAACTGAGAGACATGGTTCACACCTCAGGGCCCATTGTCAAGGAAACAGATATGCGTACTGTAAACTTTGGTCCCATGGCAACATGTGGGAGTTAGTTTAATTTAATTAAAAAGGGCATAATTTAGAAATTGACAAATTATGTATTTTATTCTTAAAGAAAAGTTAACAGAACAGCAGCACTTTCTTTATAAAATTTAGATTGAGTGAGATTCTTACTGATTAGAATCTCAAAATGTAACTATTCTGTGAAACATAAGAAATTTAAGTGTAAGATGTAAGTAATTTAAGTAACAGTGTTGTTCTGACCACAGATGAGATGAAATTGTATGATTAGCACTTGATTCTCAAACTTAACAATTCATAGGTTTGATTCCCATCTTGGGAATTTCCTCGTGTAGAAATTTCTTAAATTGAAAAACCAAGCATTCTCTTTGTCTAAATATTACTGAATATTTGACAGACTCGATTAATTGATACTTTCAGAAACAATATGCTGGATTAATTCATTTATAATTAATACTTCATTTGTCAAGTAACTCACTAAGCAAAAAAGCCTTCAAAATGAATGTTTCAAAAACAAAATATTTATATCAATTAAATGATGTTATGTTCCATGAATGTCAACTTTAAAACTAGTGTAATGATATCCTATTAACAGTTTATTATAAATATATTTATTTTTAAAATAAACATATAATCAATTCTTAGGAATCAAAAATTATTTATTATACTTCTTAGAACAGTTTCTTTGTATTAAATGATTTGTACAAGGGTTTTCTAATAATAGCAACAATTTACAGAAATTTGAACTGCAATTGGAAAATTTAAAGTATTAATGCACTAGATGCCAAAATCATATACTCCATTATTTGTCATAAAAATGTACAGTGTTTATATATATATATTTTAAACCAAGATAAAGCAAAAATTATGGAAATGTCATTATAAATCAATGGAAGACAATAAGTATATTCAATCAATTTGCTCTCATGATATGGTGTGGTTGTCATCGTTTTGCTTTTCCATACACAATGTCTGCATTAAAACCATATATGAAAATCTTATATTAATTAGTCTGAAATAGTTTCCAATCACTTTTAACAATCATATTCAGAACTTAACTTAGAATTATCAATAATAATCCACTATACAGGTCTAAAGTGTTTTTAAAACATAAATAAAAAATTTCATTATAAAAAAATACTATATTATGTAATAATGAACATTTGTATAATTTATTTTTTACTAAAATTACATGCTAACAAAATTTGACTATTCAATTGTCATTTACATAAATTTATTTATTTCAGCCTTTAGTACTCTTTTTAGAACAAATATTTAAAATTTTTATTTTGAATTCAATTGCATCAGTATAGAGTATAATTTAATCATCTGAGTTTGTACTGATTCCAAAAAGGCGAATTTTAGAAATTTTATGAATAAATCAAAATTTTCCATTACATTTTAAATTAATGATTACTTAAAAAACATTTAAAAAGTCAATAGCAAGAATGAAACAGATTTCCTTTAGATATTCAAAATTAGTTACAATAATTACTTAAATATAGCGGCGTAATATTTTAAAACTTCATAATTTGCTTGTGCAACTGAATTCTAAAAATATTTATTTTTATTTAAAAGATATAAAAGTTATTTCTTTCTCAACAAAATTATGACAAAAATTAATCTAATACAAAATTTATAAATTCTTCCTTTTTATTCTTTATAACTATTTAATGAAAAATGTATTTTAGTTTATAAAATTTTTCTTTTTTTAAGTTTACGTGAGTTAGAATGGAATAAATATAATGTATAAATATCTAATTCTTTATCGATCTGCCTTGGTAAACAATTTTTGGTATACCTACAAAAACTGATAGGAACGGAAAACAAGAATTAAAAAATGTTGTACATAATATAAACCTTAAAAATCCTAATCGTTCTCCACCATTAACTAAAACTTTTGTAGACAGTAACCACTCTGGTGAAATCACATCAGGAGGGATCACTGTTCCTTCAATTCCACTTTTATCTGGTAAATCTTGAGAGTTAAATTCATTTGCTGCTATTGCAATAATACAAGAAATTAAGAACCAAAAAATATAAGTTATACTAAAGCCAATCATACTGAAAAGTGTGAATATATAATTCACTAAATATTAAAAGTTGTGAGTTATATTGTAATAATTATCATGAGTATCCTATTCCTTCACAAATATTTACTTTGGTTTTGGTTGGAAAAAGGATTGTGGAGTCATACTTAATGCTGGCTTATGTTTCTATTGATAGAAATAATTTTGGATTTAACTTAACATACAATTGAAAAAAATAAATACATTTTAAGAAAAGTATAAATGTTATAAAATTCATAAGGAGAGAGTAAATTGTCAATTTAAAATAAAAGCAGTTGTTTCTAAATATGATTGTAATTTTAACATTATCATTTAATTTCCATGATTTGTTATTAAGTTTGTATTCTACTCATGACTGCAAGCTCCAAGTTATGGCGCCTGGTTCGGTCGATGATGTTTGTAAACAATTAAGCTAAGATGTCAAATATAAATAATATTTGAATTATTTCTCCATCAATTTACTGAAACAGTTCTCGAACTCTACTAAATTGTACATTATGTGTATTGTAATTTTTAAAAGATAAAGTCGCAATTCACGCACCAATGAAATTTCTAATTTCAGAATACTAATTTGTAATTTTGAATATTGCAATTAATGGCTTATAAGAACTCTGAAGCAAATAAATATTCCGAATCTGGAAAACTCTTAATAAAGTCACTGACAAATTTGGATGTATGTAAATTATAAATTTTAAGAGAAAATAATATATAAATTAATCTTGTGTTTTTTTAATAATCTTCAAAAAAAGTGATATTATTAAAAAATTATTAGCGATGTATTGATTTTGTTAAACTGATTATAGATTTTAGTATGCATAAATTTTCATAATTTTTTTAATACCTAATTTCTGCATGTCTTTCGAGATAAACCTTAAAATCTCATAAAGAATTGAAAGCAGCCAAATGAAGACAACCATAAACAATTTCATTTTTGATTTCTAATTACTGATTGTGATGAATTTTTTAATATATTATATATCTTTTAATCAAACATTGTAAAAAAATGATGATACTCTTTAATTTACTTTGAAATAAAGACTTGTTTTCATTGGAAAAAAAAAGATGCATTACCTTGTTATTAAGTGTGGATAAGTAAGTATTAAAAACTGTATGTAAACACAAGTATAATAAGATAAAATGTGGGAAATTGCAAAACGTAAAGGACTATATGAGGTACAAGGATTCATTATCTAGATTCATATCCTTCAGAATTTATGTGGTAAGAATCTTATGAGAAAGGTATGAATTGATTTGCATTTAATATAATATTAAAGATATGACCTATGATTTTATATTAAATGCAGTCACAGAGATAAGGAGGAAGTCGCAAACTATATGCTAACTTGATAATAAACATGATGTCATTTTGATAACAGCAGCCATGAAAATCAAGTAATACCCATGTATCTATTTGCATTTTTAACAATTCATAATTTGTTTTAAATCCTTTACTTTTTTAAAAAATTTTATTTCTGTAATCAATTAGATTGGATAGCTAAATTTATTTTAAGATATTATTCTTTAAAGTATCATGAGGTTTCCATATTTATACTCCTTTTTTCCAGTTAGCTGACTGTAAAATTATTTTGTTTCCTTTTGGATAATTTTTGTAATTGTTTAAAAAAGAAATTCATTTTAAAAATGATTTTTACAGAATCTTTGAATTTTAATCAATAATTGCATTTTAACAAGGAAAACTAATCTTATTTGTAAAATATATTTGCTCTATATAATATTTAATATTTCTATAAGATATAAATGCTATTTTTGATAGCTTTACCAAAAAGTTCCTTTTTGAATTATTAAAGACTTAAACACTTCTTTTAAATATTTGTATAATATTGATTCCAGTATTACTTTATAAGTTTATAAATTTAGGTAATGGGGAAGTAATATTCTTTGTTCTTTTATCGATATTTATAGACTTGTAATTTATTTCTACTTAATAACCTTGTATTTTCTTTTTTATTTTTAATGTATTATTTGTATTTATTTAGAGATCTTAGGACATTTATTGTAAAAATTTCCTTAAAAATTGTATCAAATTCTTTAATTGATATGTTTTTAATTAAGTGGAGAATCTATTATTGGGTAAATTTCTAGTTACAGAAGCAATTTGGTTCTCATATGAAAGTTGGACAAAATAGCTGAGGATAGTTTAAAGGTTACCATAGTTGAAATTCGAGATACATTATTTGGAAAATTGGATTTACAGAATTGAAAATATATTGTTTCTATTGAAATGTTTCTTTGTAAGAAAATTGAAATTTGGTGAATTTACCCAAAATTAAGAATTTTTAAAGAATTTTGTTATTTACAATTTCAGTCATTGCTAAGCAAATGTTTTTTTCTTTACATGTTATGTGTTATGTATTTGTTTATCTATTGTACAATTAAGATATTTCACTGTGTCTATAATATTTAGTTGAAATGATTATGAAATATTTATTTTAATTATGAATGTGAAAAGCTAATTGTTTTTTTATGTATTGTTTTGAGGTAATATTACTTATATATATAAAACTTTTAACTTATTTATCTTTAACAGGAAAATAATGACAACTTCCAAGAGTGCTATAATTATATATTATCTTCTTTGCTTTATCATCCTTATACTGATGCTAGCAATCATGAAGTCAATGTTAAAATTACTCGGTAAGTATGTAAAATATTTTAGATTTTGTTCAAATCTTAACTTTAATTCAATGAAAAAAGAATTCCTAATGTAATTTGTAGTTATCAATGTTGCATTTCTTTTATTCGAAAATATCAAATGCTATTAGTAGTTTAATATACAGATAAAGGGGTCAATAAGAATTTTCATAAGAATGTTATTATCATTAAGTTTTTAATCAGAATAACTTCCATCATATAATGTGTATGTTTCTTACAAAAAGTATCTATATGGATGCTTATTATATAATTGATATAAAAACAGATTTGATAAATAGCAAAAGGTGAGTATATTAGATTTCCATGTGTACCCTATATATTTATTTAAAAAAAAAAAAAAAAAAATGATACAAATTTTAAGAACTAAATTATTTCTTTATCAGATGATACAGAAATTTTGCTATATTTTCTATTGTATTTTTAGACACATCATCAAACTTGATTATACCTTCACAACCAATCTTAATCTGATTTATGAAAGTAATGTTTCATTTTGTTTGTTATATATATAAGTACACACACACTCACTCATACACATTCAATAACAAAGCAATAGATCCCATGTATCTTAAATGTTTTAAAACAAAATTTGGAAAACCATAAAAAGTTTAATTACTTACTCAAATCCCACATTTCAGATCTCATCACATTAATTCAAAATGCGAAATCTTTCCAAGATCTGGAAACTACCACATGTGATATTCTATAATTCATCATGGAATGCAGCCCCCAATCATACAAAATTAAATTGCAGTGCCCAAAATATACACCTATATAGTGGTCTTTATCATTAAACATTTTCAGAAAGGAATTGACGCCTCTAAGGGGAAAATTTCAAAGGGCTCTTTTTGAAACGAAAAAAAAATTATGGTTCTCTTCAAGAAGAAAAGAGGCCAATACAACAAAATTTTAAGAACATCAAAGAAAAATGCCCTGCTGGACATCTGCAGTGCTGCAACTAACCCTTACAGCAAAGTTTACTGAGCAGCTTTTAAGACATCTGTGTAACCTTCACAACTTTTTATTAAAAATGCAACAAACCCTAAAGGAAAGGAAATAGATTTTGAAAATGATACCCAAGATTGATTTTTTCCTTACCCTTCTCTTACATCACATTTAATCAATTCCCGTCAAACTTCCAATAACCCTCTATTCAGCGAAGAAAAAATAGACAATACCATAATTAATACTTTTCCATAAGCAATACTTTTCCTGTTTTTTTTCAATCCTTTTAATAAATGTTTCACCATCTTGTACTTTTCCAAATGTTTAAATAAAGGAGTGATAATATTTTTCCACAAAGAAAGCAGGGCAATGAATAACATCAAATACTATTGGCCTATCTTGTTGTTATCATCAATTGAAAAACTCACCACCAAAAGGTTGACCCTTTTCTCAAAGAATTAAATTTTCTACAACGGAAACAATTTGGATTTTTGTCAAGGAAAATCTGAGGATCAAGCTCTCCTCAATTTCACAAATGTCATTGAATCTCATAAGTCTTCCAATCTACACATTACTATCGACATAAAAAGAACCTTAGACTCTATACAGCATCAGGAAATTAGCAAATCTTTAATTCTATGAACTGTCTTGCTAACGTTAGAGATTTGCTTTTTAAAAGACAGAATTGTTGCACTTCCTACAAACGCAAGACTTGCAACGAGATAAGAAGTAGAATGTCCCCTGCGTTCCTGCAGCGATCCTATTCTCTGGAACCTGATGAGAGACATTCATCTAAAGCAGAACTGGTCTATAGTTGGATAAGATCTGGACCCAGAAAGCCTTGTTCACCTGCAATCCTTTGCAGATGATTTTACTTTCGATTTGGCTGCACAATATGAAAAGAAACTGGGGAAGGTAGCAACCAAAGCTCTAAGTCACTTCAAATTCTGAATGATGAACACAAACTTAAAATTTCTTTGGAGAAGACTAAATTCCTGCTCATAGCAAAACTTAAATAGGACTCAAAAATCCTCCTAGGGAAATACAGATTAAAAGGAACTGATACAAACTGCTAAGAGTAGTCTTTGATAAAAAATTGAACTTTTTGTCTCACATTATTTCTCAAGACATTAGGGCAGTTCAACAGCATGAAAGTTACACAAAATAGCAGGAAACAAAGGAGTTTCTGTTAAAAATTTATATCATTTTATACAGGACAGTTGTTGAAAGAATGCTTTGCCACCGAGTCTCAGTGTGGGACAACTCCCTAGCTAGAAGGTCTTATTTTAAGGCCTCTATTGCTAACTGCATATGCAGTAATGGAGGTAATCCACTTCACTACTTGACAACATGTCCTCTAACTTCATATTGGCATCTTGCCAAGCTAGTGATTCAATGGATGGCCACATGGAAGAAGAAAATTCTTGCAAACCAAATTCCTTGGAGAAATCCTAATGAAATGATGACTTTTCTGATAGACCAGGAACAACTTTTCATGTGGTTTACAGAAGAAAATACTTAGCACCTATCTTTGTTAGTGAAACGATCCGCAGGTTTCTTGTGAATAATTTGTTCTGTACATAATCTACTATTACTACTTTTTAATTTGTAATCTTTAACCTTTATGTGCAATACTTATAACTTAGTTGTGTTTAAGAGCCCTTTGATGTGAAATTAAAAGTGAATAAATTTTCAATTGGCCTCCATCTAAACTGGTAAAGCTTTTCTTGAGCTATGAACAGGGAGGTCTGCTGGTGTAAGTAAGAAAGAAAGTGAGAGATTTTTAAAATTATATCAGGAATATATATTATTTTTTAAAATTATTTCCTCTCACTATTTCTAGACTGGCATAACTGTTTGCTCTTTTTTTTAAAAGGCTTTGCTTTAAGATCTGTGTATTCCACTATCATTTTAATTAGCTGTTTTATTGATGCATATATCTGAAGACTGAAATATTGGGTTGTTCGGAAAGTATTGTTTGTTGTATTTAATTTAATAGTATTTTTTAAACCCAAATTCACACTTGAGCCACATAATCATTATATGTTTTTAGAGCTGATCTAGCAAGGCTTTTGTGTGAAAAAGTTCAATTAATTCTATGCAGTAGTTTTTGGTTGGTGCACTTTTAAATATGGAGAGCAATAAGCATCATTTTCGTCATATTTCACTTTTTTAATGTAGAGAAGGTTAAAATGCTGTTCAAGCAAGAAATGAATCGATATGTATGGAGAAGATGTGATAAAAATTCGCCAGAACTGGTTTGCAAAATTTTGATTCGGCAACTTTGATGTCGAAGATGCACCACATTCCGAAAGGCCGATTGAAGAGAAAGACAAAAGCATTAGTTGATGCAAATCAGTGAATAACAACACATGAGATCGGTAAGAGGTTAAATTTATTGAATTCAACAATTTATGACTACTTGAAAGACCTGGGGTTTACCTTAAAGCTTGTTATATGGTTTCCCCCTGTTTTCATGGAGAGAAATTTGTGCTGTCGCGTTGACAACTGTGATTTGCTTCTCAAACATCATGAAAATGATCCATTTTTAAAGTGCATCATTACTGGAGACGAAAAATGGGTTGTATATAAAAATTTTGAACACTAGAGATCATGGAACAAAAAAGATGAACAGGCTCAAACCATTTTGAAAGCAAATATCCATCAAAAAAAGGTGTCACTATCTGTTTGGTGAGATTTTAAAGGAATGTTTTTTTTTAGCTTTTACCAAATAACGCAACAATTAATTTGGAAGTCTAGTTTCATCAGCTTGACAAGCTGAATGATGCACTTCAACAGAAAAGTCAGAATTAATTAACAGAAAGGTGTAGCGTTCCACCAAGATAATGTGAGACCTTTGCTTCCGCCAAGATAATGTGAGCTTTTGGCAAGTTTGGTCACTTTGCAAAAGTTTTTGCAGCTTGAATGGGATACATTGCCATACCCACCATATTCTCCAGATCTGGCATCTTTGGATTATTATTTGTTCCAGTCATTATAAAATGTTTTGGATTTTAAAACCTTTTACTTCAAATAAAGAGGTCAAAAATCACCTGAATCAGTTTTTTGGCAGCAAAGACTAAAAGTTTTATAAGCGTGGAATCATACTGCTACTAGAAAGATGATAAAAATTTTTGCTTTATAATGGTCAATATATAATTTTATAAAATATTTATTCACACTATATGAAAATTGTCTTTTTGCCTTTCTCCCGCTTCCCCCACAAAAAAAAAAAATACTTTCCTAGCAACCCAATAGTAGTATAGATCTACCTGAGTAACAGCCATGTCTATTTTATACTCTTTTATTGATTTTGGTTATTTTTCTGTTAGCATCATCGAAACAGGTTCCAATGTAAAAAAAAAAAAAAAAAATCCTGGAATTTTTTTTAATAACTATGCTGCATTAGCCAAACATATCTTTATAAATTCTTTATCCATTTTTCATCTGTCAATTTTTTCTGGAGAACATGAATGGCAATACAATTTGAAAAATAGCATTTCATCATTATTATTCTTTTAAATATTGCCATGAATTTTTTTCTTTGTTATCCAAGAAAATGTGTAACGAAGGATAATTTCCTGCGACTTGTTTTTATGTAAACCATTTTTGTTCCTTTCATATCAGTCATTTTACTTTTTATCATATCATACATTGGCAAAACTTAATCTACATTTGCAATATATTCTACTAAATAAGTTTGTTTTAGTTGATCAATAACATATTTTCAAAAACTTAACAAACAGATTACAAAATCTTTCAGAAGTCTCAAAAAAACTTAAAACTAAATTATTCCATGCTATTATTGTCTATAATAATTCATTTAAAAGAAAAACATTTAAATTTTTTTCATTTCCATTTTTATTTTTATTCAGTTTAAATTAAATTTATGCTGATTCATGTTACAGTTGATTCATTCTGTTGATTTTCCATTATTTCATAATGCTTTCTTCTAATATAAATTATTTGTTAAAAGAAGGCTATATATTCTTTTATTAATAAATATGATTATTTTCTCCCATAGATGGAGCTTTCATTTATACCACTCATTTTTTGTTACTGCATAATTTCTAGATATTTTATAATAAATGGAATGCCTTTATATTTTAAATTAGTATTATGTTAAATTTTACATGATTCATGTTTATAGAAAAGGCATTAAGTCACAAGAATATTATTTTGCAAAGTGAATGTGGCTTACTAAAGCCTTTGGTGTTTGCTTCAGATGACTACAGAAAGAGAAAACATTTGATTCTTTTAATTTTATGAGTTCTTTCTTGGCAACATCATGTCATATTAAGCTCCTCTTTTCTCAAAATTTTATGTAACATTCTTTGTGTACATGCATTGAATAAAACACTTCTAGTCTTAAAAATAAGTTATTCTCCCTAACATTTCCCTGGACATCTTTTTCTTACTATTTATATATTCAATATGTCTTAGACAGTCATTTTTACAAACTAGGCATCAAACTCAAGGGCTAAAATAGTTCTTTAAATTGTAAATTCATAAAATAAAATAAAAAATAGTTGTAAAATTTTAAAACAAATTTTTTTTTTACCAAACTGCTTTTCTTATTTTTTACAAATAAAGTATTAGAAAAATGTTTAATATCCATTATTTAAAAAATATCAACAAATGAAATTCTTCCTAAAACAATATTACTTCAAGTTTATTGATGAAAAATCATTTTTTCTATGTAATGAAGTTTCAAAATTATTTTTAAAAACTTTCTTAATTTTTTGATTTAAGGAAGAATTTTACAGTTGTCTTTTTGCAAAACAGTACCTCAATCTTGTTAGCCATTCACCTGCATGTTTTGTAGATTTTCACTTAACACTACACCATTTACTTCTTGTTTAGTATTTGAAAGTTCTGTTCCATTCTCATTTGTTATATTCTATATATTTTAGAATATAAATGATTGAGCTTTAATCATCTGATATTTCTTGCATACAAATTACATCTTAGTTCAGATTCAAAAAATCTAAAATGAAATTTTAGACAGCAGTGGTGTCCTTTGTCAAATTTCATGGATAAGTAATTTCAATCTTTAAGAAAATTTTCTTGGCTTTCTTCAGTGATATGGTTTTTTTAAATAAAATCTGCTTAACAAATTAAACTAGGTATGGTTTTTTTTAAAAAAAAACAACAACATAATTTTAGTTGTAGATTGACAAATGCATTGGATCTAGAATGTTAATTTCATGCGATGATTTTAAGCCATGATCACTCCTTGCAGAAGTAACTTATGATATTTGAATTTGAAGTTATTGATTTTAATCTGATGCATGCACTCTAAGATGGGAATTAGAATAAGCAAGAGAAATTTTGCACAAATTGCTAAGAAAAGTCCGAATTCTCAACATCAGCAGTACAATTAACTATCCAAAATTTGAAAGATTTATGATTCTTGAGTAAAAATACCAATTCTTGTTTTTCAGTCCTAAAACAAAATAAAAAAAATCAGATGTTAAAAAATATACTTAAATGAAAGATTTGAAAATCAGTTTGCAAAAAGGATTTTTCAAAGTTTTAGCTCTAAATAATAGTTAAATTTACCATTTTGTCTGTGAGATCATCTCAGGGACCAGTCACTAGTTTGTAAAATAGTAAGTATTCATGAGTTAGAGGTTCATAAAAATGAGTGTTTACTGTATCATTGTTCAAAAATGTAAAAAAAAAAAAAAAATCGTTTGAATAGATAACTTTAAAAGGTGTAAAATCATTGTTTATGTACATTTCAAATTTATTTAGATATACTAAAAATATGCTGTGTCATAAAAATGTGAAAAATATGCTTATTCTATGTATTAATACTTAAAAATGTTGAAAGCAAAAGTGTGTTTTTATGTCAAATGTGCAGTACTTCTATCTAAAATATTTCTGCATACTTTTTTGTATTGATAACACTTTTACTTTCTTTTTTAGTTTCTTAAAAATGTGAATTTTGAAATTAAAAACTTTATAAATATAAAACGAGCTTAGCCAATTTAATTTTCTTATTATTTTTTATTTTAAATTTTAAAATACTTTCAAAAACATGTTTAGTCTTTCAAAAATCTGTGAATGTTTATCATTGAATTTAACTGTGTTTTAAGTATATTGTTATCAAAGAATTTCAGTTTTTACTAAAAATATTCTGTTTGATTATTTAAATATTTTATTTCAACATTTTTACAGATTATATGAAAAATACCTTATACATTCAGACCTTGGAAGAGCAAAAGCTTTTAAAAGAGTTACAGACAGTCTGATAAATTTCTTTAACAATAAACCAACTTTTCAAGTAAGGCAAACATTATTTTTCATTAATTATATATATATATATATATATATATATATATATATATATATATATATATATATATATATATATATATATATATATATATATATATATATTCTTTTTTCTTTTTGTTAGAACTCTTAAATAGTTTTATGTGATTGTTTCCACTTTCATTGTTTAAATTACTTTGGTGTTGAAAATAACACTGAATTAATTCTTAAATTTTTTATTTTTATAGTTTATGTATTGAATTTTTAAAAAAAGCTCTCTATGAAAATTGATTCTTGTATCAATTTTCAAAATAAATGCTGTAAAATATCTGATTTTTTAGATAAGACTGTTTAAAGAAGACTAAATTTACATGTAGCAGTAATAAAAATAAACAACCATTATAACGACATTTTGCAAATATCCTGAAATTTATTTCTAGGAATACACATTTTATAAAGTGTTTGTTATAAAATAAGACTAAAAACTTAATAGGTGATGCTAGCTTACATTTGATACTTTTATTTGTTTTGTGTAGATGTTGTTACTAATGACATTTGGACAAGCCAAGCTCGCTATGCCTTGGCTATCCAAGTTTAAGTCAGTAGGGTAGGGTACATATATCGTTTAATCAGAACACAACGAAGGTGAAAGTACAACTCTTCAAATCCTTCGACAGATGGCACCACCAAAAGATCCACTCCCTCAATTTTGACATTGATCTGAAGGGGGAGGAAATTTTCTTTATACCTTGTCACCCATGGTAACTGCTCAACGACAGACCATAGGACTTTCAATTCCACAAATTTAACGAACACGTATATCCCATATACTCCATTGGCCTTTGGTGGTGTTGGGAATCGAACCCCATCCTTCTGCAAGGAAGACTGATGCCCTAACCACTTGGCTACCACGACCCAAAATAGTTTCGAGGTCTAAGATGAGCTGAAGTTGTTTCTTTTACTGAAACTCTGGTAGCATATTATATAACAGTGTGTAAATGATAATATTTATATCATGTAAATTACAACATATTTTTGAAATTCATGTGATCTACAAATGAATTAGGGTAGTTATCATGCAGAACTAAACCTAAAGTTTATTTATGAATTTCATTGAACTTATGTTTAATATATAGAAATTATGTACTTGTAATGTGTATTAGTAATAATTAGTATTATGTACTAGTTATAACTAGCACATATTATGTACTAGTTATTACTTGCACATATTATGTACTAGTAATAACTAGTACATAATATGTGCATCTATACACTTTTTTGATTGATGTTCATGTTGTAAAATTATGATCTTGTGAAAAAATCTAATTTATTAAATACTTAATAAATAATACTTAAATTTTATGTATTGAATATTAGTCCTGATAAATTTGATCAATTTTGAAGCGCAATATAAAAAAAGTGTCATAAATAGATATGTATATAGATACGTGAGTTGATAGAAAAGCACATAATTTCCATACCTTTGTACATATGCATGTTTTAATAAATACTTTAGTTCCTTTTTGAAGTGTTCTTGAAATTTTAATTATCTTTAGCACTCATTTTTGTTTTGCAGAAAGAGCAAGGCTTTAGAATTTTAAGTCTTCTCCTGAATTTATCTGAATCAAGAAATTCTAACACACTCTCTTTGTCTAAGCTAATTTCCATAAATAGTAAGTGTTGTAGTTTTCATTATAATTAAAATTTGATTTATTTTAGCTATATGCATGAGGCATTTAAAACTATTTCGCTTTGAAAGAGTCTTTAGCAATCAAATCTATTTTGAATAAATTCAGTAGAAATGTTCAATAGGAATTTTTTTATATCTTAGTGGATTTCTCATTGACCTATTTAGAATTAAAAACTGTTACAATGAAATTTAAAGCAGCAAATTTAGTGTTGAGAAATTTGCTCAAATGAAATTCAACATGTTTTAAAAATGATCATTTATATTTCAAGTTATTATAACAATTACTAAAATCAAACCTGTCTTAATTTATTATATAAACAGAGTAATAAAACCTGATTTTTTTATTATTTCTACATTTATATGATAAGATTAATGATGTTTAAACTAATTTTAGCTCATATTTTTGCTTAGGTCTTGAGGATTCCCAGTATTTTGACTGGGCATCTTATTTGCGGGAAGATGATGTTGACTACATTATATCGTTAGAAAGTGACTCTGAGGTATTAATTTAAGAGTAATTTTATGATGGGGAATTTTATTTTAATAAATATTTTTCACAAATTTTAATTACTACCCTTTGCGTTATTTATCTTTTAAATGTTTTTATGGATACTTTAGCGAATATTTGTAGTAAATATTACTATAAATTAAATTGTTTTTATAATAATCAATAGATGAAATATAAATTTTTATAAATTATTTATTTTTCAAATAGGAAACAGATTCAAGGAATTTTTTTATCAGACTTGAAAGAAAATAAATTATTAAAAGAAATTAATAAATAGAAAATAATATTCGCTAAAGTTTGTGACTCTAATATTTATGATTTAAATAATGTTATTCAATATTTTGTCCTATTAAATTTATAAGGATTTCTTAATATTGGATACCTTATAAAAGACATTATCCAGGACAATAAGTAAAAAACTTATTAATGAATGAGAGATAAAAATTATTAGAAGTGGACAAACCTTTATAATGATTTCATCTCTCAATCTGGCGAAACTGCAGATACCATAGAAGCGCTGCGTTATGCGAAATCACAGAAGCAAACAATATATACTTTATGGTAATTTCACTAAAATGCTCAAAACCGTTCAAGTAGTTAATAGTGATAATTAAACCTGTTTTAAAAATTTATAAACCACACAAAGCATTGATAAATTTTTTTAATCTTTTACAATAAAAATAAATGTGAAAGTGAAATACTATTTTTTTAAATTTACGATATATATATGCTATTTTTCATCTTTCTCTTAAATTCTCTGAAATATTTATCTCTGTTATTATACTATATGCTATTCAAGATCCTTATATATAAATTATGAAATAAAAATTAATCCTCAGTTGAAGAGTTATATGATTAATTGACTATCAATGTAAAATGTATTCATTTATTTGAAGATGCACAATTTATGGATTATATGAGCTTTCTTTTTGGAATTTTAGTATTTAACAACTGAGGAGTCTGAAGATGTATCCTCTGAAGATGATTCTTTGGAAGACTTGCCAGATTCTTTACTTCACCCACCTCGAAGAGATGATTCGGGACTCGGAATAAGCCCTGACAGTTGCTCTGGTACTTCTCAACTTTTCCACCCAGCAGCTGCATTGCCTCAAAATTATTCAGTTACTTCTAGGACTGAGAAAAATTCTTCAACGTTTTATCCATATTGGCTCGACAAATATCAGAAAGCATATGGATCCAGTCCATATGAATTAAAGACGATGAATTTCACTAAAATCTGGTAATTTATACAGTTAATTATTTTTATTTTCAGCTAACTCACTGGTTAACTTAATTAAATGTGCCTTACTGTACTAAAACACAACATGTGTTTATATATACATACTTACACAATCATTTAAAAATCACTATTTTATAAAATTATATCAATTATTAAATTAAATATTTTTCTTTTTTTTGTCTGTTTGATCTGAAGTTATTTAAATTTCCTTATAAAAGCTGATGCTTACAAAAATAACAGAAAAATGTATGCATATTGAGTCTATTAGAGTTACGGGGAAAATGTTTTATATTTTATTTTGTAAGTATGTTTTCTTTAATAAAAATATAGTTACATTCTAACAACTGAAAACAATATGAATAATATTTACGAAATTCAAGGGAAAGATGATTGGAAGGTTATAAGAATGGATTTGAAGAAAAACTCTGTTTAGAATGTCCTTGCATCACTAAAGAGTCTTTAAAATTTTAAAAGAACTTAAGAATTAAAACTTATTTAGACGTACCAGATGGTCCTAAATAAAATGCTTTGTTAATTCAGCTGATTGCAAAGCCAAAATAAATACCTTAATATGCCTTGTTAATTTATTGCAATTCTATAACAATTTTATCATGATTCTATGATTTGTGAAATGCTTCAGAAATGAAGTAAAAATAATGTAAACACATTCTATTTTTAAAATATGGAGAGAAAATATTAAGAATTCTTTTTCATTCTCAGTAAAAATCTTAAGCTTAGAATTTATTTGCTATTCCTATGTTAAAATAAGTAAATATATTTAATCTTGAATTATTATTATTATTTTTTTTTTTTTACTGTTGAAGTTTTCAATCTTATGTAGATCAAATACATTTGCTTCTAATAATTTATTTTCTTACATTTTGTCTTTTTTAAATCTTAATTTAAATAATGCTTTAAAGTAAATTGTTATCATGTTTTGTTTAACATAAGTGTTAATATTTTAGAATATTTGTTTAAAATAATGCTAAAAAACCTGATTATAGTAATATATTATATATAGCTGCCAATTCTACTGATTTTATTGGGAAACTCCTGAATTTTCACAGATTTCCTGATAATAAATGAAAATCTATTAATTTTTGCCAATTTCTGTGAAAAACTGAAATTGGCTGAAATTTTACCAGAAAAAAACGTCTATTGAGTTGTTTTACTGGCTTAAACAGTCAACAGATGGGGCATATATAGAGTTTAATAGGAGGGGAAGGGTGTTTGTTACTCATACAGAGTTTCCGTGCAAAATCATATGACTCCAATATAAATCTATACGAATTCTAAATCTGTTAGTTATAATATGTATATTATTTAATAAAATGGGTTATTATTTAATCTTTAAGTTAACTCAAGAGAAAATTATTACAAATTAATTAATTCAATCTGCAAGGTTGACAAGTATATTTTAAATACTGGAGCTCAATCTAATCCAATATAGTCAAACATGGCATGCCAACTTGCACACTGGCAATGTATATCTACAAGCATCGAAGCCTTAATTACAAGAACAAAATTACATCTTTAAGCAAAGCCTATTTTTGTTTAAAGTGAAAATTACAATTCTTGGTTACATGAAATTAATATATATTATTTAATGAATAATTAACATAAATCATTCTTAGAATTTATAATATAAAGAGTAAAATTGTCTTTTTGTGGTACTACTGTTTTAAACATTCTGTTTCAAGTAAAAATGTTGCTAGTAGTGTCTCCTGATTTTTTTCCCTCAAAATCAGTAGAATTTACTTTTTTTTTTCTCCAAGGTTGGCAAGATATTGTTGTTGAAGGTTGTATGATTATATGTTATTTAAATGTTTTATTGTTGTTTTCTAATATATGCCTGTATTATTTTATAGGAATGATTATTTAGCCAGCCAAAATCTTTTTACTTTGGTTGATAAAAAAGTAATTCTGCATGAAAGAAATGTTCTGAAAGAAACATTGTGGTGAGTTTATTATTATGTATATAAAGAGAAAACTAAAATACTTTAAATTAATTTCAGTGTATTTCATTTTTGAATTGAAATAAAGTGAATATTTCCCAAATTCAAATATCACAAATTCTACAGTTTATTTTTGTCTTATCTTGTTTTCATACAGTAATACTTAATAATAGTTTTTATTTATTTTTTATGTTATTTGATATTGGAAAAGACATGGTATTATGTCTTAAAATACCAAGAATTATTTTTTAAGAATCATTTCAAAATAAATTTTGGTTGTTAATTTTTAGTAAATAGTTGTAGCTGTTTGAATTTATTTTATAAAAGTGTTTGTATTCTATTTATTCTTTATAAAGCAATAGACTTTAGCTCTAGGATAAGCATTCATTTGCTCTAGGATCTTAATTCTAAATTTCTATTTTATTTTTAATTGCAAATTAATAAAAACTATTTTAATTACTATAAAAAGAGGAATTTTGTATTCATAAAATTTATAAACCAAAGATTTTGCTTTGTCACAAATAATAGTAAAGCATAATAAGTTGTACTAGAATACTCAATCAAATTAAATATCAGTTTAAAACATGATAAAAAAATGCTTGGAAACTCGTTATAGAATAGTTTATTATTTAGTTCTATGTAACTATAAAATCATATTTTTGAAAGAAAATATTAAAATTATTAATTAATTTTAAATTCTTTCATGGTAACTGATTTTGAATTACTTTAATTTTTTTACAATAAAATGATAAACTATATAACTATAAACTATATTAATATAAAAAGTGATAAGTTTTTAAGCAAAGGTAATTTATATATATATATATGTTTTGTTTCTAATAAAAATAGAATTGCAAACCAATTTTTTTTGTTATTTTATATGTTGGTTACAACATAATACTTAATAATCATATTACAATCATTGTTTATAATTAACATTAATTACATGAGAAGAAAGAAAAATCATGTTTAAGTTAAATGTAACCATGTTTACATGTTATAATTTCTTATTAACTTAAATATTATACAAAAATATGGTGCATAGTAAGAAACTGAATGCAGTTTACAACTTACCAATTCATTTTTATGACAAGAAAAGACAGGATTTCCATTGCTTTCAATACTTGTTGCGTATGGCATTTTGATTTAAGTTCATAACTTTTACTCTTTTACTGTGCCAGTCTTTTCAAATTTGTTTGAATGTGCAAGGATATGTACTCAAATCCATATGTGAGAACTGTGTTTATTTTTTTTTTATTTTAATCGTTTTTGCATTATCTAAAATTTATTTTAGATAAAGCAAAAATGAAATTTGCATTATCTAAAATAAAACAGTATTCAATTTTCAGGATGCTTAGTGGTGTTAAAGATTTGTTTGTTGTTCATTGGGATGGTGGAAAATTTATACCCAATTCTAAAATACACCTTTGTAATTTAACATCAGTAAGTAACTAATTTTATTCAGTATTCTATTGTAATTAATATTGTCTGATTTTATATATCTTATTATTATTTTATTCATTAAATGTATTCATTTTTATTCAGTATGCTTTTTAAAGTATTTAGTAAGCCATTACTATTGTTTTATCTTGTTGAAAAATAGAAGTATTAAAAATATAGATTATTTAAAGAGTTCCTCTCTCTCATTAAAGTTTTTATAAGACAATCAAAGACTGAAAATCTTTTATGGTGAAAAAACATTAAAAGTTTAATTTTATGTAAAGAATTTTTTATTATTAAACTAAATGTTTCTATCTTACTTTTAAATGCAAATACATGTTGTTCAGGAATATCTTTAATTTGAAAATTTTATATATTAGTTTATATAATGTGTTTAATATTGAAGTTCTTAGAAATATTTATGGATTTCATGTTTCTTGGATGTTTAATCATCTAATCATTAACATTAATAAAATTTTATAGAATATTTTAATAATTTTGTAAGTACTAAAAAAATAGACAGAATATTTCATAATTATCCTTAAAAATTGTTAAAAAAAACTTATCAACTAAAATTCATTTTTGTGTTTCTGTAAGAATCTTATGTAAGTTTATTATACTTATAAAAGTATTTAAAGTACTTATGTAATACTTTTGTCTAATAATTTAAAAAATTTTATTTGTATCCAAGTTATAGTAATATTTCTAAATTATATAAATATAATATTGAGATAATTTATTTTTTTGAAGATTTGATTAATTTCACACTAATAACCTCAGTTTCTTTGTTTTTTATTAATTATTATTATTTTATAATATTATTATTTTATTATACTGGGATATAACTGAAATATCTTGATTGTTTAAAAATAAATGCTTTCCCAAATTTATAAAAAAAAGTGATACAAAATGTAAATGTGTTAAGAACTTTTATATATAAGTTGTAAAATAGAACCTAATGGGTTTAATTTCATAACTATATAATTAGTGTAAATCATATATATATGTGTGTGTGTGTGTCCGTGTGTTAAAAACATTATAATTCATTAGTTTTATCTGTGCAATCTCTTCCCATTTTTAGAATACACTTGCCTCAACTTTAAATGAATTTTGCACCTATGCTACTAAGAAAGCTCTGCTGTGCAATAATTCCAAGAATATTTTGATAAGCTCCCATGGCTGTTTTACCTACCAAGCTTATGGAGAGTCATTGCAGGAACAACTGCAAATCATCAACAATTCCATTTGCGAACTAGATAAAATCTTAAGAAAAGGCAGTAAGCTATGTTAAAAAAAGTTTTAAAGTTTTTTTCTTATAATTGATATCATATTTTTAATTTTATTCCTTACCTTTTAGCATCACTACTTCTTAAATAGTTTGTAGTTAATTTGTAATTTGTCTGATTTTACTTCTATTACAAAGTTTAAAACATCTCTTATTGTAGAATTCAACTTAAAAAGTGTTTTTCAAACTAGTAAGGTTATTTATTCATGAATGCTTATTTTTAGTCTTGACTGTGAAACTATGTATGACATTTTTTTATGATGCATAGTTTTATGTCTAAAAAGATGAAATTCTGGAATCTTAGGTAATATGCTTTTTTTTCTTAATTGTTTCAGTTTCCAAATTTCTAAGTTTAAAAAGTTTGTTATATTTCATATAACAGACTTTTTAATGGAAAATTTGATTAAGGCTATATATATATGTATATATATATATATATATATATATATATATATATATATATATATATATATATATGTATATGTATTGATATTTGTAATTTAATTTTTAAAATGCTCTAATAAACACATTATTAATTTAATATACAGTAATCTACTCTATGTTGAAATTGTGTGAAGTAAGTTATATAATTATTTCATTTAATTATTAGGTGTTCTGTTGTTTACTTATAAACTTTTTTTTTAATTTACTATATTTGACATCGTTTCTTGTATTGTCTTGATTTTTCTGATAATTATAACCCTAAAATTTGTATCTTTCTTCAGCAATATTTTTCTTTGAAATTAATGTTAATTAAAAGTAAGAAATAATGTGTAACTAGACTAATTTTTAATTTTAAACATCCCCTCATCGATTGAATAAAAGCTTTTAATAAATTTGTAGTGATACATCACTATGAATTTTTTAATCATTTTCACTAAAATCCATATTTGTTTGTAGTTGTCAAATCTTTTTTCTTATTCACTCGACTAGTGATTTTCGAATTGCCTTAAATAACAAATTATTGTCCATAATATTGCTTTGACTTTTCTGAATTAAAATTTTATTTTATTGTTATTTAATAATAATATGTATTCAAAATGTAATGTCAAATGAAATTTTCCAGGTTAAAATTATATTAAAAAAAAACTAATCTTGCTTTGTTGTTTTCAAAAAAAAAAAAAAATTATTGCAATTATTTAGTGAAAGTGTTTTCTCTTTTATAAATAATATGCATTTATTAAATATTTTTTAATTCTTGTTGAAAAAATAATTTTAAGTATTTTTACAAGTTTAATTTGTAAAATAAGTAAATTGTAAATTGAGTGACACTTGCATAAATTGTAAGTAGTATACATATGTTGTTGTAAATGTACTGTTCAAATAAATTTCTGAGAAATGTTTTTCAAATTAATATATGCAAGATTTTGTAGAAACTATTTTCTATTTAATGAAAATCTGTTACATCATTAAAATATTTGAATACTTTGTAATTCTCTTTATGTTCATTTTAATCTAAATTTTTCTATGATGTAAGACAATTTTCACATTTGCTTTAATATATAGATTTCTTTTCTTTTCATTAGAATAAGTTTTTATTCAGTTAAGATGTGGTAAATTATTACATGAAGTCTTAAATTCAATATAAATTTATTTTTTACTATTTAAATTTGTGTAGTAAAATTAATAAAATTATTTGACTTGATAGGTTTTTTGGTCATTGATTTTGAGATTAAATATTTCATTACTGCCTTATTTTAAAAAATATATAGTAATGAAAAATGCATTTTGTTTTGTCTATGTTATTACTCTGAGAAATTCCAATTCATTTTGTATTCAAGGTTTAGTTGAGATGTATTAATTCATATTAAAGTATATATAGAAAATCACTTTCTTAATTTTTGTTATTCTTCTTCTTCTTCATAGAATTGGGTTTGTATGTCATTGGGCACCTCTGCTTTTATTAGCCTTTTGTACCATTAACTCCAAACCCAATGTTTCCTAGTTCCAGTTGCTCAGGTCATCCACTTTATTAATAAAGTCCGATAACCCTTTAATGGAGTCTAGGTGTAACTCTCTAGTATGGATGATGCCTAAAAAAGTTAATCTAGGGAGGGCAAGATCCTTGCATTCGTAAATATGCTCTGCCGTTTCCTCTTGCGTATGACATTTCCAGCAGATAGGGTCTTGCTGAAACAGTCCCATCTGGTCAGAAAGTCAGTCATGCTAGGGATAGCTTCCTGACTTTCACCAAAAGAAGATGGTTTGGAGGTCATTTCTACCTCCTGTGAAGGTTTCATTACTGTCTCTGCACTAGATTGTCTCTGAGTTCCCTTGTCTTTTTCAGCAAGGTCTACTTTAGAGGCTTCATTTGCAAATGCAAAAAGTTTGTTATTTCTTGTGTCTTTTCAGCCACAAGATAACAATTAATAAGATCAGGTAATATAAATGTTCCAGCATTGCCTGAGTTACTGAGCAAGGCAAATTACTCTAGAAGTTCGCCAGGCAACTAGAGGCTCCGTTAAGACACCATTACCGCGGTGCCAAATAACCCGAGGCACGAGTCGCATAACACCAGGGTTTACGGGAGCTGGTTCACGGCCTCTGATTCTATATTCAAAGCTATCCTGTCATTCCTACAGGACATTCGGCTATCCACCACCTGCCGACGCGCCTGGTGGCTGCTCAAGCCCCAGGAAGAGATTTTTCTGTCAAATGATAAAAATACTTGTTTTATTCCAAAATGTATTTTAATTTAGTCTATTCAACAATATCTACAATCATCATGTGATAAAAAAATATGTTTAATAATTTCATAAAGTTTTTTTTTCTTTCAAATGAGGATTTGCTTTTTGTAAATTAAAATCAATTTAACGTTTTAAAAAATAATATCAATTATAAATATATTATTTGAATTATTCCAGTGGATACCCTTACACTGATAGTGTTAAAGAGAAAAATGAAACCATTGTTCAACAAGATTGATTTTTTGTATCAAATCCATAAAGAAGTTTCTGCTGAAATTTCCAATGCAAGTGACCCTTTTGTAAAAGCGTGCAGATTGATTCATGTACTATGGAAGTTAATATTGAATCAGAGTATTCAAGAACAAACATCAGACCATGTAAGAATTGTTTATTTTATCTACTCATACTTTTTAATTGGCATTTAAGAACATTTTTCTTAGGCAAAATTTCTTTATTTTATTTAGACACTGCACAAAACTTTAAACTGTTTAAATATGATACTTAGAGCATATTATAGTGAAGGTAGAACTGTACTCTTTGAAATGGGAAGTCTCAGTTTTGATCCCAACCATTGTTGAACTACAGAAAAACAGTGCTGCATTTGTTTTTTGCATGCTCACGTGTTGAAGGAACAACAGAGTTATCTAATTTCGATTTTGCAGGACATGAATATGGCCTACTTATCCATTAAACTCCTATCTAAATCTAAAGTGTTCAAATGTGTTGGTTGCATGGTGTCAACTGTAATATTTTGGGCTCACTGTTGTCTAATGGCAGAATCACCCTCTTCAGAATATTGAATTCCAGCCACAGTTAAACTTTAGATGGGGGAATGTGCCTTTTTCAACCATAAAGTGGTTGTTTTCTTCATTCCAGTTGAGATCATGACTATGCCACTTTATTACAACTCTAATTGGTTTAAAATATCCATGATTCATCTACTTTACATATAATTAATTATGACTTCAAATTTAGATGTAATCGTAAACCCGACTTGTCAATGAATTTTCTGCCTGCCTTCAAATTGCATTTTTCAAGCGTAAACAAATAAGGTGATGTTTACCTTTGAATTTCTGAGAATATTGTTGAAGTTTTGTTAGTAAAATTATTTCCTCTATAAATACCAATTCATTAGTTTGAGAATTTGTTTTGTATTGATTCAAGCCATTACTAACATGTGGGAAATAGAACAGAAGAAAAAGCAAAATGAAAAAGCCAAGACGAAACATCCACAGATTTGAATTGGCAATGATGATTTAAATTTTTAAAATTTTCATTAATTGAATTTTAAATTAAAAATTGCAATATTTGTATGCAATCTCTTTTAAATCTTTAGACCAATGTCTTGCTTATAATAACATTAAAAATTAATTTTTATTTATTTATTTTACTTGTTTATAATATTTACTCATTTAAACATGTTTCCAAATTTTATATCACATTCTATGTTCCAAAATTTTATGTTAAGTTGTGGAACATATTTATAGAACTTAGAAAATCTATACATTTCATAATCTGTCAAGTGCAGTCGCAGTGTAAAAAGTCTCCGCTAAGATGGAAGTTAATTGTACATTTATATTTGTCAAAGTGTGTGCTTGAGAATTTCCTGTGAGGGAGTTGACCACATTGTCCATTTCCGCTCTAGTAGCCCAATACAGAATAACATACATATGAGTGTTGTCAGGTCTTAGAGTGTTGATATTGCTCAGAAATGGTCAAATGTATTAAATTCATAGTTTATCCTGTGGAAAATAGGGGATAATCAGGAGAATTAAGAATATCTATACATTGAAGATGATCTTGAATATAACCATGTCCATTTATAATTCTAAAATTCGCACACAAGATTTGTCATGGGAATAGGACTGTGAATGAGACTTGACCACAATTTCCCCTTAGCTTCAGCATTATAGCTGTTTTTGACTTAGGTACTTGTGGCTTTGGCAATTTTGGATGATATTTTGATAGTATGGAAGGACCAAAGAGGGCTGGGGAGACAAGTACTCCTGTTTTTCCAATCGATTCACCCTCTCCTTTTGCAACATGGGAATATAATCCACTATCTCTGAAAAATTCTTTCAAATGGCAATAATATAAAGTGAATATTAAAATCTTACAGCTGTGTGTGTGTGTGTCTTCAACCATAGTTTTCTGATATTCAATATAAAGAGGCAGATAGTTAAGGTTCAGGTGGGTTTGTGACAGAACACGCACATGTTCCTATGAATCTAAGGTTTAAATCCAGACACTGTCATATAAAAAGAGCTGAGTATTACATTTCTGCTTTCAAAGTTCTATCCAAATGTATTCTCATAAGTGCTTGGGATGTTTTTAAATTTCTTTCCTTGACATGTAAGTATGCCCTTTATCTGTGAAAAGTCCTCTGAAAAGGTAGATGCTTTACAAGAATTTTCAACTACTTGGGTATTTGTCCCACATTGTGAAATGTGATATTTATTTCTAATGTTTCTCTTTATATGTAATTCTTTCTAAAGCATATAATTTCCTCAAAATAAAGCATTAATATTTACATTTTCTTCATTAAATATGAAAAAATTTGATCTATAAAGATAATTATGATCTTCCAAGATATATTCTGTAATAAGTGCAATTTTTTTATGTATGAATGATGGATTCAATAAATGTTCTATATGGTATCCTTTCAACATAAACCTTATTTTCATAATCAGCTATAGTTATAAATTATGTATGATGCAAAAAAAAAGTATTTCTAAGCATTTGATTACATGAATGGAAAACAAAGCATTTTAATTTTGTTATTTGAAATTTGCAAATAATGTGTAGGCATTTTTTAAGGATTTCTTAAGGAAAGTTATATTGATTTGTCAACTTTTTTTTTACAGCTGAGTAAACCTGTAGTAAAAATATTCACATGCATATATTCAAAATCCTTAAGGGATTGATGCTTTTCAAAATTCAGATGAGTTCTTTTATTTTTTATTTCAATGAATGAGTTATTAAATTGGAAGTTAATTTCATCTATTATATATATGTATGGAAAAATATTTCATATCCTTTTTTTCTACTTTTAGTTAAAAATTATTCTGAGAATGTTTTTGAAGACCTGCAAACCATATTTTACATTTATGGAAGATTTGCTCATTCTTGGTTCCTTCAAGGACTCAAATGCAGAATTCATAATAAAGTAATCACATTTTTTAATGCATGCTCAGCACTATTTCCAACTGTATTTGTTTACATAATTTTTTATCAGCATTTGAATTTCTTGAATGTGTTAGATGTCTATACAAGATGAAGAAAATCATTTCTCATTATAAAAGAGCAGAATTGAATGTTTTTTCCTCTTCTATATTTTAAAACTGCTATACCTTGGTAGATACAGTAATCAGTTTATAAATCTCATATTTCAGAAAAATTGATTCAAGATCACATGTCTTGTTTTAAACTTATGTTCCATAAATTCTTTGATTGTTTGTGTCATTGACAATTATTAAATTTATTATGTTAATATAATTACTATATTAAAATATAATTAGTATTTCACAATATATTTTTAGTTTAATTCAGAAAAATTAAAAATATTTTTACCACATTTATCACAATTTCCAGAAAAAAACATTGCTTCCATGTATGATAATTTGATGAAAATGGCTGTTAAAATTTGATTAGGAATGTCATACTAAGTTCAATTGTGAATGACATTTTTTGTCACTAAAGTTTATCCCATCTCATGTCATTGTTGAAAATTACATAAAATGAATTATAAATGGGAAGTTCAAGAGAAATGTATTTATTGCATTTTATTTTACTAATTCCTTCATTTAATTCTATTTAGAAGACTTATGCTTATGCTATGTTATAGCCAATATTGCTACAACAGTGAATATAAAATTGGATAAACAAATAAAGTTTTATTGCTGTCAACAAAAATAAATACAAGTTATATTCATATGAGACATTCAGTATTGATTCTTCACATTCTCTGGATTAACAAAATTTTACAAATCCTGATCTTAATTTGAATAATAAACTCTTGAAATAATAAAGTCATGCATGTATCCTCTTGTTACAAACTGTTCATCTAGGATTATAACTGACGATATTCTCAATCACAAAATACATTGAGCCCATTTTCTAAACTATTCATACAAAATGTTTTTTTTTCTTTTTGTTGAATAATGCTGCATATGTTCAAATATAGCTCTGCTAAAAGTGTAACATTAAAAAGTATAACATTGCATCATACTTATTTACAAAATTGAATTATCACATTTTTTCACAAAATATTCTGCATTTGTTTTTAGTGGTGTCTATACCTATATGGAAAAAAAATTGGATATGCTGGTATGTTATTGTAAAAATTTTTACTATGGAAGGAGATAAATTCGGTTTTATTCACATTAGGAATCCACCGATGATTATTCTTTTCCTTCTAAATGATATCTTGATTAACTGAAAATTAAAAACCACTCAGACTTCCCAAGCTCACCATAATCCAAAGTTTATTGTCATATCTATATTGAAGAGTTATAAATTAATAAAAATCATATAATACTTTTCTTTTTAACTTATTATTTGAAATGAAAGTATGCTTAACGGTTGAGAAGGGCAACTTATATTGTAACTTGAATTGAATTTTTCTGCATAATGCAATAAACATTTTAACTAACTTATTTCAAATAAAGTTCTGAATTTCTTGTTTGTGACTCATTTTATTAAAACTAAAGAGGTGTAATTAAAAACTTCTGAAAAATGGAAAAACATCTTCCAATTTCATTGTTCAACATTATGAAAATTGCATCAAAATTTGAAAAAAAATTGATTTTATGCAAAAAAAAAATTTAAACTCTATATACTCAATTAGTAGTTTTTCAAGATATAAGTGTTTTTATCTTTTTTGTTAAATATTTTTCATATACTAATCTGTAACATTGAATTTAATATTTATATTTTGTTATTCTAAACAGAATAAACTTAGGAAATTTATAAATCAAATGATTGATAACCATGTTGTTGTTGCTTATCCTCCATGTCTGACGGAGTCAGACTAGATCCACGAGTTCGTTGACTGTAAGGAAGTCGAAGACTAAAAGAGGATTGCTAAAGAGATCCTCCCTAGAGAGACCCATGCAATCCAAAAGATGCTCAGGAGAAGCCTGATGATTTTGGCACTTGGTGCAGGTGACGAAAGTTTTCCTGCCCTCGTTGAAAGTGAGGCACTTAATATGACCGCTAGCAAGTCTTGAGAGAACAGTCCGGGTACGTCTGTCACACGGGAGGTCAAGGGACAAACCTGGTTTTCATCCCTTGTACCAATTATGGGAGGGGGTGTTTTCCACTCCTCCGAGATTTTTGATTTTTCCCGGGAGTATAACTCCAGAAAAGTAAGTGTGGAAGAGAGAGTATTTGAAATCCTGCAACCCTCCTTAGCAAGATTATCGGCCATTTCATTCCCGTGGAGATTCACATGTGAAGGTATCCATTGCAAGTGAACATCATGATTAAGTGAAATGAGTTTTAATTTAAGCAGGATAGAGTTGCTGATCTTGTCGCCTACAAGAAGCCAATTACTAAGATGGTGGAGAGAACTACGGCTGTCAGACAAGATCCAAAGGTCACCATAATCCTCTTCAGAAGGAATAGCTTCTAGTCCCAGGTTTATTGCAATCAATTCACTTCTGAAGACAGAGCAGTGATTGGGATTACGATGAGAAAGAGTGAAATTGGTGTGAGGGGTTTCAAAATATATGCCACTACCTGCTAGAATATCAATTTTACTACCGTCAGTGAAGATTTTGATGGCATTGTTAGGAATGTGGCTTAGGTTTTCCAAGGACAGTTGTCTAAGATGTTCTGGGATGTAGTCTTTCTTATTAACATGAGTACTTAAGTTAAAGTGAAAGTAAACCCTGGGGAGTCCTTCTGCAGGATTCAAGCAGCACTGTATTGAGTTGGGTTCAACATTACTATTAGGTAGTTGAAGAGACACGGCCAGACTGAAAGGGCTGTCCTTCTTTAATCTTTGATGATTACTCCAGCTGTTAAGATACATGGAGGTCTTGTTGCAGAGGCCATAACTAGAGAGTTTATTATAGTATTTAACAAGACCAGCTTGTCTTCTAGTATGGAGCGGCTGTAAGTCGGCCTCAAAAAGAACAATATCAGAAGGACAGCTATGTCTTAAACCAGTGATAATCCGAGCAGCACTTAATTGAACTTGTTCTAACTTCTTAAGGTTAGTTTTGGATGCGCAACAATAAATTGGGAAACCATATTCAAGTATCGGCCGAATGAAAGTCATATATGTTGTTCTAAGGGCTGTTGCATCGGCTCCCCAGTCGCTACCCGCAATATATTTAAGAATGGTAAGACGTTTTCTACTTTTCAATACAATGTAGTCAACAAAGTCATTAGAGAGGGAATGTGCAGCTTTTGTTAGACCAAGGCCCGGAGCACCAGGAGGTAGAAGTCTGTCTTGGCTCCTTCGCCTACTGATATTTAGCTGGGCATAATGGAATGGCCTTCACGCCTTGGGTGGCCCTACCAGGAGTAAACTCCCGACGTACTTCGCCCATTCCGCCCAGGGTCACCCTCCCGCCACGATGAGGCAAACAGTAGGACTTGGAAATAACCATAAATATATGTACTGGCTACAAAAATTAAAATTATATAGCTTTTGTATTTTAATTTATATGTTAATGAGAATGCATGGAATATTGACAAATTATTGAATATTTAATTTGCTATCAAACATAAATTGCTAATATATAATTACAGGCTTTGCACAACTCCTGGAAACTCCTTAAATTCCAAAAAATTTTTTAAGGGCCCTTGAAACTCCTGCAATTTTGACATGACTCCTGGAATTTTTTCTTACCTTGATGCATTTATTTTTTCTAGAATATCTTAGTTTTTTTTGTATTTTTTGTTTGTTTTAATATTTTAAAATTTTCAATAAAATTGTATAAAAACTTAATACAGTATTAGTTTTTAATATTGCCGCTACGTGGTGGCATGATCGATATTAAATTTTTGTGTTCTTAACAGTTAACTTGTATTAACGGTTTCCATCTAGTTCAGCTACAATAATTTTATGATAATTTGGTTTAGTAGTATTTATATTTATGTAAAGTGAAGTGAAGCATAATGTGAAGTGTGAAGTAATACCAAACAAAATCAATATGTTGTGCTATTAAGGTGGGCACTTTTAAATTATTATTTTTCTATTTGCTGCTGTTTTCCTTATATTGTATAAAATTCTTTGAATATCAATATTTAAATATAAAATTTTTGAGTGAAAACATACTTTCCATGTCTCCCTTGATGAAAATTGCGTATAATTTTAATTAAATTAGGATAATTTTGCTTATTAATTAAATAAAGACTGAAATAAATTATTTAATATGATTGGTGGAAAGTGACCATTTGACTCTGTAAAAGCCATACAAAGGTAGGCTTTTGCGTGGTTCAGAAAAAACACATGCCTATTGTCTGTTTTGCAAGAAAGACTTCTGTATTTAAAATATGGGAGAATCGGCAATTAAGTCTCATATGAAAGAAAAAAAGCATATATTTTTATTAGAACAAGTTATATATATCTACTAAAAAGTCTATTCATTGAAAAGATTTTTTCACTTCTGCTTATCTTGTTAAAGAATGTGAACCCAAAGCATGCTCTGAAATTTTCGATCCATTTGTTTCTTCAAAAGAAGTTTTAAAGACTGAAATTTTATGGATCCTTAAATATTTAAACAATGGATTCAGCTACAGTTCTTGTAACAATATAAATTGCTTGTTTCAAACAATGTTTCCAGACAGTGCTATTGCAAAGCAATTCAGTTGTGCTAAAAAAGTGTGCTTATTTAACAGTTTTTGGAATTGCAACTTATTTTTCAAACTTATTGAAAGAAAAAGTTAAGAATGTTTCTAATTAAGTGCTTTTCTGATAAAAGCTTAAATAATCATCTGCAGACAAATCAATTGGACTGCCATGTAAGAATTTGGGATAATGATATAGTTAAAACACAGTATTACTCATCTGAAATTAAGGTCATTCAACTGGAGAAATTTTGTTTGAAAAAGTGAATGAGAAGTGTTTAGAATTAGGAACAAGTGTCACTCAAGTTGTCAGTGGATGGCCCAAATGTGGACTGGTCTGTTTTGACTAAAATGACTGATTTTTTAAAGTGAGTATCATTCAAATATTGTAAATGTCGGAAGCTGCAGCCTACACATTCTAAACAATGCTTACAGACATGGATGTTCCTCATTTCCAGAAGTTGAGGTAACAGAAAGTGCAGTTTACAGACTATTTAAGGGCTCACATGCTCGTAGGGAGGACTTTGATAGCCTTGACACAGGCATAAAATTTTCTTTAATGTTTTGCAAACATCGATGGTTAAAAAATATAAGTGTTTTCATCAGTGTGCTTGAAATGTTATCGTATATTAAAACATGTATCTCATTTGTTCAAATCAAAACATTTCCTAATTTTAGTACCAAAACTTTTGATATTGTTCAGAAGTGTCCAAAAGATGTACCTTATCCTGCTAAATGCAATTTTTTTATATATTTATTGCTCGGGAAGTAGAGCCTTTTCTGACACTTAATCAAATTAATAAACCAATGTTGCGATTTATTGCTGGAGATTTTCAGGCATTGTTGAAAAGTTTAATGCAAAATTTTTTAAAAGAATCTTTGCTATCTGAATCTATTGGAAATGTCTAAAACCTCTAAAATTTTTTATACCATGTATAATCCAGTATTATATAGAATGTTGATTATTTAAATTAAAATTTTCTGTTATAGCTGTGATTTAAAGGCTTTTGAAATAATTATTAATAATTTTAACTCAAATAAAAAAGTCTCATTAATTATTTATTTTTATTTAAAGAACTGTTTGAAAAATATCCTATATACATAATTATATGCATATTTGGTTAAGAACAATTTTTAAATTAAAATAAAAAATAATTTAACGTGAATGTCGATACCTCCTGGAAATTTTTTATTTGAGTCCTGGAAAACTTAAAACTCCTGGAATTTGATTCTAGGAAATCTGTACAAACCCTGTAAATTAGAATTACATGAATAAATCTATACTTGCAAATAATATTAAAAATATTTGTTGAAAACCATATTTTTTAACTGTAAGCTCAAAATGTAAGGTTTACTATAACTCAGTTAAAAAAAGAATTAAAAATAGAAAAAAATATGTGGCATACCTTGTTATTTTATTTATTTTTTTTTGAAATCTAATAATGTATAATAATAACTTCAATACTTAAAAGATTGATTATTAATCAAAAGTTTGATGCATTATTCTAGATATCTTAAACTGCTAGTAGCAGAAATTTTGTAAAAGAAATTGCATTTATAGAATTATTACTAAAAACATTTATATTCACTATATGTATTGTGAAATTTGTTAAGTAGTAATATTTAAATAACATTTGAATATGAAATAAATTTAGTAAATATTTAAAAACAATATTTTTGAACTATAGCAAAAATTATGTCTATTCAAATAAAATGTTTCAGATAATTTATTTACAGTAATGTTTTATCAAATAGGAAAAGAGGCGTAAGTACTGCTGAAGAAAATTATTGGGAAATGTCTTTAGAATTGCGACCATTACCACGAGATATTGAGCAAGAATTTATCCTGAAACCCTTTCTTACTGATATACTGAGTGCTGGAAAATCACTTCAAATATTGAATGAAATAAATTCTTTGCTTAAACAGGAGCCATTTAGATTACATGCCCAGAGAGGTGCAGTTACATTTTTATTTTCTACAATTGATTTTCTTTGTATTAAATTTACATTTTTGTATATTATAAGGTAAACAAGATTGCCATTTTTTCATTGCCATTGAATGAAGTGAGAATAAGTATGCAAATTTGTGTATATGATTGAGACACTGGTCAGTCAAGAGTAGGAATATCAATTGTTATAGAAACAGGTCCACAGCACACATTCATCAATTGTAACTTGTACAGCAGCAAAGAAAAATGGACATGTTGAAGAAACTCTTTCAGTGTTGTTTGTTTTACACCTTCAAAGTGAGCCAGCTGGTGCATCAAGTTGCTGAATATGTCTGGCATTTGGAGACAGTACTGTGAATGAATGTAGAGCAAGGCATTGGTTTCACAAATTCAGGTTGAGAGATTTGTCCCTCTGTGATGAAGTTGATGTCTAGTGGACTATTTGTCAAGTAGTTCATTATGAGCTGCTACCAATGAGCCAAAAACTCACTGTGGACTTCTACTTGCAGCAATTGGAATAAGTGCAGCAGACATTGCTACAAAAAGTAGCCAGTACTGAAATATCGCAAGGATGTACTGTTCTTGACCGATAATGCGATGACACATGTCACACAAGTGGTCACGAATATCATACAGCCTCTTAGTTGGGAGATTTTCGCCATCCTCCATACTCACCTGAACTTGCGCCATTAGATTACCATTTATCCTGTTCCCTTGACATTCATCTTCATGGAAAATCCTTCACCAAGCACTAACTGACTTTGCATCCAAAACCCTCAAATTTTACCGCAAAGGTATTGTATAGCTGGAGACATGTTGGCAGAAAAAGCTGGATGCCTATGGAGATTACTTCAAGGACTAACAATAGGCTATACTTTCTGTAGGTCATGTTCTTTTGGTGATTAAAAATGGCAAGAACTTTCTTGTTTACCTTGCAGATATTGAAACAAACCATTAGTTCTCGAAGTTTGAATTTGGATGTATATGTGTGTGTGTATACATATATGTACTTACATATTACACCATCTGTAATTAATGTAAAAAAGTTTGTTCAATTGTTCTATTTGCAAATATCAGTTCAATAGTTACAGATTTTTAAGATTATATAAGTATGATAAAATTTGTAAGGTAATTTTTTGTTATTCTTTACAAGGATATTTTAAATTGATTCACTTCAATATTGTTTTGCGCTTAATTGGTAATTATGTTTTATGTCATCTTTGAATAATAAAGAATATTTTTTATTTATACCTTATTAAAAGTGTTATTTTGATTTATTCTTTATGCATGTTATTTATTCAGTATAAGGTTGACTTCTAAAATATTTTATATTTTAAAATGCAATTAATAGAACAATCAAATTTACTTTTAACATTCTGAAAGTTAACTGTAGCAGAACTTGTTGGGATTAGTTTTCAGACTTGTAGTATTTATTATTATCCAGTAAGATTGCTTATAAAGTGTACATAATATAATTTATTATAAATAATTTTTAAAGTTTTGTTATATTCTACATTAGATTATCTTACTTTTTTTAAGATTGTCCTGAAAATCAAAATTTTGTAAAATATGAAAATAAATGTTAGATAGATCTTAAGGTTTTTTTATTTTTTTATTTAATTGCTCTCTCTTTATAAATAAAGTACTATTAGAAAATATTATTTATCAAGCACTTTATATAAAACACATGCCAAGGAAAATTCATACTTAAATACAATTTTTTTATTTTATTAATGAAAACTTTTTTTATTTTATGAAAGCAAAAAAAGAATAAGTAACAATAATAAATAAAGTAAAACAATAACTTATTTTTCTGTTTGAAGACTATGTTTGAAATTTCCTTATACAGAAAAAAATATTGTTAAACACTTTTTTTGATGTTAGAAAGTATTTCACAGTTTTTCTAATAAAAATAAATAAATGGTCCTCTATTTTGTAAGCCATTCATCTGCTTGTTTTGCATATATTTACAGCCTTATATCATCTTTTTTTATCTCAAAGTTTTTAATCATTAACTTCCATCTTTACATCTAATTCCATTTATAACACATTAAGTTACATCTAATTCCACATTCTAAGATCTTAAAACAAAATTTCAGTCAGCAATGAGATTCTTAATTGAAGTTCAGAATAAGTAATTAATCTTCTCTCTAGTTGTTTGGTGGATATTCTTGGTTTTCTTCAGTTACAGCAGTTTTTTTTTTTTTTAAATACATTATGACCAGAATATCAATTTCATATTGATTACAACTATAAAACTCTTTGCTAAAGTATCTTATGATATTTGCATATGAAGCTGTTGATTATACTATAATGTAGGAATTGTAAAATAGGAATTAGATTATATCAGAAAAATTAGGTACATATGAATTGTTTTTAAAATAAATCTGGGATTTAGCATCAACAATGCATTAGCTATTCACAATTTGTAAGATTTACAATTCTCCAGTATAAATATGGATCCATATTTTCCAATTGAATTAGTATTAGAAGATATGATAAAAATAATTCTAAATAAAAGATGCAAGGAAATAAATTAACAAAAAAGAGATTTTAAAATTTTGATTCATATATAAGAATTTAAACTATTGCACATATGGAAAAATGGTCAGGATCCACCCCTGTTTCATAAAATTGTGAGTGTTCATGAATTAAAGGTTTGTAGAGCATTTACTGTTATTGTTATAGATAAATTTTGTGGTTGACAAATTTATTTACACAAAAAAGGAAAAATAGAAGTACAGTCAATATTTCTTACAATGAAAAAAAGTCTTCCCATTAATATCACTCTTTCAACAATTTCTGGACAACCTAATGGACATAAGTAAAAACTAAAATATTCTATCTAGAAGAATCTTATACAATATGGAAAAAAAAAAGAAATCTCAATATAATTCTTAAGTATATTTCTTTTCTTTTATATTGAAAAAAAATACACATATTATTATTTCCAAACTTTGCATGATTCTGTTTTTAAGTAATAGTATAACAATATTTCTCTTTTAACTATTGAAATGTCCTAGAATCTAAATGTGATTTCTTGCTTTAATTTTGTATAACTATTTTTAAAAAGAAATATCTTTTTAGATTATTATTAATATTAATTTATATTATGTTATTGTTTTAACATCAAAGAATATTTTAAATGAGTTGATATGAATTTCATAGATTTATTTTTAAACAAATAGTCAGAAGTAACTTATTTTCTAACTGAGCCATATAAGGAAAATCAGTTGATGAGACTAATGTTTATTTTTCATTAAACATTTTAAATTTTAATATGTTTAAGGGGTGAATTGATAAATTTAATTCAACCATTTTTATAATTAAAATTTTTTTTCAAGAATTGTTACATGCAAGGCATGTACATTAAATTTACAATATTCATATTTTATGGAGTTGCAATTACTTTTATCTTAATTAATTGTATCTGAAATTTTTTTAAAAAAATTTTTAGCAATGCTTAAATTTAATAGTACTTAAATTTCAAAATATCTGCAATAAGTTACCCATAGTAACAAAAACAGCACAGTTTTTTTCTTCTCCCAAATAAGAATTAATATGTTATCCTTGAACCTTGAATGTTATGTGTGTGATAAAATAAACTTTAAAGTATTTATTAAACTATGCTTTAAATGTAAATTGAATCCTTTTTTCATTTCTAAGATGGGGATTATGTTTTTTGTTTTCTTCTATATTGCAGGAGATCTGTTCCTAAAATTTCTGCAAATTTTGCAAAGATCTATTTGTCATAAGAATAAATGGGTTTTCTTGTCCAAAGAAACTGAACATATGAGTCTGATGGACAAAAGGAATCAAGAAGTAATTATCCAGAAAGATCCTCTTCTAGAACAGCCAATATTCTGTTACAAAAGTAGTACGTCAAAGTTTTTCTGCCCTGATGTTAACCCAGCATATAAACGGGTCAGCAAGAAATCACCAGTGAACTTATTTAGCATCCAGCAAATTCTTACTGAAAAGTAATTACATCCTTATTATAACACAAAATTATTTATGCCAAAAAATTAATGTATCAATATGTGTTCTATGGTGCAAAATTTTTTAAAAATAAGACATCTTTCCTGAAATTTTAAAAGTTTTGTTATAAAACTAATTTTAATTTCCTTTATTCTGTAATGTTGTCAAATGCTATCAGAAGCTGTATTATTTTTCATCATCATAAACTTAAACAATCATTTAAAGAGATTTAACTCTTCTTGTATTTGATAAATAACTTAATCTTTATTTTATTCAATTATAATTAAAGTTTAAGAAAAGGAAATAGTTATCATAAAAATAGCAAGATGAGCAGAAAAGGTGCTTGTTCTTGCTTTCTAATCCTTATTAAATACTTTCTCTTAGATTCAAAATTATATGAAAAAAGTTTTTGTTTGATTTTTTATGATTTATATATATATATATATATATATATATATATATATATATATATATATATATATATATATATATATATATGAGAAAAATATCCTTCCTTTCAACTCTAAAGCTTTTGAATTTACAAATTTTATAATCATTGGTGTTTTTTCAGCTAATGATTAAATATATCATATTTATTAGTAATATGTATTTATAAAGTATTTTGAAAGAATTATAATTTTAATAATTATTTTAAAAGTATATTAAAAATGTATAAATATTATTTTTGTAAAATTATATTTGTTTTTATGAAATGTCTTGTTTACTTTATTTTACTTAAAAAAAACTTGACAACTTGAATTTGTTTCCTTTAAAGATTGAAAATCATCTTATTCGCTTTAAGATAAATTGATATAAACATATATTGATAATCAAGTTTTAAGATAAATTGATATTGTCTTCGTTATGGAAAATAGGCCCAAATTATTTATACTTATGTGACTTGGCAAAGGTTCAGAATTAACAAGCATAAACTGGTTGGCTCCATTGCTTTCACTTATCTTTTAAAAGTTTCTTGCACTGGAATCAGTTTTTATTATTTCTCCTTTTTGAAATGTATATCATTCATAAATCCAGACTTAATCTATAAAAAATTATTGATTTATGACTAATAATGTGACAAATAATGGTATATATGTGTAAATTTTTTTGTTTTATATGTTTAAATTTTCTTTTGCATAATTTTGGAAATTTTCTTACTTGTTTTAGGAAATCATATAAGTCTAAATCATTTAATTTTTAATATATATTAAAAGTTATAAGATTTAAAAATCTGGTAACTTTTAAGGTATATTAAAACTACAAGATTTTAACAGATAAGTATCCAATATTTTAAATTTGGTCTTGAATTGAAATTAAAATTATCACAGCTGAAACTTTTGATGTTGTAGGTATATGAATGAGAGAATGAATATTAAGAATGACTGATTAAAAATTAGCACATTAATTTAAAATGAAATATAATTACTTTTTTCTTTCTACCTTTGATACTGCAGTTCCCTTAATCATTTTTTTTTCTGTTGTTGAAATTAAATTCATAGTTTGAAAATGGATGATTTTAAACTTTTGGATTAAATGATTTTATATTAAAAATAAGATTATTTAATAATTTTATGATAGTATACTGTTTTGGTATTGATAGTATAATTTTACATTCCCTCTCTCTCTCTTTACATATATATATATATTATATAAAATGATACCTGGTGATTTAATGGTAGCTCTTCCTGCTCCCAAGGCACTAGTCTGAGGATCGATTCTCAGACAGTCTTTTGTCCCTTCAGTGAGTCAATAAACTGAGTACCAAGCATCCTTGGGAACTAAACACTGCAAGTTTCACGTTAAGCTGACAACCTAACTGCAACATATGCTTCGCACCAAGGGTGCACATTCAGAAAACGGATGTGATCATGAGGTTTTGGCCTACTTATGGACTGTCATGCCAAAGGTTTAGTTTCTTTTCGTATCAAATAATGAGCTTTGACTGTAGTGTTCATAATGAGATATAGTTCTGATATTTCTATAAGATAGTTCTGAGTAATAATAGTATTAAAATTTTATTGCTTGTGTTTTTAAATAAAATAATTCAAAACATTATAAATTATTTTCTCACATGAATAGAAAATAATTAATTTTAGTAATGAAATCAATGTTTATTGGTTCATTATAATTCTTTCTTCTCAGAATCATTCAAATGTTAGAACCAAGTAGTTTGAAACCATTGACATTGGGTGTTACCAAAGCCCTTTCTATCTGCATGAATTTTGTATACAATCCTGTATGCAGGCGGCTGATGAAGTCTTTCAGAGAGGATCACAACATAATTACGCACATGAATGTCATGCGGGTAATAATCTTTCTTTCTATGTTTTTTTAGATTTATCATCCTTAATAAGTTTGAATACTTTTATAGATTCCTGATAATTATTCAGCTCTTTTTCACCCATTTAGAAATATTTTCTTATGGAAGCTGGAGATCTCATGTACAGTTTTTATTCAGAAATATTCCATAAGGTAAAGTGTGCTGATTACAACTTTAATGCAGTTTTAACTGTAATATTTCTTTATAATTTGATGATTAAATTTCTAAAAATAAATTTGTTACCACTTGATACATACATATTTTGTTGAACTCAGTTATAATATCAACAACTTTTAAACATGTTTCTCAAATAAATGTTGTATAGTTGATTCATAACTTTTTAATTATCACTGGCATGCAAGTCTTAAGGCATATAAGTTGGGTTTCTTTCATGTATAATACAATGAAATATTTTCTACTTAAATTTAACCATCCTCTCTCTGGACTCTTTCATCCCAAAATTCTTCACTTGACAGTTTAAAATGTATTTTCAAGTAGTATAATAATTTTTACCATTATGCAATAGAAATAATATATTAGAAACTTAGAATTGTATTCAAATACTAGGTTGTTGAAATGAATAAAATTATGAAATAGTAAAATGTGTAAGAGGAACAATGAAACAATGCAAATAATTTCTTTATTATGTATTTATATACAGATTTGTCTATAATACAAATAACCTGGTCTAATGTTTGGAACATGAAATGCTTATTTGGTATTGTTACCCATTTGATATATGTTTACTCTGTAATTATTGAATAAAGTTATGAGATTCTACATTTTATTTAGAAGTGAACAGTAGCTATAACAATGCTGTTATTAAGATTAGATAATAGAATGCAAATAATATTTGTGTTGGTCATTCTCTTTTTCTAAATATTAGTTTTGTTCCAGATTTTTAATAAAGAGCCATGGAGGGATATCTCTTTTTTATACAGTGCTTTGCAAAATGCTATATATGAAGATAAGGACAACTGTGAAAAGTTTGCCAAATTTATTCTCTTTTTATTTCAAAATATTTTTTATTTAAAACAAATTGATAATGTTGATTGAAAGTGGATTTTCTGATAATTATTTAAATTTACTGTGGATAAATTGTATATAAATTAAATCATGTGAAATTATCATGTTTGTGGTGGTTATTATTGTAACAGAAAACACTCTTTAAATCCTTAGTAATAATTTATCTTGATTTATTCTTTTTTTTTTAAAAAAAATATCCTTAAAATATTCATTTCATGAATTTTCATATTAAAAGTTTAATTAACTTTTTGTGTTATTTTGTGATTTCAAAAATGACATGAAGAAAGCTATTAAATTAATCTTTCAAAGAAATGTTTTATACATTCTTTTGTTTATGTTATTAAAATATTCATTGCACAAATTTTATTAAATTTTGAAATGACTTTTTGTGTTAATTATTTTGGGATTTAAAAAATAAAATAAAGAAACTTATTAAAAATGATTGTGTAGTATTTGTAATTTTATCAGATTATACAAAATTTATAAAAGAAACCACTTCAATTTATAGAAATAAAAATGTTTTATAAAATGTGTATGATTTTTTTCCCTTAGTAATAATTGATGTATGTTTCAAATTTTTTTTTCACAAACTATGTGTTAAATGTGATATTAATTTGCTTTCTACATTAAAATTGACTTTATGCGAAAGATATAAATATTAAATGATTGTCTTAACATTTTCATCATACATTTTTATTTTTTAGACTTTATATATTTTTGACTGATCCTGCTGATCGAAATTACCAGCATCCCAATTCTCAACAACCTCTCAGCTACCTTAGTACTTTTCAGTTATCTTACAGAGTATGTTTTATTTTTTACATTTATCAATGCAAATCAAAATTGTTCTCTGTCTTTTTAAGGTGACTTTTTTGCTTTTGGCTCTTAAAAGCATTTAGTATAAATCATTTTAAGCATAATAAATGATGAAATATATAATCAAAGATGAATTCAATTCTTTTATCTCTCCTATTATATGTGCTCAAGTATTACCCCAAAAATTTTTTTCATTTCCAAAAACTGCAAATTGTTTTGCTTTTGTAATATATGGATTGCCATTTACAAAAACAATTGCTAAAATATTTACATTTTGCTTGTACAAGTAGAGTTACATGTAAGGTGTCTGAAGTAACACAAGTAACTGTTAGTGAAGAAAAGATAGCAATTTACTTTAAGCATTGTGGAATATGGCTAGTATTAAAAAAACATTTTACATTAACATTCCTGAAATTCTAAATTTTCCAATTTTGTCATCAAAGCTCATCTAGATTGAGGTGAGCGCTCCCATTGTCTTGTCAATCCATCTTGTTATGGTTCTTAAAGCTTTGGAATTAGTCATTGGAAAGTAGCCAGTTTTAGCATATTATTTTACAAAAATAAATGCACTAATGCTATAGAAACAGTCAAAAAGGGTGTTTTCTGTTTCCTTGTAACCCATAATAGCTGCATCATCAAATTACTCACTGTGTTTTCTTAGACTTAATGTAAAGAAAAGAAAGATTAGTTCAAATGTTCCCTCAAACTGACACCAAAATTACCCGTTATTGCAATGGTGGGAACAAGCTGCCTGGTAATTTTAAAGAAATATTTTTTTTAAAACTTTTTAGAGTTTGGTTTTTATTGTTCACAGTAAAAAATTAAAATAAAAAAATGAATAATTGTATAATCACTCAACATACAAATCTTGGGTGATTTTACAATTATTCATTAAATGTATAAAAATTTTTATAATCAAATCAAACTAGAAATATATGAATGATTAAAAATTATTCCTATAGCCTTGATTAAATTAGTTGGTTTTATTTCAATAATAAGATACTGTTTGTTGTTATTATTTAAGGCAAGAGCTTATAAGATTTTTGAATTAAATTGCAGCAAATTACTTTTAAAATATATACTTTTCTAAAATAAATTGTAATGAAAATATTTAAAATTTTTTTTTAAATCTAATCATAATTTGTATAAAAATAGTGTAACTAATGGAATCCATTGCTATATAATTAGATTTACTCAGTTAGATTTATCTTATCGCATAATATAATTGTATTTCATTTCTATGTTCTAATTTTATTTCGCATTATCAATGAAATTTGTTATAATTTGAAGCGCAGATTCATTAAAAAGTCAGCATTCAGATTTAGAATGTATTGTGACTTCTATTTTAAATCTTAATAATGAGATTTTATTGAACCTATATTTCATATTCCAGTTGAAGGTTTTAAAACCTTCATTCAGAAAACTATTCAGAGAAAAATATATAAATTTTATAAATTTCTTCCTCTTGCTAATTTTTTGCATGATAAAAACAAAACTAGAATAGTGCTAAAAATGCATTATAAAAATATTGTACATTAAAATAAATAATAAATTTAACAAAACAGTGAAAAATATAAATAGGACTGCATTTTCTGTGAAATTGTTTAATATGTACTTTTGATAGCATCTCTTAATATGGTTCAAATTATAATTTAAAAATTGCTATTTTAATAAGTAAACTAGTTAGTTGAACACAACATAATTAAACAGAAGTTGCACAAGTTTTGTGAAGTCACTTATTTATTTATGCTAAAAAAGATGATATATCTTTTTTATTATTTATGTGTGCAACTTTTTCAGTTTGCTTTTTTTTTAACTAAAAAAATATATTTAGATTAAGAATTACTTGATAAGGTACTCATTTATAAGAGATTTTATTCACATTTAAATTTACCAACAAATTAGCATTTCTGGCAAGTATTCATGAATGAAATACTCTAGATAAAAGGCTTATTTTATTAAGAATAAATCTAGCAAGGGGCATATGAATTTAAAATTATACAAATTTTAAATATGAAGTTAACACAAATACTTTCTAAAATTTTTCTATTGTAAAGTCTTATTGCATCTAATTTCACATTTAATAACTGATGAACATCACGTGTATAGAAAGTATTTTTATCCAAAGATTTTTACTTGGTTAATATAATTTTTTCTGAACACAAATACTTTCAAAAGTAAGGGAAGCATAAAAGTGTTATTTGTATTTCCAACAGATTCAAGGAAATAGTATGTTAACTTATCTCAGACTTTAATTTTTAAAATTAGTTTATTTTCAAAATATGTGATTTAGGTTATATAAAAAGAGTTTTTAAACAATATATATATCTTGTTTTTGAATGTTTTTCATGAAAATTCTCAATTCTTAGTGAATTTTTAATAAGATAAATTTTTTCTGTGTGTTGTAGAATATTTTAATTTAATTTATGATTTCAGGTTAAATGGCCTATTACTATGATGCTTGGCAAAAGTGTTCAAAGTGAATATTCTCAGATTTTTACATTCCTGCTGCAAATTAAATGCACTAAATATTTGTTAGACAACCTGTATTCTCTGAGTAAGTTGTACTCATATATGTATTATTTATATGTATTATATATATATATAATTAAAAAATTGCAGTAATTTGTTGAAGTCATGGGTCTAATTGAATTAAAAAATACTATATATTCTGGACATTTATGAATTTTAGAAATAGGCTTTAAATGTATACCTTCAGTATTAATAAATTCTGTTTTTTCACCATTGATAATTGCTTTATAAGGACAATAAACAAAATTTGTGGGTTTTGAAATTTTATTAATAAATCTCAATAGCATGCATTTTATATAATATTTTCTTTTAATTAATTGCATATCTGTTTATTAGTGCACACACTGGTCATTTAATTTCAGGAGTATGCTCTGTGTAAATGGATGGTAGTGTTTTTCTTTCTATGATGATTTCATATTGGGTTTCATAAAGTTTTGGTGATTTATAGATTTCAGTACTTATAATATTTCTAAAACAAACACAAGATTCCAAAATCATCAAGTTAAATCATTTAAGTAATAAAAAAAGCATAATTTTTGACAGTTCTTAACAATATTTATAAGAGGGAATAATTGACTTGAACATCTCTTTTGAATCACTGAAATCATCAATAAAAACTGTTCTACTTCTGGACATGGTTCTTTTTTACTTTGATAGTGTTGTCACTGGGCCAGGAAAAAAATCTTTGCAATATATAATTTTAATAAGGATTCATAAATAACTATTAGTTAAATTTGTGTTAATGTTAGGATGGGTAAAATAATTTTATAGTCACTTGCTATATTTGTGTTGCTCACTTCTGATTTTGGTGATGTCTTGGTCATTTGTAATAAAATTATAAACCATCTAAGTAATTTCTTCTTAATGAAAGTTTTCGATTTACAATTTTTTTATCAAGATAGATAATTTTTTTGTCTGAGATTAGTTTGAAATGAAGTAAGAACATTTTCATTAAAAATATGAAGTTCAACTGCGCAAAGCTTTCAGGAATAAACTCTCATTCATCCAAAAACAAAACTGCAGACAAATTTACTTATAATAGTAAATTATGAAGGTTTGTTTACTAATGTCAGAATTCCTATTTTATATTTTACTGGTGTTATATATTTATTTGGGAGCAAAAGGAACTATATAAAAAGTGTACAGCTTATTCATTGCTTTTAGTGGCCTTTAGGTAAAAAATAAAATAAAAATAAAATTTACCAGAATGAAGCTACAAAATATTTCTTTTAGAACAAAAAGATTTCATGCATTAAGTTTAAAGAGTCTGAAGTAATTAGGAACCAAGATAAAGATAAAATTCTTACTACTGAGAAAATGGGAAGGGAGAGAAAAATAGAGTTTTTTCCAAAACATTATTTAATTTTTCCATTTAAAACAAAAACATAACATCCAAAACATAATGAATTTTTTTAGCAAAAAAATTTATAATTTTTGTTAGAAAAAAAATTATAATTGATATGAATTTATCTTGTCATGTCATGTTCAGGAACACTTTCCACTTATGAAATTCTCAATTATATATTTTTTACTTCTTTTTTTCTGGAAATTATTGTTCCTAACTTTAAAAATAACTACTTTGTTGCAAACATTTTTCTGCAAAATAGTTTTTGTGATAGCCAAAAATGCTAAATATTAATTTTTGATCTAAAGTTATTTATTAAAAATCTCCCTAATAATTTGAGGGATCTTTCTGATAATAAATGCAGAAAATTGGGGATTCAGTCTTTATGAGTGGAGTTGTAGTAGTTGAAATTATACTGAATGAGAAAGCTGATTTTATCTTAAATTCTAAAACCCTAAAATTTTCTTCTATATAAATCCATTATCTTACTTTTCTGTGAAAAAGTTGGATGAATTTCATCATTGTTTCATTGTAGGATTAATTTTCAAACTTTCAATTATTCAGTCATTTCCCTGTGTTTTTGAAAAAAGATTTATTAAACTTTGCAACATGATTTTTGTCTTATTGATAAGAGATAACTTGAAACTTTCTGTATTCACAATCATCTAAAATTTCCATCGATTAAGTCTCAGATACTACTTGTATCACAAAAATTCAGTGTTTTCTAAATTTTTAAAAATCTTTCTTGGGAAATTTTCAAGTGCTAACTTTTCTACAGAAATGCATCAATATATTTACTTCTCTATCATCACTGAACATTGAATTAAAAAACAACTTTGAAAATGAAACTCCTTTTCTATAGTATATTAGAAGTAGGCAATCTAAAAAACATTATATTAAAATATAATTTTTATGAAGCAGCCATAGTGTAAATAGCTGGTTGCTATTTGTGTACAGTATTGTGTTAGGATCCATCTGCAATTTTATATTTCAGAAAGGAATACAAATTGGAATTATCGATTTGGGTTGGAATTATCGAAAACATTTAAAATTCAATCATAATGTTAGCAAATAGGATAAAAACTGCAAGAGTATTCATGATACTATAACTAAACAAGATGTTACTATTTATATAAAAAACAGTTTGTTTAATTAATTAATGCATGTCATGCTTTAATTTGAAACTCATGAAATAAAATGTGATTTCATTAACAGATTTCAAATTAAACTTCATTTTATCAATTAAAAATTACTGTTTATAGTGCCTTTAATTAAAAAAGATTGTGATACATATTTTATAAATAAGAAATTGTGTGATAAAAGTTTTCATTTTTAAACTTTAAAATTATATATTATGTTATTTAATTTGCTTACAGGGAATTATATTTATTTAAAATGCATGTTAATAACATTGTGTTGAGTCACAATTATATTATTAGAATATAGAAATTTATTTTAATAATAAAATTACTTTTAACCTACTGAAATATATTAGAAATAAGGCAATATTATGAGATTATTAATTATCTTCACAATATTATTTAAATGTATGTAATTATCATGAATAATTTTCTTATCATTATTGCATACATAAATAATTGTGTAAAGCAGCTGTTAAATAAATTTTATTGAGAAAACCAGACTTAAATAGCATATTTTTGTATTGCACTTTTCTTTCAGATCATTTTGTTAGTGATATTCATTTATTAAAAATAGTTTTTAAATGAATTTTGAACTTAAATTTAATTGCTTTAGATAAATATGTTATGAAAACTTTATTGATCACTTTGTTTTAATAAAATCCCTTATTTAAATGGTTCTTTGTATTTGCTAATGGTATTCTAATTATTCTATCTATATCCTCCCCCCCCTCAATGCTATGTAACAGGGTTTGTACAACTCCTAGAATTTTGCTTTGACTCCTTGAAAATTGTGAATTACTCCTGGAATTTTTACTTTATTTTATTTGTTTTACTTTATTTGAGGCATTAATTATTTTTTGTTAAAAATATAATTAAATTTTTGTTTTAATTTTTTATAATTTTCAATAAAAAAAAATTGTCTGAAAAACTAAATAAGTATTAACTCTTAATGTTATCACTAGATGGTGGAGCGACCAGTATTAGAGTGTTTTGTTTTAAATATTGCCTAAAATAATTATTCATTTCAGCCACAATGACTTTATAATGACCCATTTCAATCAAAACCATTTGTAGTATTTAGATTTATGTGTGTGAAGGAAAACAAAGTTATCACCAATAAGATTGCCATTTGGTGCATATCAAGTGCATGGTTTCCAGTGATTTTTTAAAAAAATTTTCTTTTATATTGTATAAAATTCACTAAATATAAATATTTAAACATAAAATTTTTGAGTAAAAATGTACTTGCCATATATTCCTTGGTGAAAATTATGTTTGATTTCAGTAAATCGGAATGAATTTCTTTATCAGTGAAATAAAGGTTGAAATAAATTATTTAAAATGTCTGGCGCAAAGTGTTTTTTCAATGACTTGTAGTCTCTGGAAAAGCCATACAAAAATTTGCTTTTGCATGATTCAGAAAAACACATTCCCAGTTTCTATTTTGCAAGAAAGATTTCTATATTTCAGATATAAGCAAATCAGCAATCAAATCCCATATGAAAGGAAAAAAACATGTGTATTTATTAGAGCAAGCTGTTCCTGCCAAAAAATCTAATTTAAAAGATTTTTCCACTATTGCTGTACTTAAGAGAATGTGAAACCAATGCATCTTCTGAAATTTTAGATTCATTTGTTTCTTCATAAGAAATTTTAAAGGTCCTTAAAGATTTTAACAGTAGATTTAGCTACAGTTCTTATAGTAATATAAATTTTTTCTCTCAAACTATGTTTCTTAACAGTGCTATTGAAAAGCAATTCTGTTGTGGTTAAAATAAGTGTGTTAATTTAAGTTTTTGTGATTGCGCATAATTTTTCTAAATTATTGAAAGAAAAAGTTAAGAAAAGGCTAGTAATTATGTGCTTCTCTTTTCTAAAAGCTTAAATGATCATCTGCAGGCAAAACTATTGGACTGCTAGGTAAGATATTGGGATAATGATATTGTTAACACATGTTGTTATTCTTCAGATTTTTTAGGTCACTTGACATGAGATATTTTTGTTTGAAAAAGTGAATTAGAAGTGCTTAGAATCAGGAACAAATGGATTACTCCAGTTGTCAATGGATTGCTCAAATATGTACTGCTTTTTTTCACTAAAATGGCTATTTTTTTACAAAGAGAACAGCATTCAAAAATAGTAAAGGTCGCAAGCTGTAGCCTACACATTCTACACAATGCTCACAGTCATAGGTGTTCCTCATTTACAGAAGTTGAAGTAATGCAAGTGCTATTTACTGGCTGTTTAATGACTCATTCGCTGATAGCGATGATTTTGTAAACCTTGAGCCAGATGTTAAATTCAGTTAAAAATATGCTAGTCTATTAGATGTTGGATTTGTTATAAAAAATTATCAGAGATTAGTATAGAATTAAAACTTTGACAGAAAAACAGAAGGCAGATTTTTTTTTAATTGCAGATAATTTTTAATATCAATGACAAAAAAGTTAATAGAAAAATGTCATTTGCAACATTCTGTAATACGAAACATCATGTTTAGGTCCTCAAACTCTGATATGTAAGGAATCATCAAGTGATTTAAAGACAATGCAAAAACTTCTTTTGTATTTATCTAATATATCTAAAATGTGTCAGAATATGATTTTGTTTGAAAAGAATTTTGTAGAAGAGTTTAAATCATTATAACTGGCTGTAAGATTTCTAGATTGTATTGATGAAAATTTGATCCTATTAAAGATAGAATAGATACTTTTTATTTTAACGTACTGTGAAATAGAGGAAATTGTCACATATAAATAGTAATTAATTAGCTATTACTACTCGCTCATAACCAAGCATATATTGAACGTAAGTTTTATGTAAACTAAAATTTGTTAGTAAAAATGTTAAATAATCTATCAATTGTGGCTAAAGGAATCATAAATGATCATTTTCAAAATAAAGGAGTTGTCTGCAATATAATAGTTAGCAAAGGTGTACTTAGTTTTACTGTCAGGAAAAGTATTACACTTAGTTGGATTAAAACTGTGAAAACAGTGGCCAACAATAGAGAGAAAGTGAAAAGTACTTGGAAAAAAATTGATAAACTCAAAATTGAAAAGTTGCGTTTGGAAGATATAATAAATGGACTTGAATAATCTGCAATAGAGTATGGTGGGGAAGCTAAAAGAACTTCTAAATTTACATCAATTGCAGTATCAAACATGTGTCACTGTGGTTTAATATTACCAAGCCAACATGTGCTTGATTTTGCAATTAATGTTAATATAGAAGTTTCATTATTAATTCTAAGTAGTAGCAACAGTTATTACTAGTATTAATAATGAACTGAAAGCGAAATTTAGAAGTGGAAAGTTAGCATTTTTAACAGCAATATTTTGTATACATAAATAGCCAAGAAATGTGAAAATTTATTGAATGATTAAATAAATAGAAAAACCGAGGATATGGATGTGAAATTATATAGTTATGAAAGGGTTTGAAAGTAAACAGAAGAAAATTTTAGAATTGCTTTTATTTAATATAATTGGGAAAAAGTTCATCCTGAAAATTCTATCTAATAGTTGTATTTGTTTCGAGTAAGTATATTTACATTTGAAAAGTTTGTCACACACATCTTGAAATACTCAATAATTTAATAAATAGAAATCTATAAATTTTTTATTTAAAATAAAATGAAAAATTATTTAGCCTAAATGTGTATATCTCCTAAAAAGTTTTGATTTGACACCTGGAAAATTCCTGTAATTTGATTCCTCTAAATCTGTATGAACTTTGGTTGTAATTATAGAGTTTTCAGCTTAGAATATTTATTCACTCACAGTTTGAAAGATTATGTATCACTGCAGTAAACACAGATTTTGTAATCTTTGAACTGTCTTGTAAAAAAGTGTTAATTTAAAATAAACTGTATTAAAATGGTTTTATATGTCTTATACAATTAACTGTTAGATTTTTTCATCTTACTGCTATATTCTATTTTTTGTAGCTTTAACTGGCTTTTTCTGAGAACAATATTTTGATACATTAAGTGTAGTTTAATGTTATTAGTGAGCATTGTAAGGTCATGCTTCTTCAGCTGGTTACTATAAAAATAAGTAGTAGGTTTATAGATATATATGATATTTTAACACTTAAATGTAGATAGAATTTAAATTTACATTGTAATAAATGTTACAGTAAAATGTAATAAATGGTACAGTAAAATGACATTATTTTAAAAGAAGTAGATTAGTTTTTATTAATTATTGTGTTTTATAAAATGTTTTATATTAAAAATATATGTAATTTTATCATTTCAAAATGTGTCTTTTAGACTTATGCAAACAAGGGAAACAATCTTGGCCCCAGAAATTGCTACTTCAACACAATATCCCAAGAGAACATAAGATGCATGGAATGCACATAATAAGAATGAGGCTCATGTTCTTTGTCAACGGTTTGCACAATTATATAATGACTAGGGTAATGTTCTCTCTTACGTTTTGGTCAAATGATTTTTTAAAAAAATATGGATTATTTCTTATGTGAGATTCATATTATTGTTGAAGGTACTTTTACTACAATGATATATTGTGTATCATGTTTAAAATGTACTAATGCTGATGTTATTTGAAAAATTGACTGTGTTCAGCTTATTACCAATTTTTGTTAAAAATATAATTTGACTCTTAGGAAATCAGTTACAAAAATATTGATAAACGTGAATAAATATTTTCATTGGAAGTTATAAATACAAAATCTTGTAATTTGATTTTTGTAATTATAAGATATATTACTGTTTAAAAAACAAATCAAGTATTTTTATATAAATATTACCTTTACATTTTGTCTATTATATTAATAAAGTCAAAATTTTCAAAAGAGAAGAAATATTTAAATTGGTGTGGCATGTAATAAATTCTTCGAGAAAATCTTCAGCATTTTCGGCATTTTGCTTAAAAGTAGAATTTTTTAAATGCATTGAAAATTGCTATTTTCTCAAGCTTCAGATTTTTGAGAATAAAAAGTAACAAAGTTCCCCCCCCCCTCTATGATCTATAATTAAAAATGGAGATTGGAAATTCTTAAATTAAATGTAGTTTTACAGAGTAAAATAGATTACTTGATATATAATGAAAAAGTCTTGCAAAGAATTGGTAATTTTAACTTTTAGAATTATTTTATTCTTAAAATTTTAAGAATTTCTACGAAATGAAGTTTATAATACCAAAAAGTCAAATTAGAATTTTATTTCCATCTGCAAAATTTAAAGTCTTAGTTGTTATCTTTTATATACTAAAGGCTGTTGCTGATATACAAATTGTTGCAATAATGTAAAAAATTCAAAATTATTTGCAGTAATGTGGAGTACAATTTGAATATTAACTGTTTCTCCCACTCCATTTGTCAAAGAAATGATATTTTCATTCAGAAATCTCATACAGAATATGCATCACATATTGATTAATCAAAGCAAACTACAGTATTTTCTAAAGGAAAAGAAAATAAAGCAGTTTCTGTTGCAGAAGTCAAATTAGAAAATATGAAGGAATTTTAAAATTAAAAAGAATAGCTTACTTTGTATAGCTAAAAGATTTTGGATAATGCAATAAAATTGCTATTTGTTTCTGATAATACTAGTGGTATGAGTAATGTTGAAATTGGACAAATGATGCTGTTGTTTATGAAGAAATTGCATATTAACCATTATAAAATAAAAATTGCTCTATTAAGCAAACAAGATTATGTAGAAAATTATTTAATTACATAGGAGTACAAATAGTATTTAAATAAAATAAAATAATTTTACAGTTGTTTCATCACACATTTTTTTAATATTAAATTTCCTTGTTATTATTCTCAGTTACTAATGAAAACTATATTTAAAAACAACTTTTTAAGAAATTTCTTTTTTTCTAAACAACTATTAAATATGAGATGTTAAATTTTTTTTATCTAATTGGTTTTTTTTTTTTTTTTTTTAAATATATCCTGATATTTTTAGAAATTTTTTTCTTTAAAAAGAAATTTCCTTATTCATTGCTCTACAGTAATTACTCTGAAATAGTCTTTAATCTTATTCTTTATAAAATAAATAATATTCCAGTGAAAGTGCATGTAGTTTTTTATGTCTAGATTATTAATTTATTTTTATTTAATTTGTTTTTGCTGTGTGAGCTTTTCACAATTTAACTAACAGTATTAATTCTAGCATTGTTGGCTAGATTGTGAAAAGCTCATAATAGTTTCTTGTATGTATTAGTTCATCATTTGAGTTTGCAGTTTTTCATGTGGTGATATGTTTTTGTATTTCTTTTTCCAGCTTTCATCATACATGTTAAAAATGGTATTTTTTACCTGTATTACAAACTACCACATCCAACCTATCACTGTATTTGTTTCATATTCATCTATCATTTTGTTTACTTTGTTATTTTTTACTTTTCTGTGTGTGGCACACTCAGATTAAAATTCTTTCAATTTAGGATTGTATGCTTGGCCTCTTTTATTAATTGATAGAACCCAGAAATCATAATATGTGGTTTTTTTATGTGGTTTTTTTATGTATATTTTACTTACAAATAAATTCTTCCAAATTGTCAAATGAATGGTTAGCAGTCTGACTTTTAGTTCCATAATTCATGAGTTCAATTCTTACAATAGTTCAGAATTCATTTTAAGCTGTAAATCCTACACTAATTACTTTTTATGCACAAAAATTCGCCATAGAAAGGCAAAACTAAATTCTGTTTATTCCTTTTACCACGTTAATTCTGACTTCTGTATATTTAAAAATTGTAGAAGCTATTCAAAATGCTATTGAGTTATTGCAAGTTGTAAATTATTATAATTGTGTATTTAAAAATAAAGGCTTAGAAACATTTGTAAAATGAATAAGAATATTTTCTTTTGACTTATGAGTTATGAATTGATTTTAAGGTAAGAAATACTTTTTTAAGTAAAAAAATAATTACTGAAGTATAAAGAATGCTCATGCAATTTTAAAATTTTTATTGAAATTAATAATCAGGAAATTACACCAGAAATTATTAAAAATATTGTGGGGAATGTAAACCACCACAGCTTTCATACTTTTATATTATTTAATTTATCAAACAAAATAAATTGGAAGTTTAATATACCTTATTATAAACGATTTTTGTTAACATTTTATAAAAACATGTATTGTGCTTAGATTTTGTATCAAATAATAATTTAAAGGGCCTTATAATAAAAATAACTAAGTTTATCAATGAGATGTTTTTACTATTAATTTTAGATATTACACAGTTTTGGTCTTGAATTTCATGATGCATTAGAAAAAGCTGAGACTGTAGAAGAAATGTTTGGAATTCACAAGAATTACCTGAAATCCCTTCATGAGCGGTGCCTCTTGGATCGCCGCATCTCCTTCATCAAAGATCACATCTTTGAAGTCCTGAATCTGTGCTACAATTTTCAGCAGCTGTGGTTGAAAGGAGTGGATGAAGTGAGGTACTGAATTGAACTGGCCTTGTATTGATTTAAATATATTTTAATACATACCTATTAACACTGTACAAAACTAATATTTTTTATTGAGACAGTATTCAAATGCATTATTAATGATTCATAATTTTCTTCCAGTATTGCGGAATTGAGAACAATCGAAAATCAGTTCAGTAAAGTTAGTAACATTTTGATTTGTTGTTTCACGAAACCACTTCGAAGAGGAACATACCTTCACTGTAAGTGAATGGGATTCTGCTCTTAAAGATAATTGTTCTTATATATTAATATAATTATATATATATTTATATTAAAAATCTTTTACAATATGAAATTTATCATTAGTGTAGGAATGTATTAATTATTCACACATGTGTCTTATTTCTTTTTAAAAATTTGCTATTTTATATGTGGAAATATTTTATCAAAACTATATGCATTGAGACAGTGAACTTTATCTTGATATTTATTTTGAAATGTAAAATATTTATATAAAATTAATTTCAACAGCATAAAAATTGTCTTCTTTTAAAACATTACAAATAATTTTATTTCTTTGATTATTGTAATGTGATGAAATTGATATTATATCTGACCCACTCCTGTGACATTGAACACAAATGGAATAATCTTAGAAATATTCTGCACAGGATTGTTAAAGAAGCCACATCTCTTGAACACAATAAATCCAAAAATCTTTTTAGATTTAATAGAATTATTTGTGAAAACTTCAATCTACTGGAAATTTTTTTTTTAGAATCTTTGCAGTACTACATTAAAATTCTGAACACTGTCCAGTTCAATTTTAATTGCATGCTTAATAAACTTTTCTATAATAATAAGCATATATCCCTAAGTTGGGTGAATGTTTTGATAATGAGGGAATATGATTTGGCAATTATATTTTTACAGAATTCTGTTTATGCTTGGGGACTTAAGAAATTTGTATTTATTGCAAATTATTTAAAGATGGTATTTCAACTATGAAAGATATATCTAAAGAACAATTGTAGGAAACATTTTGTAGTGACATCAAATTCTACCCTTTGTTATCATATGATAATTTCTTTACATGTGAGGATTTTAAGCTTTTCAGCTTTTAAGGGAATAATTTAATTAAGGGAATCAAACTTAAAAATCTGTTTGGATTCAATGCAGTGTAACCAAAAATGTTTTATGTGTATGTTAACTAGTTTTATTTTGTTTTGATGATGATTTTATCCTAAAGATAATCTAGCCTTTTTTTTTTATCCTATGTCTGTTACTTCTATTTACCTTAAGTTTGATGTGTTATTCCTGAAATGGTTAAATGTCCTTAAACTTGCATGTCTTTTTCCCATTGTTTTAATGCCAAGCTAGCATCTGAAGGGCTAGCACTCTTGCTTTTAGTTCATATATTGTATATGAACCTCTAGTGAAGATATTTGTAGAGGTTAAGAATACACTTTAAATTGTAATTCCCATTCAAATTAGCCTTTGTGTACCAAAAATCATTATTAATCAACAAAATCAAGGAGTTTAGTATTGACCTTCAAACAGGGTTTATACTCTTAAAATTTGAAATTTTTTTATGGGTCCTTAAAATTTTCGGAATTTTGACTTAATTTCTTGAAAATTCTGAATTACACCTGGAATTTTTATTTACCCTGATGCATTTATTTCATTCCAGTTGAGATCAGGATTATGCCACTTTATTATAATTCTCATTGGCTTAAAATAGTCAGGACAACAGAATAGTCACCGAATTTGCTGCCTGCTTTCAAGTAGCATTTTTTGAGCAGCAGCAAACAAGGCGAAGTTCATCATCGAATGTCTGAGTGTCATCAGCAATAAAAAAATATCCATTCATGATTCTTACCACTAATACAGTGGGTGATCGATTAACGAACATAATCTGTTAAAAAACTGTGTTAACTATCCTAATTGTTCATTAGCGGATCATCGATTTAACATAAATTTCTTTGTGAAATCGATAAATCTGTTCTGGGGAGACCCTAAAAATTAAATAAAAAAAGATGTATAATTTTCTAGTACGTTTATTAAAAAATAATACAGGCGTATAGTCTTCTATATTAATCAGTCCTTTTCCTCTCTTTTTTAAGACTTTCCAGAAGTGATTAATAGCAATGTTGTTGTAAAGATCCCTAACTTTAATGATATCAGCTTGGTTCGGGGGCCATTCTAAGACCATTGCTCTGACATCCTCCCATTTCTTCAGTAAATAATATTAGAAGAGGGGGGTGCTCAAAATGAAATCAGTTTCTGATATCCTGATTTGGCTTCAACTATTCTATGGGAAAATTTGTTTCTTAGTATAGAACTTTGAAGCAAGCAACATAATTCAAGAGAGATTAATGCGATTTTTGGTCTGTTGGATTTGGTAACCCTTCACATTATGTTCCAAAAGTCGAGAAGTGTTAATTAGAATTCATTTTGATTTGTTGTCCGAACACAAAAATCTTTCGTGAAAGTGTTCGTTCTCTGAGTTGTGTTTGCAGTCCAAACTATTCGTTAACTAATCACTCATTGTAAATAAGTATTCTTTAATTATAATTTTTTCTGTTTGTAAAAGTTTTCAAAATCATATAAATTATCTGTTGTTCTAAATAATTAGTTTTTAAATCTATGGCAATATTGCTTCCAAAATTGAACACATTGAAAATAGAAGAATAAGCAAAATGAAAAAGACAAGAGAAAACATCAACATTATATTTAGTATAAATCAGCAAAAATAGTTTATCTTTTTTTTAATTTTGTGAAATTTTTCTTTAAGAAAAATAAAAAGTTATAAAAAATAAAAGTACATAAATTTGCTGTGTTATCCTTGTGTTACTGCTTGGTAAATTCAAAATTCATCAAATCAAGATTACTTTATAAGAAATACTACACAAAATATCAGTCAATTTTTTAGTGACAAATTTACTGATGATTTAATATTTCAGCGAGAATATTTAAAACATACTATTTTAACCAAACTTGTATTTTGAACAATTTAAAATTTATTTGATAGAATACAAGTTCTAAAAAAACAATATTGGCGTTTAAAGGTATATTTTATAGTATGATAAAATTTTATGTTAACAATATTTGATCACACAAGTTAATTATCAATGAAAGATTTTGATCTACTTCAACCAAAATATATATAGATGTGCTATGAAGAACTGGAAAAAGACTAATTAGAGCACTAGAGACTTAAAAATGTGTTTGCCACCAATATTGAGTAATATATTAAATACAGTTGCAATTCAAAAACTTTTAAATTCAAATGTTAAAAAATGAGTAAAAGGATATCATCCTATCATTGTTTTCAGGGAAAAATTACTTTTTGGGTACAATTCCATTATAATCCCTGCATAATAATTATCTTAATAAGAAAGATAAACATTGCAATTACTGTTGTAAATATTTGCATCGTGTATTGCATAAAAAGGCTTACATTTTTAGAAACTGCTAAAAAAATAGTATTTTAATTTTAAAATTTTTATTAAGTTGTCCAAAAATTTAATTGAGCTCTTAATGTTTCTGCTGGATTTCGTCACGATCAATATTAAGTTGGCTCATTCATAACTGTAGACTAAAGTAAATATACAGTCCAGCCACAATAATGTCATGGTAGTACAGTTTAGTTGGGTTCATATGTAGTATTTAGATTTATGTGTGTGAAATAAAGTGAAGTAATCACCAAGATAATTATATTGTGCAATCAGAGGGATGATTTTAATGTATTCTTTTTCTATTTGTTTCTGTTTTCTTTATAATGTGTAAAATTCACTGAATATTAATATTTAAATATAAAAGTTTAGTGAGTAAAATATACTTTCCATATCTTCCTTGGTAAAAATTGCTTATAATTTCAGTTAATCGAGATGAATTTGTTTATCAATGAAATAAAGGCTGAAATAAATTATTTAATATGTCTGATGGAAAGTACATTCTCAATGAGCAGTGGACTCTGAGAGACAGAGAATTACCGAGAAATGTGAAAATCTATTGAATGATTAAAGAAATAGAAAAACTTAGATTATGAATGTGAAATCATAGATTTAAAAGAGTTTGAAAGTAAACAGAAGTAAAAAATCAATTTTTTTATTCAATAATAATTGGGGAAAAAGTCATCCTGGGTGGGAACTTTATCCTTTATCCTATAGTAGTATTTGCTTTGAGTAAACATATTTATATTTGAAAAGAGGTTGTTGTACATATCTTGAAGTACTCAATAAATTAATAGATAGGAATCTATTGAAGATGTAAAAACTAAAATTATCTATAATTTTATGCAATGCATAATTGGGTAATATTAAGAATATTGATTATTCAAATAGAATTTTTTTCTCTTATAGCTGTAAATTCATTTGAAGGCTTTGGTAAACATGAAATATAATTCTAACTTAAATAAAAAATATTCTTATTAATTTTTGCAATTATTTATATCTATTATTTGCAGACATAATTGAAAAATATTGCATGTTTTTAATTATATGCATATTTGGTTAAGAACAATTATTGGAATAAAAACAGTTATTTAACATGAATGTCAATACCACCTGGGCATCTTTTGGTTTGACACCTTAAAACTTTTGGAATTTAATTCTTGGAAATCTGTTTGAATACAGCTTAAAATGAGATTTTTAGAAAATTATTTCTGGTTTTGCATTAATTTTTAAATTTTCTTTAATATGTTTGTAACAGAATCTGATAATCTTTTCTTTATTAACTTTAGAATCTTGAAAAGATATCCTTACGTATATAGAGTTTATTTTTTGCTTTTATTCTTCAGAATATGTATAGTTTATGAATGTTGAAGGAAAAATTACTGAGCCAATCAATGTGATGAAACATGAAACAGCCTTTGTAAATTAAATATTTTTGGACTGTAATATTTGAAGTAAAATTTCTAGCAGCCATTATGTGTAAAATTTTCAGCACATAGTTGTATTGTTATAATTTTACTATAAATTAATTAAATTACAATTTAATTAAATTGTAATATCTGTAATTTTTATATATTCAATTTCTCCATTCAGCTGTAAATCTAGGTATGGAGTTTGAATTTCTTAGGTTAATTTCTTCAAAGAAACAAATGTTACTGTAAAACCTTTCTTTTATGTTCATATTTTCTTACTACCTTTAATGTTTTTGGATTCCCTGTGTTAAACTAAAGGCATACAAGTTTTTGTTAATTTAATGTGACAAAATATTTAATTCTCTAATAGTGGTTCAATATATTCAAGTTATTGAAAAAGTGAATTATATAGAATTAAGCATTCATGAAGTGATTAGGATGGAAAAAAAATTAGTAATATGAATTGAAATTTTATTTTACTTATTAAGTCTACGCTGATGAATATTTTAAAAATAAAATCTGTTTATAAAGTGTATTCTATTTTTGAATATAAGTTTGTTTTTCTTTGATTTTTGTTAATCAAATATTAAACATGAAGAGTGAAAATAAAATTTTAAATTCTTCTTTCCCATTGTTCTTAGAATCTGCATATTATGTAGTTCTCATTTTTACTTTAATATTTAGTGTTCTCTGAAGACCTATACATTTATGCATAATTTCATGAACCCATATTCATCGAAAAATTTAAAAATCTTGTAAAGTATAATAATTATATTTCAAAAAAAATCATTTTTATTTAATATAAAATTAATAATGTCTACTAGTTTCATATTATTGAAACTGCTGAGGTAGATTTATATGCATGTTAATATTTTTTAGTAATTAGCACATATATAATTTACTACATTAATTTAATTGTTAACATCATATTCATTTTTGCATGTTTTCTTTCAGTGGAAAGTCTTGTGAGCACAATGCTCTCCAATTCCCATTCTTTGCATGTTTTTGATGAGGAAGACTGATGCTTATCAAGAAGAAATCAGTTAGATTGCTGTCATATTTTACATCGATTAATACTTTTGTTTTAAAAAAAAATTCATTTAATTAAAAAAAGGAACATTATTATATGGTACTGCAATGAAATATTTTTTGCGTGTACAATTTAAAGATATATGATTCTTTAAATCAATAGGGAAAATTAATAAATTGATTTTTGATAACTAATAATTTGTAGATTTTCTAAACTAATAAATAACATTTTCATCTAATAACTAATAAATTATACATTTTCATCCTTTTTTTATTTTTTTTGTCTGCATAGTGTTTTGTAAAAATGCATGTAAATTAATTTAAAATTTATGCGATATTTTTTTCACTGCTAAAACTGTATGCATTGTTTGATAAAACTTTATTAAAAAAACAGATTTTATTTAATATAAATGTTAATAATTATTACTTTATTTGCTATGTTAATGTTATAAATAAAAATAATGTATATGCAATTGCTTAAAATAAGCTGTATGTACACTTAATTTTTTAATTAATTATTTTTTATCTAAAAATATTGTGAAACATTAAAATCATAGCAATTAAAAAAGAAGAAAAGAAAAAAGCTTCATCAGTGTCTAAAAGAAACAAAAATGTTTCTAACACAATATAAATTTTTGGTGAATTGAATATCATGATCTTTTATTTATGCTTAAAAAAAGAAGATAAAAAAAACATGACAGAGGTATTGATATTCATAAATGAAATTTTAATTATCAATTTCGTTTTAAAAGAAAGATCATAGCATGTTGTCAAATTCATCTCCCGTTTGATGTATTTAAAATAATTATGCAAAATTCACTACATTTTTCTCATTTTTAAATTTTTATTTCACATTAATGTTCTGCCCTAGCTTATTTAAATTCTAATTGTTTGAAATGATTACATCTAGTTAAAATGAATGACTAAATTGCTGTGTTTATGTAATAAAAAAATTTTATTTTCATAACTTTTCTTATGATATTTTTCACTGTTAATAATAATGAAAAAAAAAGCTAAAAATTGCCAAAATGTGTGAAATGACCTTTAAGAATTATATAGATAATTCAGAATTATATAGAAAGAAGAAATTCATCGCTTTATAAAATGTGTAAAAATTTGTTAAAATAAGATCTGTTTCACTTAGTATAGAAAATTTCTGACAGCATTAAGCTTCGCAGTATTAATATATGTATGTAAAAAGCTGGTTATACATGTGTGTTAAAACACTTTGCATTTGTATAAAAAATACGAATTCATTTTTCTGAATTGTATTCATTATGACAAAAAAGTATTTATATAGATTTTATTATTTGAAGCTATTTTCATCTAGCTTTTATTATTATTATAATTATCAATAATACAACCCAGGTAATATGTATATAGTGTAAATATTATATTAATAAAGGAATCACAGTACTTAGAAAAAGTGTCTCTTTTGTGTATATATATTTCTTCTGATCATAAACAATTTATTGGAATTAATTTATTCATATTTTTCATTTATAGTATTTAAATTATTATAGATTTCCCTTTAATTTGATTTTTAATAAAAATTGATCTGGTTCTTCCTTTTAATCCAATTTAGTAATGCCATATGAGAAAAGGATTAGAGAGTAAGTCTAAAATACCCATTCTATGGAATAAATTCTTCTATTAACTATAAAAATGGGAATATTTTATTTAAATTTCATTATTTCAATTACATTTGTAATTTACAATGAGTTAAAAATATTCCAAAAAGCTTTGTGTCAAGTCTTTCAAAATCTGCATTATATTAGAGAAAGCAAAACATATTTTATATACAATGTATATCTGGTGTTTAAGGAATATTGCAACAAAACATATACTTGTTATTATTTTTTTAACAAAATATATTTTTTGTTATTCCTTAGTTTAATATGAATATTGCAAATATTAAAGAAATAATATAGTATCTTATAAAACTAAGAGTGAATATCTATACAACAAAATCTATGAATAAAATTTTTGTCTTAAAATTATTTAAAATGCAATAAATGCTGCTTCGAACTCCTTGTAAAGTTTCTTAAGCCATGATGTAATCAATTTAAAGATTTCTCTTAAAGAAAGAAGTGTGTGATTCTTTTCCTCCTCATAAAACTATCATCTATGTATAATCGCTGAGAAGAAGAAAAAAAATTATGGCATCAAATCACTTTCTTACAATAATTTTTCTTTTTTTTAAAAAAAAAAAAAAATAACGATTTTGGTTTTTTAAAAATCAAAAAGAATTCTTATTTGCCCAATACTTTTGCCAATGCATCAGTGGTAGAAAATACATTGGAATGTGAATGAAGAATTTACGATTTTAATGTTTAATTATTTCATAATTAAATGAACTTTTTAAATATTCCACACTTCATTCAATTTTTTTACTGATCTGTATGTACTTCAGACCTAATTTTCATGCTATAAAGCAGCGTTTGAAATAAAATGAAGCATTTTAATATTTTTCGAAATCATAATCCTCCTTTGAAATGCTTATTAATAATGTATTTATAAATATGTTTATAACTAAGAGCATTGGCCTACAAAAGTCATCAGACTGGATCCTCTGGTTCACAATATTAATACAATGATAAACATTTTCTACAATGTTTTTGTTATATATTAATTTTTTTTCAGTCAAATTGTGTTTTCCTTTTAATTTTTTCTTAAAATGATTTTTTATTTATTTTAAAAGTGATATAAAAGCTTTACACAGTAATTTTTTAACAATATTCAATTGATATTTCTAAGAATAATGTTCCCTAAAGAGAGATTAATTTTTTTTTTTTAAATGTAGTTTCAAATTATTAGATTTGACAAGACCTTAATTGTGTTATTCATGGAATTCTGTCTTGACAAATTTAAGTGACTTTTCTATGACAAATAGTGGTCTTTTATGATACAGCCCTTTTTGATTTTTAAATAATTTTAAGTTAGTTTAAAAAACTGATCATGTAGCATGCTAAACAGAAGCTATCACTTAAAACTATTATTAAATAAATTAAATCCAAATGTTTATATTTTTGTTACTTAAACTGTCATCACTATTTGCTGACTATTAATATACAACACTTGATTATATATTTATTTAAAGTTACTCTTATCTGATTTGCATAAAATGTAGAAATGTTTTTTAAATTATGTTCAGTGAAAAGGAATGTTTTCTTCTGAAGTGTGAACATTGTTCACTGTCGTTCATAAAAATGATACAAATTTTTAACGATACATTCTCAAAACACAAGTTTAACTTAATAAAACTAAGACAGTTGAAAATTTCTTTTTTATTTTTCATTTACTATGTGTGAAAAATATTAAACAACATATTTTTTGTGTCATAAAATATTGTATTTTTGTGTGTTAGAACGTATGAAAATTTTGATTCTGTGTTTAAAAATTTTTAATTTATGTGACAGACAAATAAAAATTACAATCTTTATTTTTACAGTAACTTCATACAGAAATTAATATTTCTTAATAATTACACATTTTTTCAATAATTTGTAAATATATATATTTTTCACTGTCAGTTTGTATATAAATTATTGTATTGTTTGCAATAATTAATATGTATAAAATTCTAAACTTATTTAACAATCGCTGTAGGTTATTGCAGTTATTACTCACATTTTCAACTTTTAAAATTTCAAAATTTACGATTTGCCTTTGGAAACACTAATGGTAATATATATATATATATATATATATATATATATATATATATATATATATATATATATATATATATATATATATATATATATATATATATATAAGATTAAAAAATACATACTAAATATTTTGTAGACTATTTCAATAATAAAAGCATCAGCTATATGCTGTATGTATTAGTAAACCTTTCTTAAAAAGAATTCACAAAAAAATTTATCTTTCATGAAACTAATATTATTTTTATTAATTTTGATAAAGAATGTTTTTTATCATTAAAATGTTGGATTATGCCAAACTTTTTTTTTATGTGAAATCATAAACTTCAATTTATGTATTCAATAAAACGTTTTTGAAAGTCCAAAAACATTTTTTAATACCTTATAATTTCATAAATATAATAAGTATTTTTTTATTTAGATAATTCTAGTACATTTCAAATGTTATATTGCTCTAAACTGGTTTTTAATTTTTTGTTTTTATTAGTTTACAGAATTGTTAAACAGTAAAATGTTTTGGCAGAGAATTTTATCCTATTTATATTTATAAAATGTTACAAATGAGATGTGACTGTTAGGCTTAAGTTTATTGATTTTTATTCTTTTCAATAAAATGACGCAACAAAAATTTTGCATATTAAACTTACATTAAATTATTTGTATGCATCTAATTCAAAAGCAGCAACCTTAAATGTATAAAGATGAAAAAATATTTTTTTGCAACTCATTTTATCTTTCTCATTCATAATTATTTCTTTGATAATTTAGACACATTTTTATAAATAAATTCAGTAAAAATTAACAGATTAAAAAGTAAAAGCAGTTATGAAAGCTATTAACATTTTATACACAAATTATGATTTGTTCTTTTTTAAAAGAAATAATTTTCTTTTTTCAGTTAATTATTTATGATAAAAACATTTTTGCTGTCTTCCACTTCTCTGGATATAAGAATGGTTTTAGGTGAAAGTTTTACTGTTAAACATTTTTTTCTTTTTTTGAAGAATGAAATGTTCTGTTTTCAAATAAATTACTGTTGCGATAGTGTGACATTGTTAACATATTACATAGGAATAACTATCCCATTTGCCCTACATTAAATTGAGCGAATTGAAAGCTATGGAGCTCATAATATTTGAAAATTTGCTGAGAGAATCATGTTTCACCAATTTATCATTTCAACTTCTGACGCGCGTGTTCTGCTTTTTATGGAAACAGAATTTTCTCATTTACTTTCAAATTATTTCTTTCTATTATCAAATTTTTCACTCTTAGTTTCTACTTTATTGATTCTTTGTATATTTCATTTCTTAGTACTATATTTTATGCCATTGTCATGAATTTTGTCTTATGCCAAACTGTAGAGAAATGCAACATTAGATTATTAAAAAAAGTATTCATATTATTTGTTTATTCATTTTTATACACAATGTATAACATTTTAAATATCAAAAAATTTCAGGCATAACTTTGAAATCCTCTTTTTAGACATCGCTTCAGAATTTAGATTTGGCTCTACAAAATTTATGTCAAAAGGTTATAAAATAAGCTAGATTTTGTATATTTTATAAGGAATATAATTTACAGAAATTAAAATGAACATACCTAATGGCATACATAATTAAATGCTGTCACAACTGACTTTTCCCCCAATATTTTGAAGAAAAATTCAGCTTGCATTTATTATTCGTGTTTGCTGTTTGATGCCTTAAAATGATAATGCACCTTTAAAAATGAATATAGAATGAATTTATTCCAAATTTAAAATCAAGTGATTGTGATCGCTTCATTAGTGCCAATTTTTTTAGTTTATTTAAAATAATTTTTAAAAAAAGATCATCCTGAGAACTCTTATATTGTGTTTGAGAATAAATATAAAAGAATCTTATTTCTATAATGAATACAATTTTCACTAGAACTTCCGCTTAAGTCTAACAGGATTAGGAAATATGTACACTAAATCGAGATAATTAATGTTAGGATGGGTATGGTACGTTAAGTGTGATTTGTAGTGGCATATAAAAATAGGCGAATGATAATTAATGGATGTCTATTGCATTCATGTGATATTTTCTGAGAAAATTTACATTTTCTTTACAAGGCAAGGTTTTTATCGTTATATAAAATTCATTCTCAAGGTCATTACTTTCGGCATAAAGGGGAAGAGTTGAATCGTTGGATCGAAATTCTGAAACGTTGCCCTCTTACCACAAAACATCTTATCAGCACCTCAGGCAGATGGAAACATTGAACTTCTATCCCCAGCTGTAGTTGGACAAATTACTCCTTGAGAGGAATACCATGGCTTCATGCTTGGCCAGCTGATCAGACGAGCGCAACAGTTTAAGGTGTCGGTTACACAGCGTATTCTTCGTGGCGCGACTTCAGACTAACAACAAATCAACTTACAGCGTCCGAATTCAAAATGGCCCCCTGATATATTTTCAGAACTTGTGGTGGAAGAATGGAAGAGTCTATAGATTGATCGGATCATTTCACTAGAGAATCACTTTGTAAAACAAAATGGCGATTCCGATGTTGATGGCAAGGACGAGTATCACCAACTGCTGACTCTTAAACCAGTCCTGAAAGGTAAGAGAGAAAATTTTCAGTACATATCGAATCGATTTTTTTTGGGGGGAGTGTTTTTTATATGTTGACTAATATGAACATTTAGCAAGAGATTAAAATCTTAATCATAAGTTATTAAATTTTTGTTTCTGAATTTTGAATCAATTGGGAATATTTTATTTGAATGTTTGGATCGAAATACCGTTTGAAAAATTAGTTTCTCAATGTTTTCAAACTTGTGGGAATATTTTAGCTTTAATTGAACTTGATATTAAAGATTTTGGGGGAGAATTGCAAATTGTTCGATGATGTTGATTCACGAGCTTATATTTATATATATGTTAATATGAGATATCTAATAATCTTGTACGAAATTCAAATCCTAGGGTTAGTCTAAAATTTCGTACATATTTGTTTAATCTGTTGTTTTAAGAGAAATTCTTGCCCACAATATGTGGCGGAACGAGCGAACGTATATGTGGTTTAAAATGGATTTCGAATAACTCAAAAATCCACATCTGAGACATGACCAGATGAAATAAACAGCTTAATTGTGTTGCTATTGCTTATTTACTTAATTTTGCAGACGAAACTTAATTTCACATTCGGAGTAATGTAAAATTTTAATATTTCGTAAAGTTACGAATTTTGTTTGTAAGTCTTAAGTTGAAAAAGGAATGTATTTTTATGAAAATTGTACATAGATTTTGATAAAAGAGTCATCTTTAACTTGAATGTTTAAGTTTTTGAAAGTAACATGCAATTTTTTCAGCATTTCTACAAATGAAGAAAACACATAGCATGCATTCATTAATATTTAAAATTAACAAAAGTGGATTATTTTTTTCACACACAAATGATGATCTTCATATTAATTCTTTTAAAAATTTAACTACTAGATTGAACTTTTTTTGCAAGACTTACAGCTTGAAGTGAATTATAACATCTAAGCTTGAGTTGGGAATCGAACTGCTGAACCGAAATCCGGCTTTCACATCGGCAAAATAATTCTAGGGACAGCTTAAAGTGCACTTAATCGGCCATCAACAAAACGCATGGATTTTTATTTAGCTTTTTTTTTCTTTACTTAAGCATTTAATGGCAATATTTGATAAAAAAAAATTCTTGGATCGCATACATCGTATGATCAAAACGTTTCCATTGGAAAGGATGCATTCAATGCAAAACAATGTCAAATCAAAAGCGTACAACCTTCAATCGGAAACGTTTCGATTGCACAGTAAATTAAAATACTGTTTTCGAACCATTTCTGGGAAAGGAGACCTACCCACACATCCGGACTGAGAAGGTAGAGTAGTGGGTTCGCCCTGAGTCTCTCGGCTTCCTCCTCCTGCCGGCGAATGGCCTCTCGTCTCTGCGAACTGAGGGCGGCGATCGCTTCCCTGGTCAGGACCCGCGGCTCGGACACGTTGCTGATGTCCGGCAGGCTTTTCTTCCGAGCTGTGGCGAGGGATCCGCTCTTCGCATTGGCCTCCATCTTCCGAGTGGCGCTGTACAGAGATCCTGTCCTGATCATCCCTTCTCCGTAGGAGGACTCCCCCTCCACCTGCAGAGAGTTTGCGTCCAACACGGTGGGCATGGTGGACCGGCGCTGTGGAACGAACAGGACGCCCTCTTCTTCTTCCATCTGCTGGGGCTGGCTTAGGGGAATGCCGTACAGTTTAGACAGTTCCGTCAGGTCAATGGCCGGCCTTTTGGGCTTGTTGGGGGACGTCGGTCTGGAATTCGGCTTGGACTCGTAGTAGTGGTTGAAATGGTCGTCCACCACCTGCTGCAAGCTCAGCTGCGGACGGTGTGGGTTGTTTGGAATAGCCTGTTGGTCAAACAGGGAGGGGACGATGCTGAGCTCGACAACCGTCGATGGCCGCCTTAAGTGGGCAGTGGAGGGGCGCCTCAGGAACCCGGCTGCTGAGGGTCGGCGGTCCGGATTGTTCTTGAAGAGATCGAGGAAAGCGGACGGCTGGTTCGGAGTCGGGCTCAGGTGGTGCTCGTCGAAGTCCGCTCTTAGGAACTGGTCTCTCGAAGGGTCGTGGTAGGGTCGCTGATGAGACGAATCTTCCAAGTGATGGAACTGCCCGAACTCGGCAGAGTCCTGACTGGAAGCGAATTTCCGCTTCAAAAATCCTGAACCTGCAAAAATGACCGCAAACGAGTTAAGATGTCGAAATTCAAGGTTAAAGACAATCAGTTTAGATAGTTGGATTCAGCATATAGATCACCTGTTTAATTAAGGAATAGCATTTATTACTGGAAAACCCCACATGAATATAAATACACAGTAAAATAACATGGTAAAATGCACTGAAACATATATATATATATATATACATATACATATATATATATATATATATATATATATATATATATATATATATATATATATATATATATATATATATATATATATATATATATATGCCGACTGATTGGCTGATTGGTCAACGTTCCTGACTTCTGAGTTGTTGGTCCCGAATTCGAATCCCGGTTCGGGCATGGATGTTTCTTTCCTTCTCTGTTCCTTTCTTCTGTGTTGTTGTATGAATGTGGCCCGCCCTATAAACGGATTTGTGGTGGTATGGCGCGGGTAACGCTATCTCGCCTCCGTGACATGGTTCACACGTGCTCGCTGAGTAACGACAAATGAGTAGCAGTCTCTGGCCTTGTTGTGGCATAGGGTTCAACCCTCTTGTTCCCGCCATTGGAAAAAAATAGATATGTATATATTCATTTTGACGCCTTTATCTATGAAAACCAAAGGCGTTTTTACAGATTCACAAATGCCTCCCCAAACCATAACTGACTGTGATTTTTGCCGACGTTCTACTCTTGTGGAAGTTCCAGGATGATCAGATGACTAATTATATATATATATATATATATATATATATATATATATATATATATATATATATATATATATATATATATATATATATATATATATATATATATATATATATATATATATATATATATATATACATATATATATACATATATATATATATATATATATACATATATCTGTTAATCAGATTTGTGTGATATTAGAGATAAAATTGCCAATTTTCTACTTCTTGAAAACTGTAGTGCACATTTAGAATTTCAGACTTGGAAAAAATAACTTGTTATTTTTTATTTATTTAGCACACAATTAGTTTAATGAACAATGAATTCATCTCGAAAACTTATAACTTCACTGCTTTATGCAAATGATTGCATTTTCAAAGCTGTGGGTCTTGCGCGTAGTTTTCCATTTGTCACTTGATGCTTATCATTTAATGTTTCGCATTTCTGTTGATCATCTCATTTTATTACAATTATATTGTTAATCAAACATGGCAGCAGTGCGTTTCAGGCTGCCTATTTCTCTCCACTGAGACGCCGCTGCACAGCCAAAGCCAAGTGACAAAGTCGACACAAGAACTTGCTCACTCTTCTCCATAGAAGCCACATTAGAGGATGGATATAATGACCTATTTTACGTTCTCCAGTTACCCACACAATGGATCACTTTCCGGTCGCAAGAACGACACCTTTTCCGACCAGTGGCCTCAGCAATTTTTATCTAAAAGCTTTTTCAATTGTACTTAAAAAACAGAATTAGGAATTAAATGGTGTTTATATCAATCAATCTGTTAATGATGCTTTTACTAAATCAATTTCTTTTCTCAAACACAGTCAAAATAATTATGCATTGCCCTCTCGTTGAAACTAAAGTTTAACTCAATAATACCATGACGATACTGATTTAAGGCCATTCAGATTATGGTGATACCACAGCTGAAAATATCATGCCAAACAACTAACAGATCAATTGTTCAATGCTGTTGAGAAAAGACAAGAACTGCTGCCCAGAGTTTACCATCGTACGGAGGATATGTAATATGTTCACAGAGATAAGTCGGATGATTGCTCAGTGAATCAACTCGGAACACAGCGACTATATTATGATATTTTTCCACAAATCTAGACATCATTTTCTTCAATTGTTTTGAGGATCAGAAATATGTGCACAATGATTATAGTGCACATGACTTCGTCTCTATAGTCTTTTATCATTGTGAATTCAAAGTAAAAATGGATAATTTAATTGTAGAAGCCATGAATTAAAACAAAGCAGTTGTTAAATACTTCGAGAAAACTTTTAAATAAATTTTTAAACCCACCTTGCCCAATTTCACTAAGTTTTAAGTCAACAGTTTTTACCTATAAATCAATAATATTATATAAATACAATAATGAAGTAACAACTTTAAATTTTTCATAAATTTAATAGATGACTTCAAACATTTTTACCCCTTTGTCATTGTATGATTTTTTGTTGATTCAGTAGTTAAAAGTTGCTCATACAAGTTTCCATATACAAACAAATTATTATTTTGAAAACTCTTTTCAGTTACACATTTATGCCTTGATCAAACAATTTAAAACACAATCACTCATATTTTCTTACTTTTTTTAAATCTACATTTTATTCGAAAAAATCAGATCTCCAAAAAATAACAAACTTAAAATAAAAAATTATTAGATAAAAATGATTTGGTTAAAAAAAAAATTAGGTTTTGTGATAATATTACGATATTGATATGGGCATGGTTTGCCTTTATTCTATTAATAAATTTAGATTATTGAATTAATTGCAAAATATTTTTGAGTTTTTCATGCAATATAAAAGTTTATATGTTAAAATTGGTTATTTGAATTGAATTCATACAAGTAGAATAAATTTTATTTTCGAAAGTGAAAACAAAAAGATTAATGAAAGTTATGATTAAATGAATTTTTTTCTGACATCGAGATATATTTGCACTATGTTAAAAGAACATATAAGATAAAAGAAAACACCTCAATACAATTCTAAATTTCTATCAGGATTAGATTTTAATTAAGATAATAATGTAAATTTGATAAAAAATCTATTAATTTAATATAGCATATATATTCGATAAAATATAGTATATATATTCGTATATATATTTGATAAAAATAACTAATTTCAAGGAAGAAATACCACTACAATAAAATTCAATCCGGTAAATAATTTTAATTAAATTTCACAATATTTAAACAATCGAATGACTACAAATTAAGAATTATATATATATATATATATATATATATATATATATATATATATATATATATATATATATACAAATTAATAAATTTTAAATTAATAAATTAAATTTATATACAAATTAATAAATTTTCCTAACTTTAATCTTATTAAATTAGCTTCATTAAATTTCTATTTAAAAAATATTCACTCATGACAAATATTAAATTGGTATTATTTATAACCTAAGTTTTTCAATTTTGGTGAAAATGAAAATACATTTTTTAATGTAAGAAAGATATTTCTAAATTTACAAATGAATAAAGAATGCGAGAATTAACTCTTACCTCTGGAATTTCTTTAACCTTCAGACTTCCAACGATACGATTTCTCGGTCTCGAACTGACTACACGTTAAAAACGGAACGAGATCCCCGAAAAAGAATTTATTTTGATCGCAGAACAATTTGGCTGACTTCCGAAAACCAGTAGCGCCATCTTTAATTTCAAGTCATTGTTTCTTTGGGAAGAGAATTTTTTCTTTTTTAACTTTTCGACCAGAACCCATCGGTGGAAGCATAATTAGAATACTTTTATTCAACATCTCCATCTGTTCAATTTCTAAATTCGAAATTAAATAATATTCTTGAATGCTTCGTCTCATATTATTAGAGCTCTTACCTCATTCTTTGTTCTTGAGTTATTATATATTAGTTTGCTTAGTTAACAAAAGGTTTGATTTTATTCTCTTTTCCAACTGTTTTAGATTTTACCACAAAAAGTATATTTAGAAATTAGTTTTTTTTTTTTAATATCATTGCAACATAGCTTTAACGTTTGTGGGGAAAATCTTTAATAAAATTATCGATTTTGTTATCAATTTTCTAAAGAAATACTGTATTTAATATCGTTGGATTTTAATTCATCACCATGTTAAATACCCTTTGGACATTATATGACTATATGACACGGTTTTATTGAAATTAGATATTTAAATAAAGGAAAATATCGTAATGTGATTATACAAAATTACTCCAGGCTCACTTATTTCTAAAATAATTATAATTTTTATTTCAAAAATTAATTTTTGCTCTCGTATATATATATATATATATATATATATATATATATATATATATATATATATATATATATATATATATATATATATATAACAGGGAAGTGCATTACAGAATAAAAAAGTTAAAATATTATACGAGTGACACATTTTATTTCTCCTAGTTAATTTGTATTTTTTTCCGAATTTGAATTTCTCTGTCCTTATTGTGGAAATTATTTAAATAACTCTGAGAAAAATATTTAGCTATGTTGCAGTTACTTTTAATTTTTTTAACATCTTTTCTTGCACATTTCAGATTTCGCTCATCTATTTTTAGAATGCGCAATGAAATGAATTTGACGACATTTTTAATGGTTATTCTTATAACTAACTAGTAGAGCAATAAAACATGTTGTTTGCACAATCATATCATACAACAGGTGCAAAATATTAAACTAACGATTGTCTACGTAAATTAATTGGAATTCTTTCAGTGGTGATTTTAAGAAAAATCCAAAGTGACGAAATCACATACCCACATCATCACATGTATTGTGGAATTTAGATGTATTGAATTTGAAAACAAAACATTTTACAGAATGGCTCACCAACTAAATTTAAAATTTACGCTTATATTTTGATAAGATTTAATACAAAGCTAAGAGATGTTAAAGAGTAAGGATTATAAAGGATGCAAATATTCAATTTATTATTTAGTATTTACTGTTTTTCAGGGGGGGGTTCTGCTAAGTGTTTGATTAATGATTGGGCTTAAGAAAATATTATTGTAACTTATAAAATATTTTTCTAATAATGGGTGCCAACTGGGTGACTAATTCTTCACCACAACAAGGCTGGAAACTGCTTCTAATTTATCGTTACACAGCGGGCACCTGTGAACCAAGTCACGGAGGCGAATGGCATTATCCAAGCCATACCACCACATACCCGTTTATAGGGTGGGCCAAATTCATGCATCGTCTCAGAAGAACGAACAGAGAAACACTGAGAGAAAGTAACATCCCTGCCGGAACCGAGATTTGAACTCAGGACCCAACCGTCTAAGAGTCAGGAATGGTAACCACTCGATCATCGTTCGGCAGTTGTAAAATGTTGAATAATAATCATACAAACTATCGGAAATAAGATTAATATAATCAAGCCAATCCTTTAATGAATTGCTTATGTGTGTGATAAAATTTATGTGTGTGAAAAAGTAAATATTTTAAAATATGTGTACTCCTAAAAGGCACACAGATCGTAATTATTACATATCTCCTTTTTCCGAATAAAAATATAAAATTAATGGCTATCCTTAGATTGATAGGTGAATTAAAATTATTAAAAAATCATTTTCTGCATTAAATGTAATTTTAAATTGATGGTAAAATTATTCAATTAAAAATTAAGAGATAAAGTTACAATAAATATTAAAAAAATAGACTTTTATAAATCAATTTTTTCTTTGCTGACTTTCATTTTAAGCACTTCGTTAATAACAAATGAATAAACCAAACAAAATTTTTGGGAAAGAATTCTTTGAGACAAATATTGTCCTTCCAATCAAACATAAATTTGAAATTTTTTTGGGGAAGGCTTTGAGATATCAGTTACTATAGCCATCTACCGAAAAATTTATGTAAATTTCATTTATCCTAACGTAATTTATGCATATCGTAGAGGCTCGTTTTTACGAAATTGTAGAAACTAGTAAAACAGTTCATAAAATAGAACGTTCGTAAAATAGAAAAAATAATGTGTTAAATTATTAAGATCTGATTTTTTTTAACCAAACTTTTTTTCTTTATAAATAAAATATCAGAAAAATTTTTTTAAATGCACTCTAAGAAATCTATGCAAAAACGTTTTGTACTTAAAAGCAGTCATTTTATACATATTTAGGCAGCTTTCATTTTATTGATGAAAAATTAGGCAAATAATTATGTATCTTTATCCATTTAAAAAAATTTTTTTACATTTTTTTCAATGCATAAATATAATTCGCTATTTCTTCCTTTCAAAAAAAAAAAAAAAAAAAAAAAACTTTATTTTTTTTTAACTATTTAACTGTTTATTTTGCAGATGGCTTTTGCACTACATCATTTTCTTCTTATTTTCGATATCTGAAATCTCTTCTTTCTTTCTTCTTATATTCTCGATAATTTTATTATCCAATATTTCTTTCATGCGTATCTAGAGATATATAATCCTCTGGAATTTACTTGGGAATTTTGAGGGCATAAACTCTTCCAATCATCGTTTAATTGATAATTTTGCCTTACATGTATGAAGCGAAGTGAAGTAAGCTACGTAAGTATGTAAAAAGAAATATCTCTGCCATCTTCGTATGAAAGCTAATTAATGTTTTGTACTGAGAATAACAAAAATACTAGTCAAAATAATGAATTAATAAAAAATATCAAGCTATATTTCTCAGGACTGTCAGAATGAATATTGAAATTTCCACGTTTCTTACGTTACAAATTCATAAATTCATGCTAAGAAAGAACTAAAAATATATATATTTTCTCATCATTTTAATTTTTGAAGTCATGTTAAATTAGAGTTATTAACACAAAATTATTTTCTTTCCGTAGAAAATTTTCTATTACTAATCAGTAATAGAAATCATAAAATAAGCGGATTTTTATTTATTCTAAAAAATGTCAGATATAAAAAAAACTCCGAATATTTCTAAATCATTTGAAAAATTTCAAAATTTTGTGGTTTTTCAAAATTTCTGGGAATTTTCGAAATTTCCAAGGACATAAACTGGGTTTATTCCCTAAAATAAACCTGGTTTCTTCCCTCCTTTACAACACTATACGTGTCACATGTGAGTCCATATTCAAAAAAAATTCTCAAAATTAATTTCGAGTATCAAAGCGATTCTTTGTCGGATTTGATGCATGTGTGATTCATCTTCGTTCAATTCATCAAGTAATTTGCCTTTGCATTCTTCAGTGATGTTGGGTTGTTGTTTAATTAAGACTGAATGTTGAAATGTTCTCGATATTGTTTTTCCTTCAGGGTCATTTAAGGCACTGAAATATCAATGCATTACACTTGGGAGGTCAATTTCATAAGGACGCTCCGACACCAAGCACTGTCCAACAGCATCTTACGATACGTTCTCTTGAACCTGTTGATTTATGCCTTACTCCATAGTCAAAAATTGCGTTAGCCAGGAAAAACTCCACGTGGATCGATTCAAGAGCAGTGCAGTTATCCACAATTAAAACTTTTGCGATAAAAACGTCGATCTAAGTCTCTCAGCCAATTTTTATAAATGCTTCAAGTCATCCAAGTTTTATTAATGTTTCCATAATATATACTGCGGGTTGCTTTTGGACAATTTTGAAACATCTAAGCTTTTCGAACGAAATGCAGTGGCAGTGTTTCTGTTCCATTCTTGTTGGCTGCAAGTCACCTTGTAATTCTTTCCCTCACTTTTTTACCCCTCCCTTGCCAAGATATTTATTCCTTAAAGCGAAATGTTCTTTTCGGGTAAGGTCTTGAAAAATAAACCTGCCTCGTCGAAAAAATCCTTTGGATCAATTGGAAAGTAGTGATTTCAATACTCCTTTCCGTTCAAATTTTTTTCTCATATCTCCACTTTCACCTCATAACTTTCAAAAGTTCAATGTCTGGTTTTTAATTTTTGGAGCGAAACATCTGATGCTTTGACATCTTTTATATTCAGCTTTATAACAAAAAGCAATTTAACCATATATAACTTTATAAAATATCGAAGATATTATATATCACTCAATAGGAATATGTATTCCTTTCATTTTTCACAGCGAAATATGCAAAAACGTTTTCTGTTTGCGATGCTTTGTTTCTCTGCAATGTTTTTGAGAGGGAACACTTTTGATGGTACTGCTTGCTTTCTGAAATAAATTTTGTCTCAGTTTTTAAAATTATAAAGAAGACGCTTTTTGGAATGCCATTCATTTTGGCTATTTTTTGTCTTATTTAATATTTTCCCGTCTACATCTTTCAAAATGTTCTTTTTTTTCAAATCATATATACGTCCGTTTCTTCAACTGCGATAAATCTTCAGCAGAACTAGTTTAGGCTCTCTCTTGACAAAAGAAACTTCATAAATTGAGTTGTTCAAATGAAACAAAAACAACTACAGTACAACAGAGCTCAAACTTTCAGAGAGTTTTTCCCTTTCTGTGTTCCTACATCTCTCAGGAATTCAATTCGACATTTCAACTCTTTCTCATCGAATGATTGTTCTTGTAATGTCTGCACGCGTCGGCTCGCTGTTCAAAAATGAACAAATTTTTCGGGATTATAATATAAAAAAAATAAATAAATTTAAAAAAATAAAAGATCAAAATTTTAAAAAATGGGAAAAATTGATAAAATAAAAAAATTAGGACCATTGTATCAGATTAGGGACTAGCCACTAGTTAGTTCGTAAAAACGGGAGTGTTCGTAAATTAGAGGTTCGTAAAAAAAGATCGTGTACTATATATACACTGAAAAACATTTTTCAATTTATATTTTTAAAAATAACTCTGACACGAATAATTTTCGTTTATGCGTTAAAATATTTTCAAATCTTTTTAGTTATAGAATTTAGATAGCTGTATCTAATAATTCAACTTTTGACCACAAATTACACTGGATTTGACTAACAAATGGAAACAATAAGTTTGCTATATTTTTTTATTTATTTTTTAAATCTCTCAACTATTTAGAGAAAATTATAGGGCTATTTAAGTTAAAATCCTTTAATCAGCATATGTGACTATAAAATTTTTACATTTTGTAGCATGTTGAAATTTGCATGCACTATTTTTTTTTTTTTAGCTAATGCCTCTTCTTAAACATTTTGAACAACCTTTTGTTAGCGCACATTTTCCATTCAAAAACCATTGGCAATGTTTAAGGTGGAATTATAAACTAACCATTCATAAAGAAAAAAAAATTAAAGACATCAAAAATTACTCGGATATTTTTTTACAAATTGACCTGTGCTGCAAAGTCATAATGAGATTTATAGTAAAAAATTATTATGTAATTCACTGTTCGCTTTTAAAAAAATAGCCATGTTTTAATTTTCCTCTGCCTGTCAATCAGAAAGTGTACAAAGAATTTTTCATGAGCTCTTGTTTCTATGTGAATCGTCTTGTTTTTTAATTCCTTTATTTTCTGCCACGTCAATCATTATTGCTAGAGTTTCATCGACGTTTCCAGTGTGTGATACGAATGTTTTTTTCTCCGATTGTATCGAGAATACCGCATACATTAAAATCGTAAAATAAAATTGAAGTCTAACCTGGTTGCTGAAATTCTGGTGCGTAACGCTTGGCAACCATTCTGGCGACTTCAGAATCCGCTCTGGCGTGTTTGGCTGCTAAGTCCGCTTGCTCTGCTTTCCCTCGAGCTGTTGCTGTCCTGAAATAAGTAGGGTGAGCTGAAGTGAGAAATGGAGACAAGAATGCAAATTTCTATTGCATATATTGCATCGCACACTAACTTTTTTAATAATCATCGGTGTACAGTAATTTTCATTGTGTGATAAGACGACAGTCTTATTATATTGAGTTTTATTTGATGACCTGAATATGTCGGCTGACAGTCAAGCTCATTAAAATTATAAAAATGTATCAAAAAGAAATGAAGGTAAAATTGTGTAATTTGAAAAAAGATTTCTCGAAATAGAATTTTATTTAAAATGCAAAAACTAGTTTAAAATGTCACCAGCAGAGGGCGCTGACGACCTGAAACACAATGAACAAGGAGAACAGCATATTCTTTTCTTTTATTCATGCAGTGTCAAATCTTTAATATGACTGCCAGCATACAGTAAGACATTCTGGGCTAGGTACAGGGAAGTATGCTAGTGCAACAACAGTGCTGTAAGATATTACTAGGATGACTCAGCCACAGTGCAATTTACAGCGGCGTGCAATGTATCAAAACTAATTGTAGGAACTTCAGGACAGTTAGAATACTTTAGTTCATCTATTGTTAAAGAAGATATAAGTGCTTTTTAATAGTCCCCCGCCCAGAGATTGATGTCAGTTGAGAGCCTCCACGACCACCTGACATCCCGCAACCTCGATTTGGACACGACCAAAGATGTGTAACATAAACCTGTATTGGCATCCTGCATAAAGCTAACTACCCCTGTTTAATTGAATATAAGGATGACTATCGCACAAAAAGGGAGATAATGCTCAGCAGTTAGATTTTGAACTCAATTCTTGCAAGACTGGTCTAACAATGAAAAATGATTGAATTTGGATTTTGGTAGATGTTTTGATGTAAAATTCCAACTTCTTTGCGGCCTTTTGGTGCAAATCTCGCACTTTTTTTGTCATTATTCCTTCATTTTTATACAATTTTAAAGTTTTAGCGAACTTTCGGATCATTCAGTATAATATTTTATATTGCTGTCAGTTATAGTGTTTACATAAATATTGAAGGGGGAAAATTCTCCCTCTATAATATTAAACCTGTACTTTACCATTAAAGTTTCATAAATCCAATAATGTCTCTCAAACTCTTACTCAAAAAATTAATTAATTAAAAATTGTCCAATGAAAAGATAATTGTGACCAATCGAATATATTGTAAAATGAAGTTTTTAATAAATTAATATTGCATTTATACATTCCTTTGTTTAGAATTTAAGTAAATAAACTTTAACTCTTTGGTATTCCAATTTCTTTTATTAGTGCTGATCATTAAAGTGATCACTAATCAGCAGTCCTTTGAGGAGTACATTTTTATTTAGTAAGAAATTTTTTTGATTATTTATTTATTTATTTTTGTATTGCTAACAGTGAGAACAGACATCTGAATTCTTTGTATCACATTTAATCTTTCCAATGAGAATACAAATTATCATACAAAAAAAAATTGGAGTAATTCTTTGAACTACTTTTATGCATTTTTACACGAAAATAAAATGAGATTTATGTATATTTATGGTAACGTTATACCTTTCCTACAATTTGATATCATGGGTATCTAAAACAATTGATTTAGTAGCATCAAGAAATGGAAATAAAATTCACATTTAGGTTTTTGTAATGGACACCATATTTGTAATGGATATATTCTATTATTTACACTTGCAACCGTTGGGTATGTGTGTTTTCCTATAATTTTTCATGAAAATGTAAAATATTTTCCATTTCACATTTTCATTCATTTAATAATTTATAAAAATATTTTACTCAATCTTTATTTTATTCGAAAATATGGAATATAGATTCGAATTTGATGCTAATTTATTTTGCATCTAAATTTGCTAATAAATTTAAGAAATTTTATTCAAAAATAGTAAAATGACAAGAATTTGTAAACCTAAATTACTCAAAAGCTTTTCTTTCCATTGAGCTTCAGAAAATTTTTATAAATTAATTGTTCTTAATTTGTAAATTTCATCGCCTAATACTGTAGATATGTTGTTAATATGTTGACCAATTCATGGGTATGTCACACAACTCTCTAATGACAGCAAGAATAAGAGAATTTCTCCTCTGTTGGAGACACGGAAGTATTACTAGAATTCTCACAAGTTTTAGAGTATTTCTCATATTCATAAACTTGATTGTCTAGTCTCTAACATTCTCTTTTGATTCGCCATTTCACAATGGATGCCTGGGATATATACAATTTGATAAATATACATTTGAATACAGTTGAACATATACAATTTGAGGAAATAAATAGATCGTGTTTGAAATCACTTTCTGAACTATTTTATTCATTACAATTTTTCAAAATAAATTTATAAGTTTCAAAAAAATAAAAACTGGCAACACCAGAAATCCACTAGAAAAAACTGAATTTAAAAAATATGCAATTCTTTAGAAATGCACCCTATCTGCTGGATTCTGCTTGAACTAATTTGAAATTTTATCTCTCTCAGGTTATTTAAAATTAGTTTCAAATTCCACTAACAGATGGGGGTATAGATATGAGAAATAGTATATAAGCAATTTTTTTTTAAATTTTAACAAGTTTTCGAAACAAATGGTAAATATCATTAAGACACTATTGCTTATTTTTTGAAAGAATTATCTTTTATTCGTTATTGAATGCCACATATTGTTCATGCCATTTTTTTTTGTAGCCTTCAGTTGATGAACTCCATTTGAAATCTTGAAAATCAGTAAAATTCTGCAGTTTTTTAAACAAAAAGGATAAAACGATGCATTTGTAAAAATTCAGTAGAATTTTATATTTTACAGTGACTTTCGTTTTAACAAACCTCTAATCTATGAATAATCACGATTTTGCGATCTAGTACCTTATATGGTCTCATGATGATTTCAAAAATTTAAAAAATTCCCGAGAATTTTGAAAGATCACAAGAGTTTTGAAATTTTTCAAATGATTTAGAAATTTTTGGAGGTTTTTCTTAACAGACATTTTTTTAGAATAAATAAAAATCCACTTATTTTATGATTTCTATTACCGATTAGTAATAGAAAATTTTCTAGGAAAAGAAAACAATTTTGCGTTAATGACTTCAAAAATTAATGTTGAGAAAATATTTTTTTAGTTCTTTCTCAGCATGAATTTATGAATTTGTAACGTAAGAAACGTGGAAATTTCAATATCATTCTGACGGTCCTGAGAAATAGAACGTGATATTTTTTATTGGTTCATTATTTTGACAAGTACTTTTGTTATTCTCAGTACAAAACATTAATTAACTTTCATGCGAAGACGGAAGAGATATTATATTTTTACATATTTATGTAGCTTACTTCACTTCGTTTCATATACGTAAGGCACAACTATCTATTAAACGAAAGATGATTGGTTGAGTTTGGTCCCTCAAAATTCCCAAGTAAATTCCCTTGGTTCAAAATTCTCGGGAATTTTACATCTCTAGATACGTATGGAAGAAATATTAAATGATAAAATTACCGAGAATATAAAGAAGAACGAAGAAGAGCTTTCAGATATCGAACAAGAAGAAGATGATGTAGTGCAAAAACCATCCGCAAAACAAACAGTTGAATGGCCAAGAGGACTAAAGTATTTTTTTGAGGGAAGTAATAGCGAAATGTTTTTATTTTTGCCATTGAAAAAAAATGGCGAAATATTTTACTTTTAAAAAATGTATTTTTTAAATGGAGAAAGATACATGATTACTTTGCCAAATTTTTCGTTAATAATGAGAAAGTAAGTACTATTTCCTAAGTATGAATTTTATTTTACTCGTGTTTCTTGTTATAAATTCTAAATAATTGTTTCTAACAGTACTTCATTTATAGATAAACATTTTTTATAAACTTAATTTATAAAAAATCAGATCTAAATAATCTAATGTATTATTTTTCTCTATTTTACGAACTGTTTTACCCATCTCGGCGAATTCGTGAAAACGAGCGTCTACTGCATTTAGGTTTAAGATCTAATAAATATTTTTCTATTTTACGAACTCTCAATTAAAAGTAGTTTTACCTGTCTTCACCTGTTTGTAAAACCTAGCATTTACTGTATTGTGATTTTCAACTATGTCCACGATATTTGGGGGTACATTATAATATTTTAATATTGATATTTTATATCAATATTGAATATATTGATATAAAATATTAATAAAGCTTCAGTATAATACAAAACAATATATATATATATATATATATTGTACCGAGCTCCACGGGTTCGTGTTGATTGAGAGTTGAATAAAGCGACCACTTAATGAACACAAGACTTTTATTCGTAAAAACTTCACTAGATAAACAAAATTCCCGCTGTAACAATCACAATTATACAGCTACAATTCGTCAGATACAATAGGAAATAGCTTCCAATCACAGGTCTCAAATACCTCAGACAGAGAACAACTAGCAGTTACAACTAATCGTCTTCACTCACTGACTGTCTTCACAAAACTGACTCTTCCATGTCGGGCTGCGGTATTTATACCTGACTTGGCGGAGAAATCTACCAATTTCGCCAAGGTTCTGGAAGCTTCTAGGCTATCTCGAAAAATATTGGTCCTAGAGCTTAGGTGATGGATGTTTCCAGAAGTATCGATTTCTCGCCAAGTCGCCAAAAATCTCGCCAACCGTCGCCAAGTCGCCAAGAATCTCGCCAACTGTCGCCAAGTCGCCAAATCATTAGGAAATTTGCTTTTAAACTACAACACGTCTAAATACCGCAATTTTTGCCCAAAATGTGAGAATTTCTGATCTGTCTGAGATATTTTACGACAAATATAATCATTATTTATAAATTTGTAACATTGCCCCCTCTCAAGGACTGCACGTCCCGGGCAGTACAATCCCCTGATAGGAGGCCAAATTTAATATAAGAGAATTTACATTTCAAGAGGATACATTACATACACAAGCAACTAAAAATACAAAAAAATAGAAAAGATAAAAAAATTATTAATACTATTTACAAAGAGACCATGGTCTACTAATTTTTACTCTACATTACAATAAGGAGCTAATCTATCATAATGTACTACCTTTGGTTTTGAAGAAGATGATTTTCTTATACGAACCACGACGTCGTTCAGTCTTTTTAGGACTGTGTAGGGACCTTCCCAGTTGGCTTGCAACTTTGGAGAAAGTCCTTTACGTCGAATCGGGTTCCACAACCAAACTTTGTCACCTTCTTGGAATTCATGTCCCGTCGCTCTTGTGTCATACCTTGTCTTCATTCTTTCGGTCGTCAGGTTGATTCGGTCTCGAGCGAAGTTATGGACATCTTCAAGACGTGCCTGAAGGTCTCGAAGGTATTCCTCTGGCGATGAAGATGTATCCGGTGGACGACCAAACTGAAGATCACAAGGGAGACGAAGTTCGCGACCAAAGAGCATCTGTGAAGGAGTATATCCGGTAGTCTCATGGACAGCACTGCGATATGCAAGAAGAAACAGCGGTAGCTTCAAATCCCAATCTTGCTGATTTCTGGAAACCATAAGGGAGAGGTTATTCAAGATGGTTCTGTTAAACCTCTCTACCATGCCATCCGATTGTGGGTGTAGTGGCGTGGTCTGCGTCTTGTCTATTCCGAGAATTTGACACATTCCTTTAAACACAACAGAGGTGAAATTTGTCCCTTGATCAGAATGAATTTGTAAGGGTGTGCCGAATCTGGAAACCCATTGTTGCACTAGAACCTCGGCTACTGTAGTCGCCTCTTGATCGGGGATTGCAAACGCTTCAGGCCACTTAGTAAAGTAGTCCATGACAACTAGTATGTATTTGTTGCCATTTGAGGATCGTGGTAAAGGACCCAAAATGTCCAATGCTATCCTCTCAAAAGGTGCTCCTACGTTGTACCGCTGCAACCTTCCTCGGCTACGTTTCTTCGGTCCTTTACGTGCCGCACAGTCATCACAAGATTGGCACCATTTCTCTACATCTTGTCTCGTTTTGCTCCAATAGAAGCGTTCTCGAACTTTCTGTAGAGTTTTCATTACTCCGAAGTGGCCTCCAGTTGAGCTACTGTGCAATTCTTTCAAAACATCTGAAATTCTTGATTTTGGAAGAACAAGCTGCCATTTGAAATTACGTCCATCATCGGACTCCCATTTCCTGTATAAGACACCATTTCTTATATGGAGTGAGTCCCAAAGAGCCCAATATTGCTTAGTAGCAGGACTGTAGGTGGAGATATCCTGCCAACTTGGTCTCATACTAGAAGATTCTTTCAATTCAAGAATTGGATTTATATCTGGGTCTTCTTTTTGGGCTTCCCTAAGTCCTTCATCACTCCATGGGTCTGGTTTTGATGGAGGTGAAACAGTAACTTGGCGTACCGAAGTATTTATCAGCTGATAGTTCTTCTCTACTCTAGAACAGTATCGGCAGCTTTCATTACACGGCTTCCTTGATAGTGCATCAGCATTTCCATGAAGAATTCCTTTGCGATGACGTATTTCAAAGTCAAACTCCTGGAGTCGTTGAATCCATCTGGCTACCTGTCCTTCCGGATTTTTAAAATTTAAAAGCCAGGTTAAGGATGCGTGATCTGTTCGGAGCAAGAACTTTCTTCCATAGAGATAATGGTGGAAATGTTCTATGGCTTTAACGATTGCCAGCAATTCCTTCCTGGTTGTACAGTAATTCCGCTCTGGTTTCGATAGACATTTACTCCAATAAGCAATGACATATTCTTTATCATCAATTTCTTGCGACAAAACAGCTCCGATATTTTCGTTGCTGGCATCCGTATCTAAAATGAATAATTTTTCGGGCTGGGGATATGCAAGAACGGGCGAAGATGTCAACGCCTCCTTCAGTTGTTTAAAAGCTTTCTCACATTCATCTGTCCATAGAAATCTCTGTTTAACTTCTGTCAACTTGTGAAGAGGTCTGGCAATACTTGAAAAACCCTTAACAAATTTCCTGTAATATGTGCATAGTCCAAGAAAACTTCTTAATTGGTGGACATCTTTTGGACGACTCCAGTCCTTAACTGCGGAGATCTTTTCAGGATCTGTTCTTACACCTTCAGCAGAGATAATGTGTCCCAAATAGCTTACTTCACGTCGGAATAAATTACATTTGCAAGGATTCAGCTTCAGGTTGGCCATTTTTAATTTTTCCAGCACCTTTCGGATGTTTCTTAAATGGTCTTCGAATGTGCGCCCTACAATAATGATATCGTCCAAATATACCAAACAGGCTTCGTAGGAAAGTCCTCGTAATACTGTCTCCATCAGGCGCTCAAACGTTGCAGGTGCATTGCAAAGCCCAAATGGCATAACCTTGAACTGCCAAAGTCCTTGTCCTGTGGTGAATGCAGTCTTTTCTCGATCCTCAGGATGTATCTCTACTTGCCAATAACCACTCTTGAGATCCAAAGTCGAAAACCATTGTTTTCCGGATAAAGCATCAAGTGTATCGTCAATCCTAGGAAGAGGGTAACTATCTTTTTTAGTGATGTTGTTTAACCGACGATAGTCAACGCAGAATCGGGTAGAACCATCTTTCTTCCGAACTAAAACAATAGGCGAAGCCCAAGGACTCTCTGATGGCTCAATAATGTCATTCTGCTGCATTTCCATCAGAAGATTATCCACCTCTTCCTGCTTAGCGAATGGCAATCTTCTCGGATGTTGTTTAATGGGTGGATGATTTCCTGTATTGATTCGGTGCTGCGTCAATTTGGTTCGCCCAACATCATCTGATTTCTTGGAAAAGAGATCTCCGAATTCTAATAATAAATTTCTTGCAGCATTCCTCTGTTTATCATCTAACTCTGCTCTCTGAAGGAGTTCATTAATTAGAGTGTCAGGAGGCTCAGATAGTGTGGCTTGACAATTTCGGTTAATACAGGTCACTGGAGTGCAAGTCGCCAGCACTTCTCCTTCTTTTATTAGTTTTACCTTATTGCTTAGATTAGCAACTCTTACCGGGATTACATTTCGTGAAAGGTCGACGAGGAAGAAGCCACTAGTACTCCTTTAACGCTATTGTCGGAATCTGGATATTCAGTCAATCCATAATGAAAATTATTATCTTCTGAAAGAGCTCCGGAAACTATTGTCTCAGTTCTTGGTGGTAATGTTATTTCACTCTTTGCAGTTATATGATGGACTGTTTTAATATCTGAATATTTCGTCTTAAAAATCGCTATGTCTTCAGAACATGAGTGTAGTTCATTATTTTTAAAATCTAACTTGAAATGGTTTTCTTTGAGGAAATCCAATCCGAGAATAAATTCGTCATTTATATCAGCGACATATGCCATATGATGGTACACGGCATTACCAAATGCAATGTTTAGATTGACTTTTCCATGCACTTTAATCTTATCACCTGTCACAGTTTGGAGGGTAATGCAGGGCGGCGTCCAGATGAGTTTCTCACCAAGTTTGCGAGCCATATCTGTCCTAATGATAGTTACGTTGGCTCCAGTATCGATTATCATTCTGCAGGGAACTTCGTTGACATGTCCCATAACGAAAAGTCCGTTGTCGCCGCTACTTACGGAAGAAATGTGAAACAATTTGAAATGGGGCTTCTGACTCTCTGGACATCTCCGCCCCGCGAGGTGGCCACATATTAGTTTCCCTGCTGTGGTGGAAGATCATTTCCACCATCTTTTCGTTTCGGGCAGTCTCTATGGACGTGTCCGACTGCACCGCAAGTCCAACACTGAATCTTCATGTTTCTGCCAACTTTACTCAATTCTAAGCTACGGACTTTTCGCCGCAGATCTTCAATTTGCTTTCTTAGATTACAGTCCGTATCAGTAGCAGAGACGGCTCTGATTGAGTGCCGGTCTTTACGCGCGGCCTGCTGGGCAGCCTCTATCTTATGTGCGTATATTAGGGCAGATCCGATATCTTTGACATCGGCGAGTCTAAGTGTTTTCTTTATCTCCGGATCCCGCACACTATCGATGAAGTGATGGAGAGCCAGATCTTCACGTGTCTCAGCTGGGCAGTCCGAAAATGCTAGATGGGAAAGTCGCTGAATATCGGCAGCCAATTCTTGCAGACTTTCACCCGCTCTTTGATAGCGGGACTTTAACTGTAGTCTGCTATATTCTTTAGTGCACTTATCTCCAAACCGCAGCTCAAGCGCACTCGATAGGGCTTGGAAATCGTGCCTCTGCTCCTCCGGAAGCGTCTCGAGGATGTCAGCCGCGTCTCCTCTTAAAGAAGCCGCCAGGTGAAAAGCTTGGGCTCGGGGATTCCATCCATTAGCTTCCGCTACCATCATAAACTGGGTCTTGTATACTTGCCAGGATGATTTCCCATCAAATGTTGAGAGTTTAATATTGGCTAGGGAAGGCACAAATGTCACGTTGGGTTCCTCATGTTTGTTTGATATTTGCTTCTCCAAGCTTTCAATCTTCTTATTCATATTGTCTAATGCTTCTTCAACGTTTTCTTCTATCTCCAGAACTTTAGTTTCAACTGAAGTTACCTTATCTTCCATTGCATTCATCTTCTCCTGAATGATGTTGGAGAATTCTTCTTTAACACTTACAATGTCCTTCTTAAGTTCCTTTTTAAGCTCCTCCTGTCCCGCTTTCATCTCCTCCTGTCCAGATTTTATCTCTTTCATCATCTCGGTTTTAATCTCTTCTTGTCCAGCTTTCATCTCTTCTTGTCCAGCTTTCATCTCTTCTTGTCTAGCTTTCATCTCTTCTTGTCCAGCTTTCATCTCTTCTTGTCCAGCTTTCATCTCAGTTTTCATATCTTCTTGTCCAGCTTTCATCTCAGCCATCTGCTCCGCTAATTTTTCGAGAAGACTTTTCATTAAATCCATATCCATTTTTCTTGTGACACGCTGCATCAACTCTTCAACCCCACTTCTGACACCAGTTGTACCGAGCTCCACGGGTTCGTGTTGATTGAGAGTTGAATAAAGCGACCACTTAATGAACACAAGACTTTTATTCGTAAAAACTTCACTAGATAAACAAAATTCCCGCTGTAACAATCACAATTATACAGCTACAATTCGTCAGATACAATAGGAAATAGCTTCCAATCACAGGTCTCAAATACCTCAGACAGAGAACAACTAGCAGTTACAACTAATCGTCTTCACTCACTGACTGTCTTCACAAAACTGACTCTTCCATGTCGGGCTGCGGTATTTATACCTGACTTGGCGGAGAAATCTACCAATTTCGCCAAGGTTCTGGAAGCTTCTAGGCTATCTCGAAAAATATTGGTCCTAGAGCTTAGGTGATGGATGTTTCCAGAAGTATCGATTTCTCGCCAAGTCGCCAAAAATCTCGCCAACCGTCGCCAAGTCGCCAAGAATCTCGCCAACTGTCGCCAAGTCGCCAAATCATTAGGAAATCCGCTTTTAAACTACAACACGTCTAAATACCGCAATTTTTGCCCAAAATGTGAGAATTTCTGATCTGTCTGAGATATTTTACGACAAATATAATCATTATTTATAAATTTGTAACAATATATATATATATATATATATATATATATATATATATATATATATATATATATATATATACAGGGTGATTCTAAATTGTTTTTACAAATTAAGAATGGTGATAGTACCCATCCAGGCAAGCAATAATTACATAGGAACGTCGCTTTCCACTCTGAGAGGTAGAAAATATGAATTCCCACCTGACAGTGCTTGCCCAACCCTTACAACAGTGTTGGGTGAGCGAATGAATAATCCTAAAAGCTTTATAATCATATTTATTGCTTAAAGAAAACCTCACAGCAAATGCTCAAAATGCCATCCATGGGTGTCGTTGCACAGTTCACACCGATGAAGGAAAGACTGGTGCACCTTCTTGAAGATTCCTGGTGCCATGTTAATTTTGCCCCGGCAATAACGATTCTAGCTACGAGATCTTCAGTTGTGTCCACAGGCGTCTCGTACACTAAAGATTTCATGTGCCTCCGGAAGAAGAAATCCATGAGTTGAGGTCCGGTGAGTGAGGAGGCCAAGCCACAGGTCTGCTACGTCCAATCCATTTTGCGGGTTATGTGGCATTCAAAAAAATACAGACCATGATGGAAAAATGTGCTGGGGCTTCATCGTGCATAAACCACATGTCTTTCAGGATGGGGAGTGGAACAGCCTGCAAAAAACTGGGAAGCACTTCTTTCAAGAAGATACGGTGTTTGCGCCGGTCAAACTGTCTGGCATGATGTAAGAGCCTACCAGGTAACCACCAAGGTAACCTGCACAGATGTTCAAGGAAAATTTCTCCTGGTGTCTACGAGGGGTTTTAGTACAGGGGGCATTGTTGTCAGACCAAACGTGTTGATTGCGTGTTTAAAGGACAGTGTCTACCCTTATTGGCTTTCTCCAGCAACCAATAAAAGCTAAATGCTGATTATTCTGCGTGGAAATTTGCATACTGTAAATTCGTGTCGGATTCTTGATGCGTTTCTACTTTCCTCTTTTTGCCTCTCAGAGTGGAGTGAGACCGTATGCTGCTATGTAATTATTACTTATATGGATGGGTACTATCACCCTTCTTAATTTGTAAAAACAATTTAGAGAATTGCCCTGCATATATCTGAGATATTGTTAATGTATTAGAAATTTTTTTATACTCATGCCAGTATTATTTATTTTATAATTGTGCAAAGAAGTAACAATAATATTATATTCTTTAAAAAAACTGAAATAAAATACACTTATTGAAACAAATTATCTATTTTTATGATGAATAATTAAATTTTTGTAATCATTAGAGAAATAAAGATAAGTTTGAATGATAATCCTTTGGAAGATGCTATAATGTATTATGTGTTACAATATACATGTAATAACATATTTTTACTTCGATTGGATATCTTTGTATCACAGAAAGTTCACCTTATTATTATACGTCAAATATATTCATATTATTATACGTCAAATATAACAAATGCATGTGTATCAAATATAAAAGTGCCCAAGTATGTGTCCATTCTGTTTCAAGTAAAGTGCTGTTTAAATTGAGTGTTCCCAAAAATCCAAATGAGAAATGAAAAGCTGTAAAACAAAAATATTTAGAGCAAATTCTTCTGTTTCTGTTCAAAAGAGGTTTTAAATTCTTAATTTGTATTCTCAACACAAAACATTGGATCATATGTAAAAATATTAGGTGCTCTGTCTAGTCTTACTAACTCAGTTTATTCACTGATTGATTTACTTTTTGTTCCGATTTTTAGGATCAATAAGTTTTGAATTTCAATTAAAGCGGATGCTTCATTTTGTATTCTAATCAGTTTGTAACTTAAGAACTTAAACATGTGCTGTGGTCTGTGAGAATCAACGGCTATGGCAGAAGAAGTGAGATGAATAGTTACTCCAATAACTTTAAACTCTCACCTGGATATGGCTATATCTGCCTTCTGAAGAGCGATCTGGGAAGCCCTGTGCGCGGCATTCACTGCAGCCTCCACCCTCTCCCGGAACTTCCGGTTGTGGAGCAGGAAGAGATGCTTCTTCGTTCCGGAAGCGATCAGGATGTTATTCTTGTACTTGCCCATCTCCTCAATGCCGTTCTGAAAAAAATAATAAATAGGAAAGATCAGATCATTTCTTTATTTCATTAGAAAAACGTCTCGACAAACATAGGCATAAAACTACAAATGATATGGTCACAAGCACTACATAATTTTAAATCCACGTCCTTTGTGTGACGAGATCTCATTTTTAACCTCACGAGTATTTGTTGAGATTCTTATTGGATGAAGATGAGATTGATTCCTCAACCCTAAAGTCACTGGCACAAGCTCTTTTATAGCAACTAATAATTCTTTTGCGTCTCTATCGCATATAATTTTGCACAATAGAGATTTTCTGGTTCTTCCCTCGAGTCACGTGATTCTTCATAAAACGTTATATTGTTCAAATGTCCTCCTCTGTTATGCTGTGCAGTGGCAGAGCTGGCAGCTGAATGGTTAGCGCTCTTGCCTTCGATTCAACAGTTCGTGGGTTCGAATCCCACCTTGGGCATGGATGTTTGTAGTGGTTTGGAATCCACTTTAAACCGTAGGTCCCGATCTAATTAGCCCTCGTGTTCATAAAAAAAGACCGTTGAGCAACAAACAAACAAACAAAACAATATGCTGCGCAATGTCATTGTTTTCACAGTTTGGACACAACGTAACGTTAACGTAGTAAAGGCCGCCCAACTTGTCTAGTGGTCAGCGTACCTGATTGCGGATAAGGAGGTCCTAGGTTCAAATCCCGGTTCGAGCATGGATGTACTTTCTCTCTCTATCTATCCGGTCTTTGTCCTTTCCTTGTATGAATGAGGTATGAATGGTTGCCTACCCTATAAACGGGTATCTATGGCATGTGTGTAGAGGAAAGTCGTACTTTCACCTTCATGGTGCTCTGATTAAAACGAAAGACGCTCCCAATCGACTTAAATTCGCATAGCCAAGGCATAGCGAGCTTGGCTTGTCCAAGTGTCATTAGTAACAACACAACAACAAAGTAATAAAGAGTCTAACGGGTGACGCCTGTCACAGGAATTTTGAGGCATCGTAAAGTCTTATTATTCAGGATATCTTTTTATAATTCGTATTTCTAAATGGTAAAGTACGGAGACATCCATCCAAAAAGACTTTCATTGACCGAGAGCAGTATCCATCTCCCAGAGTTAAACAAGGGCATTCCATAGTCAACCTTCTTAATCATTGATAATTTTTTTCTGGTTGTATCAAAAAAAGGTACTGGAATCATTCATTTCTGTCATACTTCAAACAACTAATCAATAATTCATTTTGAAGCTCTTATAGGACATTTCAAAAACAAGATCGATGTAATTATTAAATTTTCATGTAATTCAGTAAGTTAATAATGCCTGAGTTTATATATATATATATATATATATATATATATATATATATATATATATATATATATATATATATATATATATATATATATATATATATATATATATATATATATAAATTTATATATATATATATATATATATATATATATATATATATATATATATATATATATATATATATATATATATATATATATATATATATATATATATATATATATATATATATATATATATATATATATATATATATATATATATATATATATATTTATTTGAAGCGAGGATGTTGCTCCGTTTTTAAAAGTCAACGTCTACTCTGATTGGCATTTTTCGGTAACCGATAAGAGCAAAATGCGGTTTCATCTCCGTGGAAATTTGCATATGGTAAATTCTTGATGCGCTTCTATTCTCTCTTTCTGCCTCTCATGCGACCCATGTTCCTATGTAATTATTGCCTGCAAGGATGAGTACTATCACCACTCTTAATTTGAAAAAACAATTTGGAATCACAAAGAATATATATATATATATATATATATATATATATATATATAGGGTGATTCTAAATTGTTAATATATATATATATATATATATATATATATATATATATATATATATATATATATATATATATATATATATATATATATATATATATATATATATATATATATATATATATATTATATATATATATATTAACAATTTAGAATCACCCTATATATATATATATATACAGGGTGATTCTAAATTGTTTTTTCAAATTGAGAGGGGTGATAGTACTTATCCTTGCAAGCAATAATTACATAGGAACATGGGTCGCATGAGAGGCAGAAAAGAGGGAAGTAGAAGCGCATCAAAAATTTTCCGTATGCAAATTTCCACAGAGATGAAGCCGCATTTTGCTCTTATCGGTTACCGAAAAATGCCGGTCAGAGTAGACGTTGACTTTTAAAAACGGAGCAACATCCTCGCTTCAATTATTATTTGAATAATATCATCCGAAAATTTTCATGAAAACTATGGTGGTGTACACGAACAACGTGCAAAACGTGCCATCTTTGCACACAGATGATTATCCCTGCCGGGCAGACATGTGCAATAGATGCTGGGGATGAAGAATAACAATCTACGATTTCCTGCATTAGTATAATTTAGTGATGAGGCAACGTACAGCAGAGAAGGCATTTTCAACAAGCGCAATCAACACGTTTGATCTGACAACAATCCCAACAGTACACCCTTCATAGACACCAGCAGAAATTTGCCGTGAAATCTGAGCAGGTATCCTTGGTAATTATCTGGTAGGCCCTTATACCATGCCAGACCGTTTGACCGGCGCAAGATATCGTATCTACTTGGAACAAGTGCTTCCCAGTTTATTGCAGGCTACTCCACTCCCCATTCAGGGAGACACGTGGCTTATCCACGATGGAGCCCAGCACATTTTTCTATCACGGTCCGTAAATTTATGAGTGTCACGATGGATTCAATGTAACGGATCTATGGCTTGGCCTCCTTGCTCACCGATCCGCGACACTGCTAAGAGAACAATGAGATTAGGTGGCGTGTCTATAAGCATATATTTCTTCTGAAATGATTTGGAAAAATACACTATTGGCCATTAAAATTGCCACACCAAGAAGGAATGCAAATAACAGAATGATATTTATTGGACATATACATTATAGTGGAAAGAACAAGTGATTAGATTTACAGGAAATTAGGATGTATAGATCTTGAGAAATCAGTACCCAGAGCAGCCACCTCTGGCTGCAATAACAGCATTTATACGCCTAGGCAGGGAGTCAAACAGAGATTGTATGGCATGTACGGGGATCTCAGTCCATGCAGCTTCAACACTATGCCACAGTTCATCGACAGTAGTGGATGGTGAGTGATGGCGTGCCAATCGCTGGGGCAACCATTGACCACACGTTCTCAATTGATGACAGATCAGGAGAACGTGCTGGCCAGGGTAACAGTCAAACCTGTTCTGTATCAAGGAAGTTCAGAACAGTACGGGCAACATGCGGTCGTGCATTATCCTGTTGAAACAAAGCATTAGGGAGGCCTCGAAGATAGAGCAGAGCCACGAGCCTTAACACATCGGAAATGTAACGGTTGCTCTTATGTTGTTATCATTTCTTCTATTTCTATCATTTTGGAAGTTGGGAGAATAGCAATGTCCATTTTATCAACCAAGGTCTGACTTCCTACACTTTCCCAGATAAATCATGTTGACAAAAAGATAAATTCGTAGTCCAAATAATTAAGTTCAAGATGTTCACTCAACAAAGTTCTAAATGTTGAAAATGTTCCTCACCTTCACAAAAACCACTAATGATTCTTAGTTATGGCAAATTACTATTAAAATATTTAAATCTAAACCAACTTTACGCGTAAACATTAATATCCCATACGAAGATAATATTTTTTCATATATCATTATATTTATTGACATTCATATTCATAAATGTTAGTACCCAAATATTAATTACTATTAAAATTTTTGTAAAATGAAATCAGATTCATATAACACAATTTATGTACATTACACAAGAATAATACCATAAATAATTACCATTCTTAATTAAAATAACCAGAATTAAAAATGCAATATAATTGTATTTACTCATAATACTAATTTGAAAGCCAGTACCATAGTCTTCCAATGGGTGCCATCTCATTTTAATGCGTATGGAAACGAAGTTGCGGATCAGTTAGCCAAGGATTTAGACCTACAGAATATCATCATTGGAGACTGCTTGTCGTCCTCAGAGCTGACCTCTAGAGTTAGGATGGCTATCAATGCTACTTTTAGGGATAACATTCCTACCCACGAATGGTACACATGCAAACATCCTGGTTCCGCACTAGTAGGTAAACACAAGAGATGCAGCCAAACGGCTTTGACAAGACTGCGAAGTGGCCACCTGCTTGTTCAGAGACACGTCTCTGGTACCAAGGTCTACCCTCTCTGTCCCAAATGTCGAGTGGTTCAGGCCTCCCCATCTCATATTTTTCAGTGCATTGGGTGTGAGAGAGGGGACATGGAGTTGAGACCGGAGGTGGTGCTTGAGAGACTGACTGTTTTTGGATTCATGGGGCTGGTGTGATGGTACTGTCATGCCAATCGGGGATAAGCAACAACAACAACATATACTCATAATAATACCCCAATAACCTTAAAAACTTATTTTGACATAATATAATCTTCCTTATTGTTTCATACTCTTTTCACTGATAAATATAAACAAGTATAAAAAAAATTAATAAAAAATATTCTAAAGTATGAAGAATTAAAATATGAAGAATCATTATTTTTTAAATATTTATTTCACTTATTTGAAAAAAAGGAAAACAAAGTTATTTTTCCTACCATTTTTACTCGAAACCACTTACACCGCAGACAAACGTCCTCATGAATTACTGAGTTCAAACAAGAGGCTCTCACCTCTTCTCAGAGTTATCATTCAACAAAAAATGCCATAACTTTCATTTTCGTTTTAAGATGTTGTTGTGGTTACTAATGACACTTGGACAAGACAAGCTCGCTATGCCTTGGCTATGCGAATTTAAGTAGATTGGGAGCGTCTTTCGTTTTAATCAGAGCACCCTGAAGGTGAAAGTACGACTTTGCGCGACACACATGCCATAGGGACCCATTTATAGGATAGGCAACCATTCACACCTCATTCATACAAGGAAAAGACAAAGACAAGATAGATAGAGAGAGAAAGTACATCCATGCCCGAACCGGGATTCAAACCCAGGACCTCCTTATCCGCAGTCAGGGACGCTGACCACTAGACAAGTTGGGCGGCTCGTTCAAAGATGAAATAATGATTGTAGGAGAGTGACATACACAAAGCACTTTATAATATATTCAATGTAACCAAAAAAATATATAACTCACAATTAATAATCATATCAAATATAACGGAAAAATCGCATAACTAATGCTTTTAGCGAACACAAGCATATCAGGTTAAGAATGACTTTCAAGCAGAGAATATAGGATATTCTCATCATACTTATGATAAAACTGAATATGGCTATATATATATAAACTGAGCATTAGTCACAACTCGCCAAATGCGGTAAAATTTATAGATTTTTACCCTGCCAAATTATTTTACCAAAAGCGATTAATCGCCATATGTAGAGGATGGAATGAATGTTTCACCCCTGCACATGTGCGACACGAGTGCACACAATTCGAAATTTTCGTCATTTACGTTTTGGATTTTGCAGTGGTTGTAGTAACGTGGGAAAGACAAAACTGCCTTTTATATTTTTGTTATTTGAGTTCACATGAATATTGTGGGTTGAAGTGGAATCTATAAACTTACGAGAAGAAAAGATGTTATATATTAATTTTTTTATTATTCTTTTTATCTAAATATTTTATTGCTTCGATAATTTAAATATTCATCCTCCGAATCACCATACAGTCAATGAAGAAACATGAAGGTAAGAATTTTCTTCTAATTATTTTCTGCAAGCATAAAATTCCTTGAATTGTATTTTAAGTATTTAAACTTTCAATAATGAATGAAACTACAGAATCGTTCAATTTTTCAAACTATTTAATAATTAAATAATTTAATAATAATTGCAGGAAACGATATTTTTATATAAACTATTATATTCGAATAAATTAAAGTATCATTTTTAGTCGAAATGTTCGACGTAATGTATATAATTGTTAAATGAAATTTGAAAATTTATACTTTTATGTTATAATGATTTGTAGCGCATTCTATCTAAAATCACTAGATATATCAAGATTATTTTGATAAATATATAAAAAAATTATTAATTCTCAATTTTCTTATTAACTGTTAAACCTAGCTATTTAAAATCGGGGAAAACTCCGATTTTCTTAGAGGATTGTTATTGCTGTTTTCTTATTTAGTGTTAGACTTAGCAATTTGAAATTGGAAAAAACCATTATTTCTTATGCCCATTGTGGCTTGCTAATCAAATTCGAATACCTACGTTCCTTCCACTTAGCGAAATATTTTCGCCAATTGGCGAGGCTGTAATCGTAATACTCAGTTTTACTCAGGAGGGATTTCCAGGCAAAAAAATTTCGAGCAAAAGACAGCACTATATTTATGAAATCCACCTATCACAAATGGTACTGAAACATTTAATAATGTGAAAAAAAATGAAAAAAAAAAGAAAAGAAAAGATCATTGGATATAGAGTGAGAGGGGTGCTACTTAAGAATATTTATGCAAATATAAACTATTTTGCTGATTTCAGTGTCTGAATGGTTGATTTATTAAATATGTAACATCAATACTTGGCTTACATTCCTGTCTTAACTACTTTCTGAAAAAAAGGAATTATTTGATATATGAAAAATATGAAAAATTTAATTTCCTATGAAAGCGGCATGTAAATACTTAAAACATCCAAATAAAAGACTTTACTCAATGTTGCCATCAAATGTAAATCGCTTATTGAATTTCGATATTCCATTTGTCATTCGATATTCCATTTGATATTCCATTCATTTCTCGAATATGATTAGTTAGTTGGTTGGGTTTTGTGGCGCAAGGTCCAAAAATTTCTCGAATATGAATCCGATATCATCTGGGCTACATTAGTAATTTAAAGTGCTTTTTAAAACAAGAATGGAAGAATTCTTGATTTAATTATTAATTTAATAGAAAAGCGGCAAATAAAGAACTCAGATAAATTTCACTTAAAGTTGCCATAAAATGTAAATTGCTAAAATTTCTCTCGATATTTCACGTACGTTAACGTTTAGTTAATTGAATATGAATCGTTATAATTTTTCATACATATTTTAACAGTTTTTGAAAAAGAAAAGAATCAAAGATTCCATAAATGTTTTAATTCCGTTGTGTTATTGCTGACTAGTGTTATTACTGAATGTTGCCTTCAAAGGTAAATCGTTATAAATATTTTGTTAATCCATATGCATGAATTGTTAATTCATTGAATATTAATTGTTAGAATATGGATTATATTCGCATGTTTTAATTACATGCCTTTTCAAAAATGAAACAGTTCTTGTATTCAATGTTTCGTCTTTATTTACCGACATTAGTTTTCATATTGGGTCATAAACCACTAAAAAGTAGAATTTTTAGATTGGTCCTGAAACATGTAATAAGTAGTTTTAAAATCAATGTGAGCGTAAATGTTTAAACGTTACTTAAAATGGATAATAATTCTGGTTTGTGGTGAGGTCACTTTTTGCACTCAAAATATACAGCTGATTTCTACATTGCGAACCGGATTCCGAATTTGGGAACAGGAGTGAGAACCTGTGCCGAATTGAAGAATAAGGTGATGATTCGTATTTGGAGTATCGCTTATGTGATCTGAAGAATGAAAATAATGAAAGCCAATGAAAATTCATTTCGTGTCCGAAGAACGTACCTTGTAGGTGGTACGGCCATACCCGAACTTCTTGTTGTTGTACCACTCGCCCTCGTACTTGATCCCGTCGGAGCGCTCTGCGATGCCGAAGCCGTTCCTTCGGTCGTTCTTCCACTCGCCCATGTACGTCTCTATGACGTTCCCGTCGATCACCTCGTCCTCCTGCACCACGAAGCTGCTATCCGTGGCGTCGGAATCGCTCGCCAGACCCTCGTCGCTCAACTCCTCCTCGTAACTGCTGCTCGTCTGGTCGTTACGCTTCGTCTTAAACAGAGCCTGCAAAGAAGGTCAACATGTTAGTGCCCTTTTCTATTGTTAGAATAATCGATTTACAAAGATGCGTCATCAAGATCAAGTATTGTCCGTCTACCACGAGAACAGCTCCCGCCAATTAGTCTGTGCGTGTGATTGCCATGGAAACAAGACACTTCCATTTTCTCTCAACGGGAGGAGCAAGAAGAAAAACAACGTTTGCCAATTCCAATTCCGCCAATTCATTACTCTTAACTTCATTTGAGCTTGTTATAGTAATAACAGCTATCTAGCTGTTATTTCTATAACAAGCGGCACTCACTAAACTATTTGGAAAGGCTTATTCCGGCGGAAGACAGACAATAAGATCATGGATCGTGAAACAGTGGTCAGCTTTTCCAGCATTAAGACAGCACACACAATTTCGTTGGTAGGAAAGAATGCAATATCATTAAAAAATAGATAGAGCGTGCGATAAGATATTGCTCACACCCTCTCTATACGTTTGATATATGACATGCGATATGTTTTTATCTTAAATCGTTAACAGGATTCTTTAAAATAAAGTTAAATTAATCTGAGTGTTATCCAAGGGAGAGAATAATTTTTGTTCTTTCGTTGAAAGAAGAGAAAAATGGAACCAAGAAAGCAGATAGTGGGTTGGAGAAAAGAAAGCTATGGAACTTGCATCAAAAATCATTGTCTGCTTATAGCTGAATTAGTTCAAGCGAACAATAATAAGCTAAAGTGCTTTCTATGTCAACTGATACGGGATGGCAGCAGACGGACATTGCGTAGTTGTGAAACAATACTTTGTAGAATGTCTATTATTTCAACCTCATTGTGTGTTTCTGATATAAACCATCATCTTGAGTCACCATTATGAAGCAAATCACAATGACTTGCTGTAAGGCATGAGGGTGTAAAACATTTGTTGCGAAACTGTACCTGTTCCTTCCTCATTTCAGATCTTTCTTTCGACAAATGTCGCTTTTGAAATTGAAGCAATTTATTACTGCGAACAATCATTGAGTCATAAGAGTCATATTCCGATTCTATATTCATTTTTATCTTCAGAGTATTTGCAACAGTTTTCTGAAAAAGGTGATTCGATTGCCAACAGTTTTTTGACATATAAAGTTGCTTCTTGCTTAGACAACATGAGTGGTTATGAAACACGGTAAGACATGGATTGCTGACGATTGTTTTGTGTTACACTTGTGACTACATTGGCATGTTTCAGATTCACTCAACATTCTGAATCTGTTGCTATGCTTCTTATCTCATCGCGTTGCTCATTATTTTTGCATATTAAGAGCCTTAATATTTGTTGAAGCTGTGGAAAGCTGCAAGCCGCTCTTATTCTTACATCTACATTTTGAGAAATTGATTTATTATAGAAAATGACATCATATAAGCCTTTCTTAGTCGTTGATGATGTTCTGCTACGAAAATAAGTGTGGAAAAATATTTTTCCTTCAACGGATGGCAGATAAACCAGTCTTCGATTAATTAACTTCATTATTATTTTGCAGATGATTCATACGAATCTTCATTTGCGTAGTCTTTGATTTTTGAATAAACAAACCGTCCAAATGTTACATATTCTCTAGCAGGTAATATTCTGAACACCTTTTTTATTGCTGGCAAAATGAGGGGCATTCAAGGGCTAAAAATCTTTCATTTATTTTGCTGAACAGAGTTCCGTTATTTCAATGCCCACTAAGTTGTTTACACATAATTTTTTGCTCTATTGTTTTGTTATTTTTTTTATTGCTGTGAATATCTAGATCAGGGCTGTACTATATGTAGCCCGCTACCTCACTTTTTGTGGCTTGCGGAGTGAGTCTCTAAATGTACAAATTAACCTCAAATAAAAAATATGCACTGTTCCTACTTTAACGATAGTAATTTACCAGGCCAGAGTTAATTAACAATTGTTCCAGTGTGCTGTACGCACCAAGTCTAGAGACTTACTCGGTAAAATATGTAATCAAACAAAAGAAAAATAACTAACAAAAAACAGGTTTATAGTGACTGTTAATTAGACAATTTCATCAGAAACAATAATTATAAACTTCAGCACATAATATGTATGCAAGTAAAATTGGTTCCCACAGAATATGATATAACACGATGTTACACTAAATTAAATGTTTCAACAATACAGGGATGTTTAGCCTTGCATTACAGACGATCCAAGAAAGGCTATCATTACGGATTACAAGAAAAAACTAAAACCACAAACGATATTCGTCAAAAAAATCTGACGCTGATAACAAATGCTGCCTCTTACGAAGTACTGCTGTAAATTGTTAAAGACCGGAAACCTTTTAGTGATAGAGTGCTTATTAAAAGGTGAGCAATCAAAATAGGAAAAATAATTCCATGAAACAAAAATTGCCGAAAAATTCTAAAGTCTCAGTGTCATCGTTAAACAACTGAAAGACGTGCGGATGGACCATATTAATATGAGTGTATCCAAAAAACTGCAGATGAAAATTGTAAATATTTTTCACTATGTCCAGATCAAAGCATTGATCTGTCTTACATTAGCTAGCTTGTAATTTTTATCCTAACTATTCAAAACGACTTCACTACAGCAGAGACCACATCTCTCCTCATGGTAAAACTAAGGATGCAAATGTTTTTGAAGCTGTAAAAAGGGGGTGCCAGACTATGAGGAATTTGATAAATGCACCTGTATAGTCACTGGGAGCCAGGGTTATCCTAGGAATGAAATAGATTTGCACGACTTTTGAAATGAAACTGTTGAAGTACACTGCTGACCTGCATAAATGCAGCACCCTGAAGGAAGTATGCAAATAGCATGAAATTAACAACATGCATTAGCGGAGGAGAGATAGGCAAATGATTCGAATTTCAGCGCTGACGCACATCACGTGCAGTGGCGCAACTTCAAAACACTATCAAAGCCTTGGAGATTTCGACGATTTCTAGATCAGCAATTGTGCTTTTCTCGTGGTTTTTTTTAAAAAAACGACCATTTGTGCCTCGTAGAAAACAGCGATCATTTTTTAATCAAGTATCCGAGTTCAACAGAGGAAGGATAATGGCCTACCGAGATTGTGGATTATCTTTCAGGGAAATCGGTAGTCGTGTTGGACGAAACCAAACAACTGTAATGCGGATATGTGATCGTTGGATGGAGGAGGGTGTGACGGACCTACATGCTCGATCGCTTCCACCTCAGTGTACCACCTCACGTGACAGGCAAGTTGTGTCCATGACAGTGATGGATTGCTCAGCCACATCCCGAGCCCGCAGCCAATGGTGCGATGAAAGAAGGATGTGGACGGCAGAATGGAATGAAATTGTCTTTACTGACGAGTCATGCTTCTGTCTGCAACACCACGATGGTCTCATCAAGTCTGGAGAAATCAAACATGGTACAAAACGTGGCACATATTGTCCAAGGGTTCTTTGTCAATGGCCCGATGGAATTGCTTCCCTGGCTGGCTCACTCTCCGGATCTTTCATCGACAGAAAACATGTGGTCCATAGTTGCTCAACGATTGATCCAGATTACATCTCCGGCTACCATACTAGATTAACTTTGGCAACTCGTGGAAGTTGCTTGATCTGCTGTACTTCAAGAACACATTCAACGTCTATTTGAATCAATGCCGAGGTGTGTGGCAGTGGTTGATCTTCAACAATATTGGCTAATCTGGCTACTGATTTCGGCAGGAATTACACTTTACAGAAGTCTATCAGTTTAATCATTTGATACTTGGTCAACATGTTAGCTACAAAATAAATTTTGTTGTGATTTCTTTTTTTCTTGGTGTTGCAATTAGGATGGTTAGCAGTGTAGATATGGGAACTTGTTAGCAGTGTAGATATGGGAACGTTGGCTAAAAATGTTTGCAATGATTCTTCGTTTTATGTAAGGAGATTCATGTTTTCCATAAAATTGAAGTCAAGCTGAACTCTATGAAAAGGGAAAATCAAATAGAAGCCTAACAAATTTAAACAGACCTAACATCTCACCTCAACGAATTGAATGCAGGGAAAATAGATGAATATTCCGATACATAAATGGATTTAAAAATAAAATTAAGCTTTATTAGAAAAAATGATTTTTCATTTTTTTCAAGTTTGAAATTTCAATAGTATATCACTTAAAATACATTGAAACAATTGCAGAATTCGAAAATTGATTTAGTGATTTAAAAAAAGTTGAAAGTGATTCGGTTATTATTCAGCCTTTTATAGTTTTACCTGAGAACGTGAGCAGAGTAGACCTTAAACTGGAATTGCGTAATTTGCAATCAGGTCTTTTCTATCACGGAAAAACGTAAACTGGATTGGACTTTTTCCCGTTGTCGCTCAATGCACGGTATCCCAGTTTCGAAACTTAAGGCTTACACTATCGTATTTTTATGAAAAAAGTTTTTCTAACATGAAATCTATGAAGTCAAATATAGGTGTTTCCTACTTGAAATATCACCTACTCACTTGCTTTGTTTATCAGAAAAATGATTAAAGTTAATATTGATGCATTAGCTAGTGAAAACCAACAACCTCAAATTTCTTCTTGTTAACTATAAAATAGTTGTTTCTTTCATTACAGTTGAGATCCGGAGTACGCCACTTTATTACCATTCTCATTGGTTTAAAATATCTATGACGTCATATAACATTTCATCTACGTCAAATCGTATTGAGGTGGCGTTGTCGAAGTTCATTCTGTTAATAAAAGAATTTCTTATATAAGGAGCAATGCATCGGTTTGAGAATCCGTTTTCCACTGATTCAAGCCATAACACATGAACAATAGAAAAGCTGAAAAAGCAAAATGAAAACATGACAGAACATCCACTTTATTGTTAGTTTAAATCGACCAGCATGGTTTAAAATTTAAAAAAAAACTTACCAATTAATAGAATTCTAAATTAATAATTGCAATATTTGTAAACAATATGTTTGGAATCTTGCCTTGCTTACGTCAACATAAAAAATTTTCTTTTAATTAGTATTGCTGAAATAATAAAAAGCAGATTTGTAAAACATGGGCTCAAAAAGTCGTTAAATTTCTTAAAACTTTTTTTTATATTTTGATATATCTTGAATAAACTAAAATAATAATGCACACACACATACGTATTTCACTTTTATCCCATACCCACTAAAACTCAGTGATAAGGAATATCATCTAATGTAAAAGCGGTCGTTGGGCTGTTGGACAGCCCTAATCTAAATAGTTCTATTCCATTTCTATTCCTTTTATGATATTCTCTAAGACACTCATCAGAACTCTATCTTCTTTTCTAAAATGATCCAGAAAATTCACCTATTTCTTTGTTCTTAAGGATTTTAAGATGTTCGTCAGAGATTTTTTCATTCCTAAAAACATACAGGAATTTTTTTTATTACTTTATTCCTTGCTCCTAAAGAAATCCAGAAAATTCTGCAGAGATCCATTCATTATTAAGAAGGTTTAAAAGTTCTATAAAATTCATACTCACATGTTAGTAATACTGTTTTCACTTAAAATGTTGTTTGAACACGGTCAGAGAAATCATCTTAAATAAACTTGAAATACTATATGAATTTGAAATTCATTTAAAAATAATTTTTGATCATTTTCACTAGAGTTTTTTCTCTATACTTGCTATACCATATACTGTAGAAATATTATGCCACATTTTGCAAATGTTAGAATTTTCTGATTATTAGATTTCTGAAATCTGAAAATTAGAATATTCTGAATAAAGTTAAATGTCGAGAAAGTAGGTAATAATAAATATAAACGTACAATAATAATACTGTAATCATACAATAATAATAAATTTTTATTAACATTATTAACAATTATTATTACAATAATAATTAATATTATTGTTTGATTTGAAAAGTGTTTTCTTTTAAAATAATTAAATAGAAATTAGTTTTATTAACCTGTTATACATTTTTTTCAAAAAATTTCATATATATATATATATATATATATATATATATATATATATATATATATATATATATATATATGTATGTATATATACACACACACAGGGAATCCTACATCAGTACAAAGCTTTTATATCAATATAATATATTAACATATATTAGAATGTACATTACCGTCATCTTCATGTATAGTTACATTACTTATACATATTTAATATGTACTGTATATCTAACATATTATTTAACTGAACCAATCAATATAAAGTGATAGTTAGAAGAATTTTTTAAAAATGAACAGCTAGAAATACCATTAACAGATTTCGTCAATAACCACTCTCCTAAAAAAATTAATTTGCAAGATTAATAATGAAAAAATGATTAAATTAGTTACGTAACTGAATATTTCATAGATTAGCTAATATATAATTACTTAGCAAAAAAAATTAGTACTTCACGTAAATTTCGAACAGAATTTATTTGTTCTCGGAATTTATAAATAATCTTTTTTTCTGGGCAGTGCTTATGGAAAGTAACTAACTTTTATTATTTTATATTTTTAATTCTCTTCAAGAAGAATGAGAAAAAAAATTACGGTTGCAAAATGTCGAGAAGAAATAAGAATGAAGTAATTCGCAGGAAGAGCAGCGATTGCGAACAAAAAGAAATCTATTCATTTCACTTCTTTTGTTGCTTGTCTAGCAACTGCAGAATTTTACGTGGATATAAAAATTTCACATGAAACATCTAACGAACTCGACTGATATTCACCACAGAATTTTATTTTTAAATTGTGTTCAGTAAGATAAAATTTTTCACTCTGAAAAATAAACTGTTATTTAGTTATACAATAAGAATGTAATCAAATTCTGTAATATAATTGTCATTAAAGTAATATGTGTTATTTATAAATTTTACAATATTTAAAATTTTAAAATATCTTATAATTCAAATGATATCGAAGCAATATTAAATATAATATTTTTGTGGTAATAAGTTTCGAAAATTTTCAAAATGAAAATACAAGTCGCCAGACTAGGTGATTTATAACTAGTCAAGAAGCAGTTAAATCAATCAGTTAAGGTACTTGTTCGGTACGATATATATTGGGCGCACGATGTTGAAAGAAAGAGAGAAAAATATCACCAGAATATTTTAATAAGTGTTAGAAAAACAAATACATTTCACAGTTTATTTAAACTGCCGGCTGTAGAAAAAAGTTCTGTATCTTAAGAAAATGATATTCTAAATTTTAAATATTTGTTTTGCTTGTAGGAAAATCTAACGCAACTTTTTTCCATAATCAATATACTGTTATTATTTAAAAAGAAAAAAATTTTGCAAGTAGAATTTTATAAATAAAGGTTTACTTAATTAAAAAATGTTCACATTTCATGGATAAGATTTTTCTAAGTTTTATTAATGTTTCTTCCAGGAGAATATTCCTGGAAATAATCTTAGTGTGGGAATTATGTATCTCTAATTTAAAAAATTATATTTAGCATAAACTTTGGCTTTAGTTATTAAACTAGAATTTCCTTTATGTACTTTTATTAAGATAAATTTTTTAAAAAGTTCTTGAAATTAATATATTATAGTTAATATTTATTCACAGAAAATAGTTCAGTTTATAATTCGACTACTTTAACTAACTTAATAATTTAACAACGATAGCTCACTTTTGTTATGAAGTTGCACACTAAAGATAATACATTGAGAGGAAAATGTATTTTGAAGGTTTTTACTAATAATAAAGTAATCCTTTATTTTTTTTATAGTTTATAATTAACTTTTCAAAATTCGCAGATTAAAATTTCTTGTTATTCAATTTGAAAAGCTTTCCCTTTGCCAAACATACATTGCTTATCTTTGAAATTTTGTTGATGGTAGTAAATGTGCCTTTGAAGTGTTTATGTGTTCTTAAAAGCAAAAATCCTAAGATATTCTTCTTGGACAATGTTTAAACCACGCCACTATTTTTGGGTTCAACTTTTCGGAGCATTAGGTCTGAAGAGTTTTATCCTCTACTTTTATCGGTTTACTCAAATTTTTTATTGTTGGAATTGGCAGCAGCTGTCGACACTTACTTCCCATGCATAGCACTTTTGATGCTTGATCAGAAATGATGGTATCTTACAATCAATGAAGTTTGCGTAGTCACCAAAATAATGACACTTCTGCAAATAACAGCACTTTAAATTTTGTAAAATTATCTGTCTCCGTGCATATTTTCAATTTCTTTCTTTCAGAGATATTATATCATCTGACCCCCAGAGATGTCATATCATCTAGAGGACATTGCGAACACGACCCATCGTACGTGCCCCAGCTGGCTTTAGTGAAAAAGACAGATCTTTGGTTAAATCGGAATTCGAACTCACTACCTTAAAGTAATGAGAAGAAACTCCCTCACTAGCCAGACCCCCACAGCCTTTCAAAACAACCCGTGAATATTTTTGAGAAAAGGGAAAAGTTCGTCGCGAAATCTGTGAAGACACCACTCGTTTGTACGGCCATCAAATAAATGGACAATAATTCCTTCTTTTGTAAGTGATGTTCATAATAAAAGAAAATAATAACAACAACAAAATAAGCTTACTACGTGTATTCATTAAATTAATGTATAGAATTTTTCTTAACATAGCTAGAAAATTATGATTTTTTTATTTTTTATGATTTCTTGCGATTTATCAAATAGCAGACGATAGATCAAATATTTATCATTGCCCTTAATTTAGTTGTTTATCATCGGAACAGGGAAATACACTAGTACACATGCTTATTCAAATAGAATAAAATGTGTATCGAACTAAACAATTTTGAAGAAGCTGTTAAAAATTACGTAGTATGATTATGTAGTGTTGTTTTCAGAATGGACTGATTTTATTTTGAATGGACTAAAATGTATTGTAGTTACAAGAAAATATTTTATTTAAGGGATCATTGTTGGTAAGAAATTATTTCTTGAATTACTTTGCCAGAAACGAATACTATCCCTCATATGATAAAATCTCATTTCGGTCCATCACTTAGACATCATAAGCAATATGCATCGAAATTACTTCCTCGCTAACTGAAATAACGTGATTTTATATAAAGTTTTGAAGATTCTTTTTATGTATTTATATTTCACTACAAATTTTCATAATAAAATGCTAGCTAATTTTGTTCAATTTAATGGGAATATATATTAGAAAATATTATTAAAAAATAATGTCTCTGATATATGTGCTAGATCAACGGCATATATGCAGTCGTTTTATACAATATTTCATTTTAAATATTCGAGCTATAAGGCTAAATCAATCATATAAATAAAAAACTAAATGAATAATAATAAAAAACACATCCCACTCCACTTAAAAAAGGTATCTTAGAGCAAGATATCACTGGAAAACTTTACATCAATAATCAAAAATAAACAAGAACATTGTTTCTTTCTGATTATTGAATATATATTTTCTGATTATTGTGTGTTTGTATTGAGAGGGAGAGAGAAAACAAACAAGAAGAAAATACACATTTTTCCTATATTTTACATGATATGCATACATGGATGCATTTCAATTAATCGAAATATTTCCTATATCAGTAGTTAAATTTTTAATAAGGATACCTTCTTCACTTTTTTAAAAGATTAAATTATTTAAAATTTTGTCTTATTAATCAAAAATAGTATTTTATTAAAGTTATGAAGTATTCATTCAATAGACTAATATGATCAAATATCGTGATTTAAAAGTCGTTAATGAAATCAATGACTTTTACTCAAGGAATACTGAAATAAATATAACTCTTTTTTACACCACTAGAATAGCAAGCAGTTTAATAAATGTGCGGGTATGTAATCGAATGATTCTTCCATTTAAATATATTCCATAAATAGACGATGAATAACTAAACAAGATTAAAATTTTTTTTGTAATTATTAAAAAAGGACTGTCTTCGTAGTGATGAAAGTATCTAGTGTGTACATGGATTAAAAATGTAACTTATACAAAACAACTTCTAACCTAACCAGTCCGCATCTTACATATATTTCAAGATTTCCTAATTTTAAAAAATAATATTGCCATAATGTCATAATGAATACCTGCAACATAATATAATTAACACAAACGCCGGGGAAGAACGGCAAATGTAACAGCCTTCATGTGCATAAAAACATTCGGGTAAGTTTGAATTTTTTTCCCCCGAATGAGACGATTGTTCAGAGATTTTAGCGCATGCGCATCTAAAAGTTCTTACGGTGTTCGTTTTTCGGTGAGGCTGGAGCTGAGCTCTTATCTCCAATATTGCCGCTAATGCTACATCCCTATTTTTCTCATTGCAGTGTGTGTTTTAATGCGAATTTATATGTGTATTGTGGGTATAGGTTAACAATAAAATTATTTCTTCCCTGAACCATTTGACTCTTTATTTCTAAATTATTTAGCTACCCTTGCTGATATATATATATATATATATATATATATATATATATATATATATATATATATATATATATATATATATATATATATATATATATATATAGTGTGTGTGTGTGTGTGTGTGTGTGTGTGTGTATATATATATATATATATATATATACACTTTATCATACACTAAACCAAAAGTTAACATTCAGATCATATCACAATTCTAATTGCTTCAAGTTATTAATTTTATCCACAATACTTATGAAAATTATATATGCATTAAAATTTCAATATATTGATGGTAATTTAAATTTACTCGTGCAATTATACAAATAAATTTAAAAATATTAATGTAAAATAATGTTAATGGTTAATGGCATTAATAAAAATGTATTTAGTATTCCCCCCTTTTACATCTATCTATCTATCTATCTATATCTATCTATCTATCTATCTATCTATCTATCTATCTATATATATATATATATATATATATATATATATATATATATATATATATATATATATATATATATATTATGACACTAAAAAGTCAAAGATATTACTGTAAAATATGTAATTTTACTTATCATTTTAAATTTTGAAATTAAATTATTATTTTAAAACTTTTTGATTTTAAAGGCAAATATAAATTTCTCTCTAAAGTATCATAGGAATTGAATAGTTATCTCTTCAATCGTGTTAAAATGAATCCTTTTAATATTGATTTTTTGCACCCACAAGTCCTTTAGAAAAGCTGTTGACTAATAAATAATTTGTATTTTGGTGCTTTAAAAGTTCTTAATGATAAAATTTCTATATTTTACTGTGTAAAGTCTGTGAAAACAGAAAAAAAAATTCCATTACAATGTCAGGGACTCTATCTGTAATCAAAACGGATCATTTTATTATTTTGTAGAGGAGTGATTCATTATAACAATCAAGAAATCTGTTTTATTTAAATATACTACAATGCATTTTCTGTAGCCATAATTCTCGGCTAAAATTTTACAGAAGTATTAAGTTTTTAGATTCAGAAGTTTTGGGATGATTAGGAAATGTTTAATAATATTCAGTTTAAAAGTGCTATTTGTATGTGTATAATATTTCTTTTTTTGTTACACATAATTTACAAAATTTTCATATTTTTCTACTCTACCTATCTAGATATATTTATATATACAATATATCATAACATTATTTGACATTGTGGTGTTGTATAAAATAATTATTTGGCGCTGTGGTAAGCGAAGCAGAGTGGCGCAGTGGAAGCGTGCTGGGCCCATAACCCAGAGGTCCGTGGATCGAAACCACGCTCTGCTAGTTACTTTTTTCTTCTTTAGCAGGGTTGCATTCTGTTGAAACATTAACAGAATGTAAGCTTTTCTTATATTTTGATTACGTAATTTACATTTTTTATTTTAAGTAAAGAAATAATTTCTACACTTTATTATTTTCCTGTGATTTTGAAATTTAATTTGAAAATATAAATAAATATAATTTTTTATTTAATTAAAAATTGCATTACAATGAAACGTGTAAATATGAAAATTTATTTATTTATGTAAGATAATTTGATTTTAAATGTCCTTAGAATATAATTCTTAAAATCGTAATTATGTTTCAATAAATGTGTTCATTAGTTTAAAACCGTAATTATGTATACTTCAATAGTTGATCACTTAAAAATTGAAAATTTCGCTTAAATAAGAACTTCAGTAAATTTATAAATACAATTTTTGCTTTGAAATGTGTTGCTTTTGGCATTTTAAGACCGTTTGCATTACCGAGAAATGAGGCAATTTTTTATCTAAAGTTTATAGTTATTAATCAATTTAAGTTCACTATGAATTAACCATCAATATTAACTATAGTTTAAGAAGTACTTTTTGAAATTTTCAAATGTGTGTGTTCAAATTAAATGTATAATGCCGATCATAATTCAATGAATTACGTTGTAATTTTTAATATGTTAAATATACATGCAAAACATTCAACCTAATTCATAAATATATTTAAAATTATATTAAAATTCTTTTGTAAATAGAAAACTATACACTTTTCATTCGATTTTGTGACAATGTTTTGCTCTAAACAGCTATTAAAAATACTTATTTCTTCTGAAATATGTTTTCCTCTACTTTTAATCTATTTTTTACGAATTTCAAGACGAATTCAGCAACGAATGTACTTCGTTAGCAATTCCAGAAAGGGCTTTTAAAGTTAATTTAATTTTATAACTTAAGTTTAATAAAATAATTCATGTATAACTTGGGTTAGTAAAAGTTTAATTTAATTTATTTATAACTTTTGCTACAAAAATTAATATTGCTTAAGCAAATTATGAAACTATTAAGTTCTATTAAATTCACAATTTTTATTGTAATTCCTGTTAAACAATTTTCATTTCTGACTGTTCGGTACAATCTTATAGAATGAAATAATTTTTGTAAAGAAATTAAGAATGTATTTTTAATTAAATTCGCATAAAAATTAGAATATATCAATATTTTTGAGATGATTGCATTTAATTTTTATAAGGATTAAAAATACAGATTTACTTTGAATAAAAGTCATGAGTTAAGTATTTTTATCAGAATTATTCTCCACAGAGATCAATGTTCATTATTCTCCATAGAGGGCAGCACTATGCAAAAGAAAAACATTTATTTTTACAATTTTTATACTTTTGTTACTTGAATTACTTGCATAATAACGTTATATAATAGGTTACAAAACAAAAATTAAATTAAGTTATTACTTTCATAATAACTTTTTTAGTATTATGAAAGTAATAACTTAATTTTATTAATGTATGTTTTAGTAATTTAAGTAATGTATGCTTAAAATTCCAATTCTTGTTGCTATTTACATCAAATATTAAATATTTTTAATATATATCCAACTATGAAGTTAAAATGTATATATATATATATATATATATATATATATATATATATATATATATATATATATATATATATATATATATATATATATATATATATATATATATATATATATATATATATATATATATTTACCATAAATGAATTTGTTGAATGAAAAGTTAGAATACTTATGTTAGAATGCTTGTGTGAGGAACTCACAGTATTAAAAGCATACATAAAATGAAATGAGTCCTTTGAAAATCATATAAGAACAATTTTGTGTATGTTTATCCCTATCCACATAAACAAGACACGCTTATGCGTGATCCCCCTTCATCAATCATGTAATAACAGTAAGATTTCTTTTATTTCCTAACAAAACTACAAAAAAAATTTAAATCATGTGTGTATAAAATGAATATTATTATTAATAATTTTATCTAATAATAAAATTAAATAAATAATAAAATTAATAAAATTAAAATGATAATATCAGCTTATGGGGGAAAATGACCCTTGTACGATTATAAATCTTTAATGTAATTTAATTCCTTTCGGGGAATTAACGTAAATGTTGAAATCCCATAATTCTTACAACATTAAAATGTTAATAGTTTTATCCAACTATGAAGTTAAAAGCAATAGTTTCAAATAAATTGGGTAGAGATAATCTTTTTTTATGCTAATTTCGTTGTTTCTTTGAACAAAAAGAGCAGGTTACTTCTTTTCCATTTATTTTCGCCTGATATGTTTAATAGGAATGTGTCAGATTTATCAGTCTTGAGATAAGGAATTAATAATGGCTCTTTTGCTATTAGAGCTTTTTCAGCAAGACAGTACGTTTGTATGTTTAGTATAATACTCAAATTATTTTCTTTCTTTTTCCGGTTCAATACAGATTGTTAAGGTATGCAATATGAATGCAAGAGAATAGATAAATTGTTCTGAGTACAATTTATCTATTCGCAAGTGTAACTTTGAATTAAGAAATTTATAACATTTTTAAATACCAAACTCAGAATCCGGTTAAAATAATTGGCGGCATCACAGAGAGCTGTTGTTCTACCGGTACTTTCTTCCATGAGTGGATTTCAAATATTTTATCAAGGCCTGTGTACTCGCGAGATTTTGCGTAACTAAAGCTGTCAATATTTATTTTTCCGTTAAGGGGTCTATTTTCATAGGTTTGAATTTCTTATATACGCCTCAAAACTTTAAGGTAATTTTATTTTAACCTGCATATAATTTTGCTACCACTATTTGAAAATTTATTCCATGGCTGCTACATCATAAGTTAAAATCGGTCTGATCATTGTGAACATAAATATATACTATTTTTAATGTAATATTTAATTTTGATTTTCTATCCAATTATTGTTATTGAAATGTACTTGTTATACTTTAACTTTATGCATGACATTGGATGTATGCTCAATCCAAGTTAACCTGTTGTCAAGACACTTGTAAGCAAACTGTTTTTTAACAGTGGAAACTTGTTAATTTAAACTGATCACATAAGTTGAGTGCGATCGACTTTTAGCAGTTCTGATTACAAGTAAAAGTTTTGATCATTTATATCAATTTTCCATTTTGGCTCCAATCCTCGACCGTGTAAATTTTATCTTCTAATTTATACATTAAGGGCATGCTTTTGGATTTGAATCAGTGTTATCAACACATAGTAGTCAGTTATGTTATCATGGTCTTCTCGGTGTCACCTGAAAAGGAATAGAGCCCCAGAATACTATTTTTTGAGATTCCGGTCTCAAATTTTAGAATATTGTAAAAATTTAATTATCATGTTTGATTTTATGATTTTCTTAGATAATAATTTAAAAGTAAATTAGATCTGTATTATATTAAATTTTCTTAGCTCATACAGAAGGTCTTCAGGCCATAACCTATCAAAAAATTTTACAATGTCAATTATAAGCAAGCAAGAATGCTGTTAATTTCTAAAACCTGTACCAGTGAAATCTGATTCTTAAAAACTGTTTTGTGTAATGTATAGATCCTGCTAAAAGAGATTGATTCTTTGGTAGCTTGTTAAAATAGATTTTAAATCTATTAAAAATGATTCCTTCGAAGAGTTGGCTGGACAGATCTAGATCCTGTGACATGATTGAAACTTTCAGAGGTTTTTGAAAGGAGATAACAGTGGCGAGTTTCAAATCTTCCAAGAAATGACTTCTGAAGTGGCAAGTGGGAGTAGCAGCACAGAAATGTTGGTTTTTGGTTAGAACTCTTTGGCCATTTGCTAAACGTAAGCAGAGATAGTGATTCAACTTTACATTTCATTTTTACGATTAGTGCTAATTTTTTTAAATTTCCTCAATCATTCTGTTGACGTTTGTTTTTACTTGTAAATCCAGAGTTCTTTACTATAATTTTCTAGTTTCGTTTGATAAGCTTTTTAATTCTTTTAGGTCGGTAGTATCGTGCAAGTTGTCCTTGTATTCTACTACTTCTGAGGACTCATTTCTAACTTTTCTGAACTCTTATGGTTTATGTCGAGTTAATTTCGTTATCCATGTGAGCTTTTAGCACACATGGATAACGAAATTAACTCGGCATAAACCATAAGAGTAGCACATTATTATATGATTCCCAATTTGTTTTCGTTAGCTTTTTCACGTTTCTTGGTTTTCGTAAGCTCGCTCCTTAGACTTTCGGTAGGTAATCAGAGCTGAGGTCATCAACTATTTCCGTTGTCACAGCGCAAAATACTTTGCCCTGAGATGAGTACGCAGATCAGTAACTCTGAGACAGCTGCCGTCTCGGTTGTCATTTCGGCATGTCTATTATAGCATAGCATAGCGAAGTGGCAGGACCCCGGACTTTGCTAATTGGTTATCCGGTTGTACCCCACCATCTCCGAGAGCCTTCCGTAACATTTACGGGGGCCCACTTACGACCCAGCCTTTGGTTTCTTTAAAATTATAGTCACATTGGTTGGGCTTGAAAGCCTGCAGACATCCTAGCACAGTAGGTGTCTGCATCACAGTTCAGTTACATGATTGAAACTAGTTATTATGAAATTTAGTGAAAGTATTATATTAAGAAAAAGCAGAAGTAATTACAGGAAAAGTAAATAAGGAGTTATACAATCTTAAATTAATAACAATTTTCATGAATTGACAAAACATTAATGTATTATATTTCTTGAAGTATTAAATTTAACTAAAAAAATAACTATACAATAATAAACAACATATGTTATATATACAGAATTAAATGAAAGTATAATTATACAGAATTATTATGTTAGCTTAGATGACACTATTTACAAGATTTAATTTTTTTTTTAAACATTTGATTCAATTAACATACTAAGTCATGATGTTATGGAGCACTAATAATTGGTAAAAAGTACTCGTGTTCATTATTTCCTTTAAAATTTTGCATGAATTGACAAGACATTAATGTTACATATTACTTGAAGCATTAGTTTTAATAGTTAAAATAATTACACCATTATGAACATTATTAGATGTAAACAAATATTAAAAGAAGGAAATGAAAGTATTATTGTTCATCTGATGAATTTGATGGCGAATAAAAATCATCATCTACCATTGTTGATGATTGTACAGGGTCACGGCATAGTGTGAGTCCCTGTACTATTAAGAATTTGATTATTTGAATTATTGGCATGTTTAGTGGAGAAAAGAACTTTACACCCAAAAGGAACTCCACCACTTAGGGGAATTCAATTGATTAACCAGGGGATGGTGCATAGCCGTTAATTTTATTTTTTCTTATCTTGTACTTCTGATAGGATCCAAATGTCTTCGTAGCTACTAAATTGGGCAGAAGAAATTATTCTATTAATAAAAACTGTTCAGCCTCTTATTATGATAGTTTCCCTTTTCCTCTTCCATATGAGAATTTATCTGACACTTCCATTGATTTTTATGCATTTTTGTGTGCGTGTCTCAGTCATAAAACTTAATTCAAAATTGTGTTGGTTCATGAAGTTTATGAATTCAAGCAATTTTGTATGACTCCATTCGCATTCCAATGGTTAAAAGATTTTTGTTTCATTGCCTATATTTTGAGTATTTTCTCTTACAAGTTTTAATAACATCTGATATTCCCAAAGTTTCTGTCTGTTGGAATTTCATTTTTTTTTAAAAAAAAATAACTTTTCGGAGCGAAGCTTTTAGCAAATTTTCAAACCTATATCATTTGACTATTGAATATGTTGTTAAGAAATAGCTTCATGAATTTTTAATTACTTTTTTTTCGCAAAATCTCTATAAAGATGGATATGAAGTTAGAGGCTAGAAATTAAATGTCAGGAGCTGACTTTAACCACAAAAGTAACATTAATTCAATATTTCAGTATAATCTGGCTTTAAAAACTTTTTCTCTAATTAGGTATAATGTATTTTTAAAAGTTAACTATCAAATTTTTTTAAGTATTTGTAACTATCGTCCACCAAAAAACTCGACAAATCCAAGATCGCATTTTTTGAAGGTTTCAACAATATTCAATCCCTACATTTTTTCTTAGAGACTTTTCGGTTGGCCAAGCTATATCTTGTTTTCAATTGGAGAGCATTACAGATAAATTATCAATTATCTATGGTGAACTAATTATCCAATGCATTCTTTTAAAGCACTCACCCATAGCCAAGCACTTTTAGTGCATATAAAATAAGAAATACTAAGATAAATTAATAAAGCATGCTGTGCTTCAGGTGACCTACGTTTTTTTCTTTAAAACTCATCATGAATTTTTATTCCAAGCTCCATTCTTATTTTGGAAATTTCGCCTGTGGTATTATTAGATTGATGAAAATTAATGTATATTTTTACCAAGTTTAAAATTATTTATTTCATTTACTACATTTCCAGAAACTTCTATAACAAGACTGGGACAATATTATTGGAATTCTGTTGCAGCCCTCATGCATTCTCTTTCTTAAGTTTAGTCGGTCCTACTTTATTTTCACGGCCTCGCTAACAAATCATATATATAGAACTAGCGAAAACTGGAAAAGAACCATGTAATTCTTCTTTTTCCAATCTAACCATCGTTAAGAGAATGTTCCCAATTTTTAATTTATTGAAAAGTGAGGAAGATATCCTTTCGCTTTTCCAGGAAAAACATTACGCCATTACAATTGTATGGTAATGCCTTTATGCAATTGCACTCTCAACAATATTCAATTGAGTAAATTAATATAAGACATGGAAATCACAAACTATATGTAATTAATTAATATTTTGGCGATAATCTTGGCCTTATTTATTTCAATTACAGCGACCATGAAAATCAAGTAATATCCTCTATTTAAATTCCATATATATTCAATATTCACATAACTATTTTGTTTCCAGTTTAGCAGCTATTGTTGGTGAAACAACTCAACTAGTATCTATATATCTATGGAATCGAATGCAAGAGACATGCTGTATGTCTTCCAGATGTCAAAGTCTTCTTTTACGACTACCATCTGCCAATCTGTTGGATTCAACTGATTTTGAATGTAGGAAATATGAGGAAAAGCAGAATCTGAATAGCAATGTTAACAAATAGCAAAACATGTCCGATATACATATGCACTTTGAAATACCGCAGTAAACAAGAAAATAATTTAAAACAAAAACAGAAAAAATTGCTGATTTCCTTTTTAAGAAGTGCAGAGGACAAATATGAGATCAGAAAACCACTTTTTTTATTCTAAACAACCACATCTAGGTGAACAAATTAAAAATGGTAAGCATGCGGGTTAATTTGCTGAATAATATCGATGTAAACTACTTATTTTATAGTTTTTATTATAATATTGCAAATCAGAATCAACGACTTCCTATTAGGATTAATAAAATTCATTCGACAAATTGGTTTTTTAAATGTTTTCTTTAACTTTTCTTATATATTTTGCAATACTGCTGATTTGAAAAAGTTTTAAATAAAGATTTCATTTCAAAATCTGGAATTAAAAAATAAAAATATTTAATTTAAAACTAGGTATTTGTTACTTATGATGAAAAAATTTATTAAAAAGATTAAAGCATGGTAAAAAAAAAAACAATTTTAACTAGGAAAATTGACATAAACATCCATCCATAAAGTCCAAAATTTTGCGCACACCACAAATGAGCTGATGTTCGAAGTAGTGACTCATACCATGGAACTAAATTCAAACTATTATTAATATCCTAATGACCTGTTCGTTAGGTCATCGTAGTTGGTAGATCGAATCCCCCTCAAGTCCTGCAGGCCCCCTCAAAGAGTGGTCTTATAGCCGGAAAGGGGTGTACCTGGGCGGTACGGGTGAGGTACGTCGGGAGAGTAATCTCCTGGTAAGGTCACCCAAGGCGTGAAGGCCGTTCAAATATGCTCGGCTAAGGTCTGCAGGCATAGGAGCCAAGTTAGACTTCTACCCTAGGTTCTAACATAGGACAAGGTGCTCCAGATCTCCTGATCAACAGAAGCTGTCAATATATCCCCTTTACCATGAGTCACAATGAGTCGAAAGGTAATTTCTCGAATAATACCTTATGTGAAAATCCGTCCCTTTTACTAAAGGCGGCATAGCCACGTTAAATAAGTCGTGGTAGCAATGCCCTCCAAGTGAAGTGATACTTTTGTGATGTCTTCTGCTTGGTTTCTAAATGACGAGGATTCCCTCCCATCACCCTCCACCCAGCAGGCATAACTTAACCGTGGGCTTGGTACAGAGAAGTACACCGGCATACAGAAAATATCTTGACCAGATATCCATCACGATTCGAAATCAAGAGGAAGACATTTTCAGGGCAGCCAAACTAGGTACAATGGAGATTAGACATTCTGCATAGTTGATCTAGTGAATTCATTTGCCAGCAAAACTGCTGCACGCGTGCATAGACAAATAATTTGGATTTGCAGTGAATCAAAAATGCAATGCTACAAACAGCACATATGCAAATCAACGAGCACAGATGTTAAATCGGTTATAGCAGGTTATCAACATTCAAGTAAATCTAATCGAGGCATATTATAATTGTCGAATGAGAAATCTGTGATGATATTGGAAGTGTGTAGCTAGAACGATTTCGATGCATTTAGAAATGAATCTAACAGGTGACCTATCTGTAAGTATCCTGTAGAATATCCTACATGGATCCATGTCCATTGTGCGTTCCGTTGGACTTTTACAATTCCTACATGACTATCCATTGGTCGAGAGTTGCTTTTGAGAGGACTTTCAATTCTACAATTCCCAAATGCGAAAATTGGTTGCTTACAACGTGCCATTCTGAAATGATTCCAAGATTTCGTATTCCTAGCGATTTGTGGATTGTCCCTCTGGATTCATTCTATGAATTACCTCTAAGATACCTCACACTTTAAGCATGAGTCCACGTCATGTGTCATTCACTTCCTCACGCTGGTGCGCATCTTTTTTAGATTACTGAATTTTGTCGGTAATTTTTTCTACATTAGTTAGATGTGCTAGTTTTTTGGTACTTGATTGTGCATTCATATTGGTATTGGGTTAAAATATTCTTTCTCAGTATCTCCTATTGTTTATTTTGACATTTTTCATATTACTAAATTTGACGTTACACAAAGCTTATGTTATTAAAAAATACCATTACAATAACTGTCAGTATTTTGACATTCGCTGCGGACAGCACACCAATCTCATCCTGTTGTAATGTATTTCAGTATCCTGTCTTGCACAGGAACTTTTCATAGATAGTGCACATCCGTCAAAAGCGTGTGAATCTGACTAGAACTCATTACGATATATCTGCATCTAGAAGAGCAATATCCATTTCCCATTGTTTAACAGTGGTTTTGAGTGAACTTTTTCTGTGAAGAGCCCTGATCCGCCACATGGTAAACTCTAATTATAAAGATATAAGTTTTCTAGTCCTAGTTAGGCCATTGTAATTTCGCTTCCAATCATCTTATTTTGCTAATGGAAGCGGTTAAGCAATGGAATCACCTTGTAAGTTTGAATCGTAACCCAGTGATGAAGTCGAAATTTGAGCTGGTATCTCATTCTCCACACCACATTATAGGACATTATGAAAAGTTTGACATAAGCATTATCAGAAAAAAAGTTTCTGCAATCGATTCCTTCGTCACTGAGTCCTTGAATCATTCAAATCGTGTAAAAAGTTTTATGCATGAGGTCATGACTTAGTAGAACAGGGTACCAGTGTATCGATTCTAAAGAAGACTGTTTCGAATGAAGTAGATGAATTTAAATTTTATCCCATGAAGAGATAGCTATTTTTTACTATGTAAAGACTAAATAAAAATTTAAAATATGTTGTTGTTGTTACTAATCTCCATGACTAAGAGTATACTAGACGAGATCCACGAGTCCACTCACTTTCAGAAAATCAAAAACAAGCGTACGAGTCTTATATATGTCTTCAAGAGACAACCCCAGGCTTTCAAGAATATGTGCCAGTGATGCTGGTGCATTTTAGCATTTAGGGCAATTTGGTTATATTTTGAGACCTCTCTCGAAAGTAAATCCCATCACGTGGCCACTGAAGAAGCGGGAAAAGTGCTGTTTGAACATAAATATCGCAACCAATAACAAGAGATCTTCTAGGACAATCAGCTTGATACCAGGGATGAATCGAGAGAATGAGCCAAATTTTCCTGTCATCACGTCTTCTAATGGAATACAATTCAAGGTATGTTAGTGAATTAGTAACTGGTAAAGGCTCTTCGGAACCTTTCTTCGCCAGAACTTCTGTCATTTCATCCCCCCCATATGTCAACATGCGAAGGAATCCATACGTATAAAATATATAAGGGCTTCTTATGAAAGTATAAGTTTTCTTAATGAACTTTCCATGACGTATTATTTATCTGACGTACCATGACGTATTATTACATCCGGGGTACGTATTATTAACGGATAACTGGAGATACAAAAGACATAAAAGTATTTTATTTTAAACTAAACTTCAAAAAGTATCGAATTGATCTAAAAGGATTGTTGAAGGGCAAACAAAAACAAAACCTTCTTTGAATCGAATTAGGGTATATTAATGCTACAAGCATAACTGTGATAAAATTCTCATTATGTCTCTAAAATCTTAAAATAGAAGATATTTGATATCTATCTTTTTGTTTGAAAATCAATGACGAGAGAATAATTTCTAGATTGTTCGAAATCTTACACGAATTGGCTGAAAGGTAAGTTTTACGTGAATATCTGCACCAGATATCTTAATACAATATTTTGCGGGGTACATTATATAAAATTACAATGATCTCTTTATCATTCTTTGAGAGAAAGATATAATTCAGTATTTCTTAATTTATCTTTAATGATATCCTTTAAAGATTCAGTGAGATTTCGAGCAATCGTTACTTGAGTTCAAAATGCAACAAAGTAACCTCCAATAAAATAAGAACTTGATTGACAGATGTTAGTTAATCATAATTAGGGAGTATTTCATGGGTTGACACTGAGTTGCATTCATTAGAACAAGCTTTAAATTACAATAAATAAAAAATTACTTTCAAAGATGATCCCTTGGGCCGATGGTCGGGCAGAGACCGGCCCAGTGTCCCGACGTCCCTGGACTTGAGGACGAATCCACCCCTCAGCTCGTCCGGCCTCCTGGGCTCGGGGGTGGGGTTGTCGCTGGGAGTGGGTGACTTTCTGAGTGACTGATTCCTCACGTGAGCAGCGAGTCCAAAAGGGGCGCTACTCCTCACTCCATAACCGTGTCGCATTCCCTTGGCCCACTGACCTTGGAAAGTACCTGAAAAAGATATTTGTTTTTCCTTAATTTCATGAAAGCAATTTATTAAGAAGATTCATAAGATTTCATATCATGATGCATTTCAATTCAAACGCAAGGAAAAAGTACTCTTATATTTTTTCTGATTGGAATATGAAAACAGAATTAAGTAATGTTAATTTCAGGAAAGTCTTTTAAAGTTATACTACTCTCTCTAATCTCTAAGTGTAATGTGTAACTATACTCCAGACATAGGATTAGTTATAGATCGTAGTTCATCAATGCAATTTTGCAGAAAAGAAGTCATACTTCTATAATCAAAAAGAGAGTCTATCACTACAAGATCAACTATTTTTACATCGAGAGATTTGAAGACATAATTTCTTTTATTTTTTCTATATTCAAAGTTAGTGATCTGAATAAGCATTCATTTCAAATGGCTGATTTCTGGAAGTTGCGTGCGCACATAGCTTAAGACTGTAGAGTGAGGTTTATTTGTTTATAAGGCGTACGTTTCAGGATTGTTTCTAAAGTAGTACAATAGACTCTCGTTTTAACGAATTTCTAATTTAGGAAAACTCATGTTTTGATGAACTAGTGGCCAGTCCCTACTCTAGGTGCAATGATAATTTTAACCTCCATTTAAGAACTAAAATTTTTAAAAATCTCATTTTTGCAAACTTTAGTTTTTGAGAACTAGTTTTCTTTTAAGACTTTCGTATTTTTTTATTATCTGATTCTTTTTCATTTGATTATTTTTTTATATAGCGCCTGAAAACTTGATTTACTTTTGAACAATCAAGCAGCACGTGCAGGCATTTCAGAAACTGTGGGAATAGATATTTGGTAGGAAAAACTGTGGGGCTGGATTAGACACCTAAAAAAGATGTAAGAACACGGAAAGGGGAAAACTCTTTAAACATTTAGATGATTAGACACCTAAAAGACGTAAGAACACGGAAAGGGGAAAACTTTAAAAATTTGAATTCTGTTGTTCTGCGGTTAGTTTCATTTCCTTCAAACATACTCATTTTATGGAGTTTCGTTTATCGAGAGGGATATGGAACCATCTTCATTAAGGATTTGTCGCAGTTGAAGAAGCGAATGTGCTTATCATTCGAAGTAAAAAAGGAAAATTCCAAAGAAATAGATGGAAAATATTAAATAAGATAGAAATTTCCAAAATGTATGAAAATTCAAAAAATAGACTTTCGATAAATTGCTTGGAAAAATATTTCTCGAAAAAACGAAGTGTACCGGAAAAAGAGCTCGCTTTCAAAAATATTGTAATCAAGCAAAACATCCTAAATTGGAAATTTTCGCTTACTTGGTTGAGAAAAATGAAAGTAATGAGCATTCTGTTTCATGGTAATGTCATTATAATAATTTCGAAGACTCTTAAACTGCGGAGGCGGCGAAAAAAATTTTAAAGCAGAAAATCGAAACGGACGCTGTTCTGCTGAATGCTAAAGAAAAGGCGGGAAGATGGAACTGTTCTGAATGCTGGATGTGTGTTTCACTTGCAAAATGTTCACGTAAATTTATTTTTGTGTCTTGTGCAGTCAAATAAATATTTGACTGGTATACTGATGTGTGATAAATTCACGGCACAAATTTAATTTAGCATCATAACATCATTAATGTTATGTATAGTTATTCAACTGCTTTGCTATGAAATAGAATATAGATGATTTAAAAGTGTTAGACTGTGTAGTATTCTTAAAAAACGAGAGTCAGCAGAACACTCTGAGTTCAAGACTATAAGAATGTTTACAATTCGATAATGTCAATACATGTATGTGTGTGTATAGTTGTGTCGTCCCATTTTTGAATAAAATAATTATTACATTCCGAGCTGCTTCAGTGAACATTACTATAAAATGCACTTACAGACTGTTAGTTTCTAAAAATATAAAACTAAGCTTTAGGAAACTGTGTGGTGAATAAAATTTTGGAATTTGAATGGAAAGGAGATCACTACTTACTGGATGTTATCAACGAGACAGGTTTGTTTCTTAAGATTTTGCCCGAAAGAAGCAAAAGTGATGTGGTTACAAAAGCGAAGCAAAGAATTAGTGTTGCTCATAACCAGAGCTTAAATAGAACAGTTAAACTGCATCTGCTTTCCATAGGAAAACATTTACCGTCTTAATGTTTCAAAAATGTTCAAATAATAAATAATAAAAAAGAATAAAAAAAAGTTTATACTCTTATATTTTAGAATACTATCAGGTGAAGCTTTTACACTTAATATTTCAAGACAGCTATATATTTTTTCATAGATTGTGGAAGAAGCATTTTAACTTTCATTATTGTTCTGTAACAACTGAACATTATAGAAACTTTTTCATTTTAAAATTTCCCATCAGATTCAAAATTACAAGCAATTGTAAGAAATTCAACGAACTTTTTTGAGCCCATGTTTTATAAATTTGCATTTCATTATTTTAGCAATATTAATTAAAATAATTTAAATGTTGGCATAAGCAAGGCAATAGTCTTAAGATTTAAGTATTGGAATTATTTATTTAGAAAAAATGACGGATTGTTCTAAATTGCGAAATACGTATATTTTGAACTCTGATTATTTTGTCATTATTTAATGTTTTCTTTGACACTTTTTCTCCTTTTTCGTGTTGAAATTATCGTCTGACTTTGACTTAGTGTTTGATTGACTAAGATTGAGTATTTTTGTTCTTTTATTTTTACTATTTAAATTTTAATTAATTATATTTATTTTTTTCATTATTATGGATTCAAAATGACTGAAGCTGGATGACCGTGAAATGATTTACACGGACTGCGATTTGCGCATTCCAAAAATAAACACTTCAAGATTATTGACTTTCGAAGATTCTATTCCACAACTAATCCAGTTAGCTGCGGAAAATGGTATTACTAAGTTCTTCATTTTCCTGTCTCCCACTGATGGTACTGCATCTATTCCAAAGAAACCTTACAATTTAAAGCAAGAAATAATTCAACTTGTAAAGAATCACAGGAAAATAATACAAATTCAACACACCCGTCAAGGTAAGCTACTATTCGAAACTAATTGTCAAGATGCTACTGTAGAAATAAGCAAGATAAACAATATTCTTGGAGTACCTGTTAACTCCATGTTTCAACCTAAATACATTTCTTCAAAATTTCTTATAAAAGAAATGTATGTAGATTTACCTTTATATTTTGTTGCTGAAGAATTGCGCAAAATGGCTTAACGATATTAAGCTTACAAAGATTTACAAAAAAGAATTCTGAAGAACTGAGCGAAAATATTTTAGTGAGCGTCATTGGATATCATCTATCTCAAACTATTAACTTATTCTATTTCATCATTCCAATTTCTCCTTTTATTGATAACGTTCGCCAATGCGGAAAATGCTATAAGTACACTCACCCTACGAAAAAATGTAAACAATGAGTCTTTCTATGTAAAAACCGTGGAAGACTCTCCCTGTGCCAATGAAACACCTAAATGTATAAACTGTCAGGGAAATTATGCAGCTAATGACTTTTCCTGCCCTACGAGGTTTGAAGAATAAAAATTCTTACATTTTAAAAGCATGAACCACCTTCCATTTATTGAGGCGAGAAGACGTTATAATAAATCTTTAAAAACCAGTTACTCCAGTGTAACCAAAAGTCATCTTCCTTTCTTGCCAAATCAAATTGAAATAACTGATATTGTTAAAAAGAAGTGACTGAGATGGCTTCTATATTTGAAGCAAAATTACTTGGATACAGGCTAGACAAGATGAAATGGTGCAACAAATGTTCTCATTCATGAAAGAATGTATGCGAACATGTTCGAATCCAGCTAGATCAATTTCTAGATCTCCTCCAAGAAAGAGTCGTGCAAGAGCTATCCAGTCAAGAAAGATAAGTCCAAAAAATTCTGTGAATCAGCAAGTTATATCTCCCGAACAACCTATTATGAAGTCTCCTCAACCGAATATTAAGTATGCAGAACCTGACATTGAAGAAAAATTTAGTCAGAAAGAAGGCGCAGAAAACATTCATAAATTTTTTTTTAAAGATATTCTTTTACTACGTGCGCACATTTTTGATTCTTAGTAACTGTTTAGGTTTTTTGTTTTATTTAATGTTCAATTTAATTTCTTGGAATGCGAGAAGCGTTCTATCTAAGTGCCCTATGTAAAACTTCCGTACTTTCAATCTTCCGATGTACTAGCAATTCAAGAAACGTTTCTTAAAAGTTCCAACTTATTATAAATTTGTAATAAAACAATAATTAGATTAGATAGGCAAGATGGCCGTCGTGGAGGTCTTCTTTTTGCTGTTGATAAATCTTTACCTGTGCAAGTTTTAAATATATCCCACTCAGAAGATAACGATACAGAAATTTTAGCTATAAAAACTACAATATCAAAATCATCTCTTACTTTAGTAAATGTATACGTCCCATATGGTAAATTTTCAAATTCTTTGTTCCATAGCATTTTATCAAATATTCATCCTCCCTTCATAATAGTTGGAGACTTTAATATACGAAGTTCGGCGCTTGGTAGTTATTCAAATTCTCCTGAATCTTCAGAATTCCTCGAATGGATACTGGATAGTAGCATTTGTCTTTTAAATACCACTCAGCCTACTCATTTTGGATTCCACCACAGACCATCCCTTATCGATTATAACTTTGTTTCTCCTGATATTTTTCCTTTTTGTACTTTCTCAGTCAGTTCAGATAGTTATGGGAGTTACCATGTCCCTGTTCAAACAAGTGTCAAAATCTACAATAACGATTGTTCGAAAGGTACTTCCCGCAATAGAATTTTATGGACTGGCTTCTTCAATTCAATGAACACTCAAATTACTAATAACGGACTAGTTTCTGTAGATCAATTCCAAATTTTATGCAAAAACTCTCTTGATAAATTCAGGAAAAAACAAATATTTCCATTAAAGTCATATCCTCCGTGGTAGACATCGGAATGTTGTTATCTTTTGGGTCAAAAAAGAAAACTTTGAAGAAAAGCGAAATGTTCTCTTAATCAGACTTTGTGGGTGCAGTACAAACGAATTTCTGCAAAACTTCATCAGCTTATTCAAACCCTTTCCAGAAATTTCTAGGATAAAATTATAACAAATGCTGGTATATCTAAAGACATTTATTCTATTATTAAAAGACTTATAAATAGATCTACCAACTCACCAAGTCATTATCTTCTAAATTCTGGCGAAACTTCAATTATTTCGGACCCTGTTGATCAGGCTATTATTCTCGTCAATCTGAAACTGAAGTACTACCTCTCGATTTAAGTTCAAACTTTGATTTAGAATATATATATGTATATGTATATAACTGCATTCTCTCTCTCAGAGCTCTAATTGGCGATTTCTAAATGCAAAAATACATCAGCTGGTCCTGATTTCATATCAGCTAAAATTTTGAAGGGTCTATCAAACATAGCTTTACGATCCCTTTTGTCACTCATAAATAACACTTGGTTAAGCGGTACTGTTTCTCCCGTCTTGGAAAAAAATTCATCATAATTCCTATAATTAAACCTGGGAAAGATTCTTATCACCCTTACATCTCTTACAAGTGTTCAATGTAAGGCCATGGAACGCATGATATTAAATCGTCTAATAAATCATATTGCCCTTGCCAAATATTTTCATCCAAATCATCATTGATTTATGCCTCATAGAGGTTGCGATAGTGTTCTTTCAATGCTTCATCATCATATTATTGCTTTACGCTCACAGAGAAAATATATTATATGCGCAACTGTTAACATATCTCAAGCTTACGATTCAGTGTGGCCAGACGGTCTTATTTATAAACTCCTCCAATTTGATATCAGAGGAAATGCTGCTCATTGGATATTGGATTCCTTATCTGATAGAAGTTTTAAAGTGAAATGGCGTGGAACTTTATCTCAACACACTTTCTCTAATAGAGGTGTTCTTCAAGTCAGTGTTTTTTCTCCCTTTCTTTTTATGATTTATATGTCAGATATTTACTCCTGACTCTCTCCGGACATTAAGTGTTTTATTTATGCTAATGACATAATCCTTTTGGCTGCTGATTCATCATAAGAAAGTCTACAGCAAAAAATGCAGACTGCAATGATAAAACTTGAACAATGGTGTGAAGAACGGAAACTAAAAATTAATTCCTCAAAATGTTCAATTATTGACTTCTCTTCCAAAAAATCTCCTGTAAATTTTGAACTAACAATCAACCAATTACCTATCTCTTGGTCTTAGCACATAAAAATTCTGGGCCTCTATTTTACTAATAACTTAACCTTCAAGTATAATTTTCAAAGGAAAAAGAAAATCCATCCAGAAGAAAATTAATGTTTTAAAAGCTATTGCAGGTAACAGATGGGGAGCAAAAACTAATCACTTATTTCAAATTGTTCAGTCCTTCATTACAAGTAGCTTCGATTATAGATGTCATGTATTTACATCTGCGAGCTTATCAGACCGAAAAATCTTGGATCCGATATATCACTCAGTTCTTAGAATTGCTACTCACTTGTCGTTACCCAGCGGGCACCTGTGAACCATGTCACGGAGGTGAGTAGCGTTGCCCGCGCCATACCACCACAAACCCGTTTATAGGGTGGGTCAAATTCATAGACAGAGAAACACAGAGAGAAAGTAACACCCGTGCCTTAACTTGAATTCGAACCCGGGACCCACAGCTCAGAAGTCAGGAGCGCTAACCACTGAGCCATCGGTCGGCATTTTTGTCTAAGTATTACCCTTTGTTGAATTTTATCTTCATCAGCACCTTATTCTTCGCGGTTTTATTGTCTTTTTTTAAATTTATTTAATAAATCATAGATATTTACCATACACAGTCTTAATCGAGCTTGTTTAGTAAAGTTGCCCAGTAATTTCACGCAGCTTCCCGTTAAGATCAGCAAGGTGAAGCAGCACTGACCACGGGGGAAGATTGACCACATCTTCCCTTAAGGCGTTGCTGGAGCGATGTCCATCTCCATCGTCGCTACACCGGCGGACACATGTCTATCGACGCTATGTCCGCCTTCATCTGAGACACCCGAAGTCTTTCCGTCGGTGTAGCTTCGATAGAAATTTAAAACTCCCGGGAATTGTTGTGAATATATTAGGAATTTTGAGGGAATAAACTCAATCATCTTTCTCTTAATGTATTGTTTTGTCTTATATGAATGAAAAAAAGTAAAATAAACTACGAAAATATGCAAAAACAAAAAAAAATATCTGTTCTGTCTTTTAGTACAGAAATTAATTAGTTTCGTACTGAGAAAAACAAAAATACTTGTTAGAATCATGAAAACAATGAATTAATATATAATAAAAAATATCAAGATATATTTTTCAAGACCCTAAGAAAAAATATTAACATTTCCAAGTTTCTGTCGTTATAAATTCCTAAATACACAGAGAGAAAGAAAGAAAAAAAGTATTATCGTGGATGTGGCCAGCTGAGGTGACGAATTTGTCACCTGAACGTGATACAAAGTGACGAAGCGCGTGGTGATGAGTGAGTTTTCCTAACCTGTAACCTCTAAGTCACTGTCAGAGGCTTCCCTGCATCTGCAAGTACGTGTAAAAATATCATAAAACGTGTCAAAAAATCAATTTAGCGCAAAAATCTTAAATTTTGTAAATGAATTAATCAATTGGTCAATAATCTATGAATCTATGTCACAATCGAAATCAAATGATTATGGTGAATAAGGATATCTGTATCGTCCTCAAGTAAAATATCATTTAATTCAGAATTATTACAGAAATCTGCTATCATCATTTACAATATCTTCTTCTGAATTATACAATAGTTTTCTGATTTTTTTTCATCCATCAAATCTTTAATATTTGGAGCAAAATTAACTTTAAGAATGTTAATGAAAACAAAACTAATTAGAAATGATATAAAGTTTTCAGTATTTAATTTTAAATTATTTATTCTAGAGAAATATCCTTCTTATAAGCACTTTATCAATATTTGAATACAAGAGAACGCCTAAAAAGTGAAAAAGGAGCCAAAGTATATCTAAAGAGCAGCTTGTGATTTTTTTGAAAATTTCAAGTCACAGTTGGAAATTGCAAATTTAATCAAAAAGGCGAAACACAAGTTCCCTTCGAAGACAAAGTGATATATCATACTTATTTCATTCTTATAGTTTTGAAATAAAATGTTTCATAATAATAGTATTAACTATATTTGTTATACGTTTTTTTATTGTTGAAGGATTTCGTGTGAAATTCAGTAGCACTCATTTCATATGAAGAAGCTTTAAAGAAGCGAAAAACATGAAATATCGGTCCAAAGATATTCTCTTCTTAGAGCTGCAAAATGACTTCGATCAATTTTCTTCATTTATGAGACACATAAAAGTATGAAACCAGAGTTGAGGCATTCATATTTATGTGATGACTTTGAGTAGTACCTTGAGGAGGCTGTTAACAGCTTTTATATGTTAATTTTTGTGCATTAAATGAATACTGGCTTATATAATAAATCATACAATAAAGGCAGAGAGGCCTGGTAGCCTAGTGGTCAGGGCATCGGCCTTTCGTCCGGAAGGGCAGGGCTCTATTCCCAATGCCGCCAAAGACCCACCGAGTACATGCGATACACGTGCTCGTTAAATCTGTGGAATCGAAAAGTTCTGTGGTCGGTCGTTGAGCAGCTACCATGGTGTAATGATCTGGAGAAAGTTCCCTCCCCTTTAGATCAATGTTAAAATTGAGGGAGTGAATCCTCTGGTGATGATAAGCCGAGCTGGCAGCCGAATAATTAGGGCTCTTGCCTTCGGTTCAACAGTTCGTGGGTTCGAATCCCACCTTTGGCATGGATGTTTGTAGTGATTCGGAATCCACTTTAAACCGTAGGTCCCGTTCTAATTAGCCTCGCGTGCAAAAAATGACCGTTGAGCGACAAACAAATCAATCTGGTGATGATAAAATTGAAAGAGTGGTTCCTCGTAAGAGTCCTAGAGCAAAATTCGTACTTTCATCGTCATAGTGCTCTGGTTAAACAAAAGACGCATCCTATTGACATAAATTCGCATAGCCAATGGCACAGTGAGCTTGGCTTGTCCAAGTGTCAACAACAACATGAAGGCAGAAAACCGTTTGACACCGGGGAAAGCAGGGAAAATGTTGCAAAGGATGTGAAACACCACTTTAGTGATGAGCTTCAGGGGAGGAAGCAGAGCAATTTTTTACAGACGGCGAATGGCTTGAAGAATCGGAACTTATCTGCTCTCTTCGGTTATTCAGTCTTTATGAGCATATGTGCTCTAAGGAAGAATGAAAGCTGGACCAGTTGCAGAAGCCCCGTGATTGGACACGCTCATAATCGGAATAGAGTGAGTTCGAATCCTGGCCGACAGAAGATTCTTTGTGTTCGCTAAAGGCGGTTTTGGCATGTTATGAGCATGGTCGCAATGTTCTCCAAGTGAAAGGATAGAGGTCAATTGGTATTGGGGGTCTTCTGGCAGGTCCCTGCTTCAAAATCACGAGGATACCACACAGCTGCCTCGATCAGAGTGGTAGAGTAACTCAGAGCTAGATACAGTTAAGCATGCTGGTGTAACAACAGCTGCTAACACTACTGGAGGACAATGATAGAAAACAGAAGTTGTTTTATTTGCCTGATCGGCAGCTGGCTCAGTTGATGATCGAATGTAATGCAGCTTAAAGAGCACTTAAAAATTGGAACAGTCGAATCATTACAATAAATGGAAATATCCTCAAGTCAGAAATGCAAATTTTACAAACACCAGACTCCCCCCCAAAAAAAAAATTAGAAAAATCTTTGAAAATATAATGAACTTTGCCTAAGCAAGGGACTCTCCACGAATAATCAAAATAAAAACGTTAAGTGAACTTTTTCCAGGTCATTTTCCAGTTGACTTTATTCGTAACATAATTATACAAGATAAACCCCCACTGCACTACAAGAAACCAACTGGGATAAATATCAAAACGCACTTGAAAAACAAAACCTAATCTTCATTCCAATTTAAAAAAAAACTAGACAATAGACTCACACAAATTAAAAAAAATGAAAAAAATATACAGCACTAAAAAAATACCTTACGAAAATCTTCCATGCCTCCAGAAATCATAAAACTAATAAAAGAAATTAATAAAATTAGGCGAAAATATCTAAATAAAGAGTCAAAAGACAAAAAGCAACATAAAAACCCAATAGGCCAAAAATAATATATAACAATCTGAGTACTAAAATAAAAAATTCACTCTATTTATATACAGAGAACAATTACCAATAAGAGAAATGGGAATACTACATACACAAAACCTAGACTCTCACCGTGGCTCCCTCTGGGGGGCTACGAAAAAATTAAAAACTAAACATACACAAATTCCAGCACTGCAACACAATGAAGAAACAATAATTTCCATTGAGGGAAAAAAACCTGGTAAAATTGCACAATTCTTTAAAAAAACAATAAACAGACAGATTCAAACACAAAAATAGGAATAAAAAATCAGAAATAACGAATTTCCAAATTAAAACCCAACAAATTTCATGAGATAAAATGATAAATAGCATGAAAAAATCTAAAAAACGATAAAGTTCCATGACAATTTGCTAACAATATGCAAGGATCAAATTGCTAACAACATGCTAAAAAACTCATAACATTAACATAACAAATAATTAATAGCATAACTCAACATACATACTCTCTAAATATATGGAAAACAGATATCATAAAATTCCTACATATAAGCCTTGAAAAAATCACACAACCAGAAAACTACAGACCAATAAGTCTCCTTTCAGCTGTCAGAAAATTATCAGAAAAACAAATATCACACTAAATTAAAGTGTTACAACTTTTAAGGTTGGAATGACGAATCTTCATAGCACCGCCTTCATCCAAAATATTTAAAATTTAAAACCTTAATTGTGAAGGAGAACATACAGCTAATTATTTTGGATGTGGAAAAGCCTCCCCCCCAAAAAAAAAAATTCAAAATAGACCCCAAATAAATTCAAATCTTGTCAGGGAAAATTTTAGTTATGCACAGGCACTTTGCTTACACAAATAATAATGTAGCTGAGAAACAGAATAATTGTCCCCAAGAAAAATCCAACAAAGTAATGATAATAATGAAAATTTAATGAACGACAGTACTTTTGGTAATTTGAGAGAAATAATAAGATTCTGTTATATAATAAATAAAATGTGTTTAATCTCAAAACTTAAAAGAAATAAATGATAAACTAGAAAATATAGATAATCAGACAAACAAACTTTTCACCTTAGTTAACTTTATGCAGCAAAATAATGAAAAGGAAATTTAAGTTATACTAATAATGATAACCAATAAATTAAATGGCTTCATAAATTCCACTGGAATTGCATCGGGTTAAAAAATAAAATATAAGAATTAAAATTTTCCGTTAACGATAAAAACCCGGATATAATTTTTCACACAGGTGCCGTATAATCCATGATTCCAAATTCTGAATTTTTTTGGCGATGAAGAAATGTTGCCAAGATGACGTATCGTGACGTGCGCGATGACGTAAATACTAGGGTTACCAAAATAGAATTTTCTGCATAATTCTTATAAGTCCCCATATATATGACGTAATAAAAAATGAGGTTGCTAGATACATAAGAAAATCCGCAAAAAAATCGCCAATCTCAGAATTTGGAATCAGGGGTTTTACAGCACCTGTGCCTAATTCTTTTACAGGAAACTAGATTAAGCGCTGGCGAGAAAACCTTAAACTGCGAATTACGATTTTTATCATACCTTCAGAGGTACAGCTATCTATGTTAAAAATAGTATCTCCCTTTAAAAAAACTTTCAAGCCCACCATTCAGGCAAATAGAGGTTATCTTCAATGAAATTCAAATTAAAAGCAATTTAAAGATTGTAGTAGGTTTTATTTATATCCTGCTAGATGCAATTTTTCCTTAGGTATAGAAAACCTGTTATATAAGTTTAAATGACAAAATACTTCTACCCGGAGATTGTAATTGTAAAGCACAGAAATTGGGATTCTCCTAAAGCTGAAAGAAACGGTAATCATTTTTTTAAAATTTTATTGAAAAGGCAAACTTGAATATTATTGCACCAGATACTCCAACTAAATTTTCTAATACTTCAGCCAATTTAATTGGTTTTGCAATAATCAGAGATTTAAACAACTGAATCGCTTAATAAACTATCATCTGATCATAAACCCGAAATGATTTGTTTTGAATTAAATTTGCCAAAAACTCAAAAATTAAAAACAATTAAAAAATTAACTGGGATAAATACGAGGAAAATTGAAATAATAAAATCTTAAACTTTGCATTAATTAAAAATATGGCTGACTTGGATAATAGAGTACATGAATTAACTGACAAAATTAAAGAAGCGTATATGTTGAGACAGCAATTATGATTAAAAATTAAAATTTAAATGTAATATCAAATAATATAAAAACTTGTTGTTGCATGCCCCCGAGGTTAGCAGCGCTAGACCAGATCCATGAGCGCGTACACGTTTAAAAAGTTCAGTACCATAAGTGGATTCTCCATCAGATCTTTCCTGGAGAGACCAAGGCATTGAAGAATATGTTCAGGAGAGACCTGTTCATTTAAGCACTTGGAGCAAATTTCTATAACTTAACCATAATATAAAATCTTCTTATTAAAATACAGTGCATGGAACAGAACAAGATGTCTTCCAGATAAAGATAAATTCAGCAGATTTAATAGTAAACTAAGAAAATAATTATATATGCATTTAATCAAAATAAATGGAAAATTACTTATTAAATTTAGATATCCAAGAAGGCTCTCTCTTTGTCAAGTAGCGCGTAAAATTAAACGTAAATCAATTTACATTCCACCGTTAAATATAAGTAATAAAAATATAAATAAGAAAAGATAAAGTGGAAGTCATACGTGAGAGCTTAGATAAACACTTTAAAAATAGCATAAAAGGAAATGACAGCAAAGGAGTAGCCGAAATAGTAGAACATTTTAATTTATATAATATGGAAGAAAACACAAAAACTGTACTTCCAGATCAAATAATAAACTCAATCAAAAAGTTTAAAACAAAAAAAGCTCCAGGAAAGGATTGCATAAACAATATGGTTAAAAATCTACCCATAAAATTCATAGTTCAATTAATATTCATTTAGATTCAATTGAACATAGAATTCATTATAAATTCCAAGTTTAATTTAAATTATTTTCCATCCAATTGAATGGAAATTAGCTAAAACTATACCATTACCACACACACACATACACACAAAACCCCAAGAAAGAATTTAAATGAAGCTTATAAAAATTATTTTCCAACTAAGTGGAAATTAGACAACTACCAATAGATTTCCAACTGAATGAAATTAGCTGAAGCAAGACCACTACCAAAACCAGGAATTATTTTCAAAATGAATGGAAATTAACAAAAGTTAGGCCACTACCAAAACCAGGAATTATTTTCAAAATGAATGGAAATTAACAAAAGTTAGGCCACCACCAAAACCAGAAAATATTTTCAAAATGAATGGAAATTAACAGAAGCTAAGCCACTACCAAAACCAGGAATTATTTTCAAAATGAATGGAAATTAACCAAAGTTACGCCACCACCAAAACCAGAAAATATTTTCAAAATGAATGGAAATTAACAGAAGCTAAGCCACTACCAAAACCAGGAATTATTTTCAAAATGAATGGAAATTAACAGAAGCTATGCCACCACCAAAACCAGAAAATATTTTCAAAATGAATCGAAATTAGCAGAAGCTAGGCCACTACCAAAACCAGAAAATATTTTCAAAATGAATGGAAATTAACAGAAGCTAAGCCACTACCAAAACCAGGAATTATTTTCAAAATGAATGGAAATTAACAAAAGTTAGGCCACCACCAAAATCAGAAAATATTTTCAAAATGAATGGAAATTAACAGAAGCTAAGCCACTACCAAAACCAGGAATTATTTTCAAAATGAATGGAAATTAACAGAAGCTATGCCACCACCAAAACCAGAAAATATTTTCAAAATGAATCGAAATTAACAGAAGCTAGGCCACTACCAAAACCAGGAATTATTTTCAAAATGAATGGAAATTAACAGAAGCTAGGCCACTACCAAAACCAGGAATTATTTTCAAAATGAATGGAAATTAACAGAAGCTAGGCCACCACCAAAACCAGAAAATATTTTCAAAATGAATGGAAATTAGCAGAAGCTAGGCCACTACCAAAACCAGGAATTATTTTCAAAATGAATGGAAATTAACAGAAGCTAGGCCACCACCAAAACCAGAAAATATTTTCAAAATGAATGGAAATTAGCAGAAGCTAGGCCACTACCAGAACAAGGAATTATTTTCAAAATGAATGGAAATTAACAGAAGCTAGGCCACCACCAAAACCAGAAAATATTTTCAAAATGAATGGAAATTAGCAGAAGCTAGGCCACTACCAAAACTAGGAATTATTTTCAAAATGAATGGAAATTAACAGAAGTTAGGCCACCACCAAAACCAGAAAATATTTTCAAAATGAATGGAAATTAGCAGAAGCTAGGCCACTACCAAAACTAGGAATTATTTTCAAAATGAATGGAAATTAGCACAGAAGCTAGGCCACTGCCAAAACCAGGAAAATTTTTTAATGAAGCTGATAGGCTTAATAATCAATTAGTTTCTTATCTTGACTAAGCGAATTTGCAGAGAATGTATTACTAGGTAGAATTAGAAAATTTTGTAATGTAAATAAGTGACCTCTATGTCACTAACATTTCCAGTTAAGATTTTCAGACAAGCCAAAAGTTGTGTAAAAACCTTCAAGAAATAGACAACGAGGCAGTACTGAAAATACCTCTATCTACAGCATATTTAATATTACATATAAATACATACCGGGAACAGTACTTAGACTGAAGTCCCTTATCTGGAGGATTCAACACGAGCCAAAGAGCTGTGACGAGTGAGCAACAGCACAAATATGAGGTCGTACAATAACTTTTTACTGATTTTTTTCATTTTTTATTCTTTGCTTTCTCTTTTTTTATATTTTCTCTTTTTTTTCTTCATATCTAATCAAGACCAAGTTTAATCATCAATAATAAATAAATTTTTTTTATCTCAAATTTATTAATCATTATTTTCTAGTTTTTTTTTTTAGGTATACTAATCATACCGGAGATTGAACTTTTGATATAAAGCTCTACAAAAGCTAATACCGTTTCTACACTAAATTAATAATTCCATTAGAAACAATAAGATAAGTATTCAAGAACAATTCAGATTTAGATCGAAAATTTCAACTGTACAACAAATTTTCAGAATTACAGAATTTATACATGAAAGTTATATCTACAGACAGGCAACTACTGCAGTAGTGCTGTAAGTGGCTATAGCTTACGACCGAGTCTGGATCGAATGACTACTTTACTTCTAATCAGGTTCAAATTCCCTACATACCTCATAATCTTAATTGTATAATACCTCGAAAACCGCAATTTACCGTAAATTGTGAAAATTGCAGTTCCTTACCCCAAAAAATAAAAAATGGAGTTTCGCAAGAAAATAAACTCCAATCCTCTTAATATATAACGATATTCCAAAATAATGACATTCCAAAATCCAAAACCAAAACATAAGCTTTTTTTTTCAGAAGACACAGCAATATTAAAAAGAGGTATACTAAATAATATTTTTATAGACACACACAGTATAAACAAATATTACATTCGTTCAGGGTCAGAAAGTGTTCCCTGTGTGCCTCAGGTGTAATTTCCACCAAGCTTCTCCGGACCATCTGCTCTCCTGTCTGGGTTTGGAGAAAGAGATCTTTTTGAAAACTCTGCGCTGGTTTGGGACTTTCTCTGGGCGAACGATCTACTGGACTTGGTCTAGATTGTACTAGATCAAATGGAATAAGGAACAACAACAACATAAACAAATACTTAAATCTACTGACTAAATGGTTCGAAAGATGGAACATGAATTTAAACTTAGACAAAACACTATTTCTTTCGAAAACAAACTTCCCGAAAAATTACAGTGCTCAAAATAAAACCAAAGAATGGCAACCGAAAGTTGACTAACTGGGATTAATCATGGCAGACAAAAAGACACATAGATCCCCCAAATTGAAAAAAATTAAGAATGAATTCATCGTGTTGAAAGTAAACATTTTCCCGTCAGTTGGGAAATATTTTATATTAAACGTCAAAAATAAAAAAAATATTGTACACCATTCTCAAATAAATACATCTAATATCAATTATGTATGCATCACAATTTTACGATTCTACAGCTAAATCAAATTTCCAAAACCTGGAATTAGAGGAGCCAGCGGTAGGCAAACGCATTTCCTCTTTTAGAGGTCTGCCTGAATGATTGACACGCCCTTTTACTCCCAGAAAACATCGATTAGGAGCAAAAATTCTTCTCCTATTGGAGTTTTGAGTTAAGCCACCATGAAATGATTACGCCCTTTTACACTTATATGCTTTTTGAATTTCTAATATCAGTGAAAGAGAATAAAATTGATTTTAAAATAAAAACAACTGACACGTTCTATATGTATCTATATATATATATATATATATATATATATATATATATATATATATATATATATATATATATATGAATTTTATCCCCAAATTTTTATTATTATTTTATGAAGCATAAAGTAGTTGTTACTTTCATTCTTGATGATTACTCTACCTTATTACAATTCTCATTGGCTTAAAATATCCATGCCACCAGATAGCGTTTCATCTACCTTTTATCGTATTGAGATGGCGTCGTCAATCCGATTTGTTGACGAATTTGCAGTCTGCCTTCAAATCTTATTCTTCGAGCGGCAGCAAGCAAAACGAAGCTTCCTATCGAATGTTTGACTGTCGTCAACGATGAGAAAAATCCATTAATGATTTTTACCAGTAATAAAGTATTTTTTATTTATAATATTTTTCGTTTATAAAAGTTTTCAAGATCATGAAAATTGCCTGTTGTTCTACATAATTATTTTTCAAATATTCAAGTCAATAGCTGATATAGCATCCAAAATTGAATACTTTAAAAATAGGACAGAAGTAAAAGCGAAATGAGAGAGGAAAGACCAAATGAAACCTCAACTTTATGGCCTCTTTCACACTAGGTGACCAAAATTGAGGGAGTAGATCCTCTGGTGCTGCCATCTATCGGAAGATTTGAAGAGCAAAAGTCGTACTTTCACCTTCATGGTGCTCTGATTAAACGAAAGACGATCCCAATTGTCTTAGCTTTGCATAGCCAAGGCATAGCGAGCTTGGCTTGTCTAAGTGTCATTAGTAACAACAACACTAAGCGACTTTTATCGTATGATAAAAAGTCGTCCGATATTTATTGTGAGAAGTTATTAAAAAATCACACAATAGACTGGTCCGCGATAAAATATCGTTTCTCATTGTGAAAGAGAGCAGTCTATTGTATGGTTTTTTTAATGACTTCTCACTATAAAATATCGGACGATTTTTTATCGCACGATAAAAGTCGTCTTGTGTGAACGAGGCCTATAGTTAGTTTAAATCAGCAAGGTCAGTTTAAAATTTTTTTCATCACTCATTTTATTTACTTTTATTTCTTTTTCCTTCATTCTTCTTTCTCTTTTCTTTATTTAAAAATCAGGAGAAAAAATTTTCACCTAAAGGTTGTTTCACTTAATATCATAAAAATCAGTACTGTGGTCCTAGTAGCTCAGTTCCCTCTTTTTGAGAGTGAATACTGTATAGAAAGCAATTTAGCCACCCAACTTTAAAAAAAACGTACACTTCAGAAGTTAGTTTGCAAATATGATTGCTAATTAAAAACGTCAAAAAAAGAAAAGATTTATCACTTACACATTTCTTATATTACTCATAGAATAACTAAATATCTCCAAAAAAGGGCGTGATAAAGCCACTTTTCGTGATTGCTATTTTCAAAATTTTTCGAGTTTTTAAAATTAGGGCAAACGTGAATAAATAATCTTATTATAAAGCATGCCAAAATGCATTGTTTTCCAAACAAAAAAATCCACATATTTTAAACTTTTTTTTAAGATCCTATTTCATGTGCATTTAAAAAAATTTTATTTCGAAAACTCTGTTCTAAGGAAGTAAAGCAATCCCTGTGTGAAAGAAATTTCGCCTGGGTGATGTAAAATGTTTTTATGCAACTTTCAATGCTTCAAGTCTTTATCTGATGAGATTCCATTACAATTGATTCTTAGCTTTAACACCTTGCCAGTGTCGCCCGAATTCAGTTTGGACAATTACTGCGTGCAGTATTTGTGATGCCCGAACTCAGTTCGGGCAGAAGAAAAATTAACGTTTCTATTTTGTGAAGTCCGAGCTGAGTTCGTTTCTACTTTAGGATACTTAATTCCCGATTTTCTTAACAAATGACACAAGTGGTCCTAGTTTTTTTACCAATTCCAACTTTGGTTCTGAAGGTAGCCCATGACTACAACAACACTATGGGAGGTGATGTTAAAGTCGATCAACATCTTACAGACTTCCCGGTTGCTAGAAAAGGAGGTAAAAAATATTACTAGAAAATATTTTTCCATCTCCTACACCAGGCGTTATATAAATAACTCCTTTATTTTGCATACTTCAGCAGGAGGTGAACTAGAAATATGAATATGAACTTCAGAAAATCAATTGTTGAACTAAATAAACCAAATGTTCAACTACCAGGACCATGGCGTCCTAGTGTAAGCTTACTGCACCTCACAGGTCGACACTTTCCAGAACACATCCCATCAATGGGGAAAAAATCTACTCCAACCAGGCAATATTTTATATGCTGTTGTAAAACCGATGAACAAAGGAAGAGAATAAGGCATGAGACAAGAGTTTATTGTAAAAAGTGCAATATATAGGCTTTTGAGCAGTACCTTGTTTTGGGATATACCATCTGTAAACGATTTGTAAAATTTATGTATTGAAAATCATATTGTTATGTTTTTATATTATACTAGTTTATAATAGTTATATTTAGCTTCAAAATTTCGTTTAATTTGCTGAATTTGAATAACATGTATGTGTAATCAATATTTTATGTGTATGTAAAAATTATAAATATGGTAGTTATTGTATTTAAAACTTTATTTTTGCAAAAAAAAAAGCATTTTCTAACTCTTATAATAATATAAAGAATAAAATTAAACAGTCAAAAAATTTTTCCATTTTTGGTCCATTTTTCTGAAATATATGTCACAGTTAAGGGGTTAAAGTAGCGAGAAAGTCATGAAAAAATATTCGACGTCAGTTCGCACTGCAGCTTGTGTAATCGACCGCCAGGATCGCAGTGCTGAGAGAAGGGGAAGCTGACTTATTTCACGAAAGCTTAATTGCCTCCAACACAAACCGGACATAAATACTTTCAATGAGTCGACGGAATTTATTGGGGAGTCGGAAAGAGAGAGACGGTCTCGGCTGAGGGCAAACGATATCTTACCCAGCGAATAACTGGGGCGTCCCCCTCCCCATCCCACATCCGGAAAGAAAATTGCATCAATGGCTTACTCTGAGTGACAGACATGGGTTACCAGACACAAAAATTTAAAAAAAAAAAGAGTCATCCATCTGAGAAATTTCGTGTTATCCTTCATCAATTCTTAATTTCTAAGCAATCAAGAGTTTGAGTGTTTATGCTGTTTAAAATTAATATATATTTAATTTTAATGTCAGTTGGACCACAAATGTCGACATACTTGCTTGGAAAATATATGTAGCAAATACTCATATGTTACCAAGAATTGATTAACTGTGTGAATCTTTCCGAACAACGTCATGTATTAAGACACTCGAGTGCAGATAGTAACGAGTTCAGTGGTGGACTCGTCCACAAGAGATTAGTAGAGCATGATGTTCCATGAGTGCCCCTGCGCTTTAAGAGTGTAAGGTCACGGGTTCGGTCGTTGTTGCGCAACGGGAGCGCTTCTGCATATTTTCTGCAAGCACCGTTCATCTGACTCCACGTGAATGCGCAACATTGTTCAGAAAAACTTTTCACCGTACTTTACAGCATTCATCGGGTGTTAGACCATTTCTTAAGCGATGTCAAATGACTTCGTATCATGGTAAGAAAATTTGAGAAAGTTAATGAAAGTGCAAGCTTGAATGCTATCTCTGACATTTAACTTAAAATGCTAAAACATTGTTTTAAAAAACAAATTAGAAGGAATACGACATTAAATAAAAATAATGCCCATTCGAGTAATTAAAGTAACGGCGATAATTCTGAAATTCACATTAATCCTGATTACAATTATATAGTTAAGTGTCATGATTTCAAAACAATTACGCTCGCCCAACAGAGGTGGGAGTTGAATTTATATTTGTTAAACAGAAACCTCGATGAGGGGAATGTTGCAAAAAATGCCTGTTTTTAGTAAGGGTTACTGTAAATGACTAAAGAAAACTCACTTTGAAATTTATTAATTTATTTTGTAAGTTATATAGTTAAGTGTCATAATTTCAAAACAATTACGCTCGCCCAACAGAGGTGGGAGTTGAATTTATATTTGTTAAACAGAAACCTCGATGAGGGGAATGTTGCAAAAAATGCCTGTTTTTAGTAAGGGTTACTGTAAATGACTAAAGAAAACTCAATTTGAAATTTATCAATTTATTTTGTAACTGAAAAAGCTTTCTTTGTTGTATATTTTTTTGGTTTCCAGTGTAGGAACACTTCATAATTAACAACAAATATGAAATTGTACCACCTACTTTTCAGAAACTGGACTAAGCATTTAAGAAAGTAGCGACTTCGACGATAAGAATCCATTAGTGTTACAATGAGTGACTGAGATGGAAGATATCGCAGTAAAATCCACATTTGTTTCTACCTGAGCGCTAGAGGGCGTTCGTTGCAATTTATAATTCTTATGTAGCTTTTGTTGTTGTGTTGTTGTTGTTGCTGATCCCTGTTGTATAGCAGCGCTAGACCAAGTCTATGACATTGCACACTCTCGGGAAATCAATGACCAATAATGGTCGCTCCAGAAGATCTTCTTTATCGAGTCCCAAGCACTCAAGAATATGATCCGGAGTGGCTTGGCTTTTGTAACACTTAACGCAAATTGGAAATTCCTTTTCAATGTTGTTAAATGTCAATGATCTTAGGTGGCCACTTATGTAGTTTTTAGTCACCTTTTGCTTGTCTCGCAATTGTAGGAGAACTATTCATCTCAGTTCGGGTCGATTTAAACGGCCGAAAGAATTTATGTCTTTTATGTTATTAACTATTTGTTGCATTTCAATAGCGTATTCATTTAGAGTATCTTCGCTTGAACCAATTTAGTTTTCAGTTTGTTTTAGGTTATTTGAATTGCTTTTTTCTTCAACTGATTCTACATTTTCAACCGCGGTTCTGGTACTGGAGATCGTCATTGTAAGGAGGTAGTTTTTCCCCATGTGCGTCTGTTTTGAGGCACCATTGGAGTTGACTTCGTTTTAATGGATGGCAGTGCCAGGCCACTTTGGACTCCAGCATCTTCTGGAAAGACACCACACCATTCGAATGGAATGGTCAAGTGACTCCCCCGCTTTAAGCCCCACAGAAGGTGTGTGGCATGATTTGGGGGGATTCCTTGTGGTACGATTACATCCTCAGGCGAGCACCAAGTAGCTGAAACAGGTGGTGATTGAGAAATGGGCACTCTTACCTCAAGAACTGTTGGGCAATCTGGTGCTGGGTATGGAGAGACGATTCGAAGCTGCAGTTCCAGTTAAGGGTATCTTAAACTGAGGAGCATCTGCTATTTATTCTTCCTCTTGGACATGTTCAATTGCAAGTTCAATAAAATTTTCTTGTACTTGGTTCCGTACCGTGTGCCTTGTATTCCTTTTTATGCAGTTATGCTTTCGTCATCATTTCATTACAAAATCCTGTATCTCATTTCTGAATTCATATCTCTCAGATGATTTCTCGTGAAGTTATGAAGAAAAACACCTATTTTTAAGTTTTGCACACCAGGGCATGACATCGTATGAAATCGCTGATATTTCTTTGACAGATTTCTTTATGTGTAAGAATTGTAGAAAATCAGGTTAGCAATATTTTGTCATTGCAAGTTTTTTTTTCAGTTTGGGCCATAGTTTTAACATGTGGAGAAAAGATAGTGAACATAATTTTAAAAACCTTACAACTACTAGGATTGCATTTAAGATACACAAGACGTCAACATACCGTTATATAACTGCCGTATCTGGAACATTCCATTTTTCTTGAAAGAGTGCAAGCAAAAGAAAAATTCCCCTTAGCGCAATATTATACATTGCATTTCTCGTTATTTAAACGTTATTATACAAATGCTAAATCAAAAAAATTCGTACTTTCGTTGGAGTTATTGTAATATGTTATTCTTTCAAGAATACTCCTAAATGAATATTCTACGGGAAAACATTTTGAAACTCTGTCCTTTGTCTAAAAAATGGAGGAGTTAAAAACAACTTTCTCCTACGAATTGGGTAGAAAAATGTCAATCTACAAAAGTTATATCAGATCAAGCTTTTTAAACAACTGAAAACTGCCATAATAAAGATTTATATGCTCGGGTCGACATATTTTCTTAAATTAAATAAGAAATTCCATTCTTTTTACCACTTTATTTCTGATAGAAAAATATTCTCTAGCCTAAGATTTTTAACTTCAAAGAAAACGACATTGTTTTTTCTGTGTAATAATATTTGTTTTCCAACGGTGGGCACGTGAGGTTTGAACCCTATGCCACAAAAAGGCTAGAAACTGCTACTCATTTGTCGTTACCCAGCGGGTACATGTGAACCATGTCATGGAGACGAGTAGCATTACCCGCACCATACCACCACAAACCCGTTTATAGGGTGGGCCATATTCATACATCATCACAGAAGAAAGGACAGAGAAACACAGAGAAGGAAAGAAACATCCTTGCCCGAACCGGGATTCGAACCCAGGACCAACAGCTCAGGAGGCAGGAACGCTAACCACTCAGCCAATCGGTCGGCCTGTGTAATAATATATTCTAAAAGAATTTGAAATGATTCGAAATCAATCAGAAACAATTTTGTTTTTTGAAATTGTAATTTGTTTTATAGCAAACAATAAAGGAGGATTATAAAATTGTGTTTTACGGCAAAAAATTAATCATTCTAATATTTCACTAAAGAATCCCGAATATTATTTTACAATAACCATTTTTTAATCGATATCTGGATACTGTAATTTTACATTTTGAAAGAAAGTTTACAAAACGCAAATCAGTTATGAACTCATCAAATATTTTAATCATTTTGGCGGATGACCCTTATACGTGGATGAAAATAAATAAGAAATGCTTCTGATGATTTTTGTCAGACTTTTATTTTGACTGCATATCAATGAAGGGAAAAGAAGCTACATTGGTAAGACAGATTAGATTAATTGCTACGGAAACTTTTTGAGAGTGTGGATTGCAGATATCTTCTCTACTATAAACTTTAAAAAAAATTTTAGTCGTTCTACATGTGAAAACACTTATACAACTAAAAAATTGTTTTCAATGATGAAGTATTTGTAAAATTACACGAGAACAATGCATTTGAAATTCGCTTTTATAAGGGACTCTGTTATGCATGGATAACAATGTAGGTATAAGTGAAAAAGCCTTGAAAAGCATGAACAAAGCTTGAACGGTTATTCATGAAAATTTGCCTTACTAGTTCTCCTACTAGTTTTTTTTTTTTTAATTTTGACTTTTTTTTTTTAGATTACACTGGTCAGCATAATTTTTTTCACCAGAAAATTCTAAAGTAATTTTACATACATAATCCAAATATGTAATCAGATTCATTTCATCAGGTACAGTTTTCTAGTGAATGTCACTTGTATTTTTCTTTATTCTTTCAAATTAAGGATAAATTGAAATAGTAGTAAGCCTGGCAGCATGCATGTGGAGATTGCTGTGATTTTCTACAGTCTTTATTTATGTTTTATATACTTTTCTTTATGTCGAGTAAGTGTATAAATCAACCAAGCCATTTCTGCTACATCTGTAGAGAACTGACATTCAAGTCTCAACGACGAAATTTCATACCACTTGTGAAAAACAGTTGTGAATTGTACTCTGGTTGTAAATCTGGGGATTTTAATAAAGACTGGGCCCCAGATATATATACTCTCCCTATGATTTCGAGGGAACAGAAGGACCATTAAACTGATTGTTACTTCTGCATAACAAGCATTAGAAGAATAACGTCCAAAACAAAATACACAGTAAAGCCTCCCAATTTGGCATCTGCAATGAGACCCGTGCCTCATGATGAAGAGTAATCTGCACCAAGGATCCAGAATACTTGGCAGCATCTCCCTGCTCATGCATGCTTGGTACTGCCGTAGGCAGCCAGGGGCAGCCATTGACTTTGTGGGTTACAGAGCTGACCAGACTGCGATCAGTATATTTATTAGTGGACACATCAACTGCCTAGCCTTTGACCATTGTATTAAGCATTTCCCTATCTGTAAAAAGTGCAACTACAACGAGGTTAGTCCTCAACACTTACTTGAGTGCCCTCAATTCTCGATGGAGGAGCTCCTTGGAGACCTTTTTCTTCATTTTTTGAGAGTGCATGGGCTCATGGATCTGGTGTAGATCCACTATTTTGGATGGGATTTGTAACATCACAACAACAACAACAACAACAGGATCCAGATTTTATGAATATAAGTGATAACTCCGATTCCGGCCAAGTTTACGTTGAAGATGACAGAAAGGAGAGAAGTGACAATACCTTTGAAACAGGTAGTTCATCAGAACCTACCTCACTTTACATCTCAACAAGATTTCAGTGACCTTATAAAAGATTTAAATTTATCTAAGCAGAGTCGGTGAAGCCTTTAAAGTCCAGGCGCAAAGGCTGTTTAAAGAAGACTATATGTGTTTATCATAATCGACATAGTAATTTTAAAGACTACTCTCTAAAGAAGGCTATGTCTTTTGCAATAATGTTTGTTCAGTAATGGATGTTAACTTCAACGACATTTGAGTAACAATAGTTCATAGACTCATCGGAAGTTAGTTTAAAGGATATATTACTGTATAATGGAAATGAATTACCATCAATACCTGTCCCATATGCTAATGATATGAAAGAAATATGAAAATATGAAACTGTTAGCAATAAAAATTCAGTACACCAAATATAACTGAAATATATGTGGTTATTTAAAAGCAATTGCTTTATTATTAGGTTTGCAACTTGAATACACAAAATGTTGTGTTTCTTGTGTGAGCGGGACAAGGAATAGGAAGTTTCATTACATAAGGAAATTGAGACCTAAATGTGAATCTCTTATTGAGGACATAAAAATGTATCAAATAACTCTTCAGTGGTTCCTTAAAATATATTTGTTCTTCACCTAGTTATAAAACTAGGGCTGATGGAAAATTTTGTAAAAGTTACAAACAAAAGTTCTGCTGCCTTTATTTATCTGAAATCTAAATTTCATAGAATAAGTGATGCAAAATTGAAAGAAGGAATATTTATAAGACCGCCAATAATATCATATGATGAGAATTTTGGGGAACTATTGAATCCATCGCCGAAATCGTTCAAAAATATTTGTTGTGGATTTCTTAGCAATAATGAAAACGTTAAGAAATAGCATGTGATCTTCTGGCTTGATACAAAGAAATGGGCAGTATTATGTGCTCCATTTAGACTTTTACCCTGAAAATCTTGGGTTTGTCTCTGACGAGTGTTTTCATCAGCAGATTTACTATCATGGAAAAGAGGGCCCAAAGCCGAAAGTGGAGTCAAACTATTCTGGTCAACTACTGCTGGGCAGTTAAAAGCGACACCCCTAATGCAGAAAATTAAAATATGCAACTTCTTTGGTAAACCAAAATTAACTGAATATTTATGATTTAATGTTTCCTGAATATCGATTCTTATGGAACATTAAGAATGTATCCACGAAAATCCTGCCTGAGGGAGAAAATCTGATCACATATTTAAACTCAGCGAGGGCAAGTTAATAAGAATCTGTTTATTCAATCTTTGTGAAAGAAAAATAAGTTTTTTTTTTTGAAGGCCGATGTTATTGAAAATTAAAAAAGAATGATAAAAATGATTTTCATAGTTTTTTTGGTGGAATTGAATGCTACCGATTCAGATAATTAGGAACCTTCGTTTTCAGAATATCTTTAAAAAACTATTCTTAAATGATTTTTATTTTTGTAATTCTTATAACTTGATGAAGATTATATTAGTTCTGTTGTTGTTGAATGCCCCCGAAGTCAGCATCGCTAGACCAGGTTCACCATTTTCAAAAAGTCCAGCACCATAAGGTGATTCTCCATCAGATCTCTCCCGGAGAGACCAAGGCATTGAAGAATATGTTCACGAGAGGCCTGTTATTATAACTTATTGTTGTATATTTGTTCTTGAACGGTTTAAAACCAGAAAAATAAAATTCACTTGAGTTAACTTTTAGTTTTGACGAAGAAATTGCTTACTTTTATCATTGAATTTTTATTCAATTACTTCTCTTAAGGGACAAGACATATAATACACAATTCCGAAAATAATTTTATGCTCATGTCATTGGAGCTACTGACAATGTTAAGAACAGGAAAAAAATCAAGCAAAAGTTCTCTAGTGACTCATTTTGGCAGTTATGAAATTTTAAAGTAAATACTTAAAAATTGCGTTAAATTACCGATAAGTTTTGCTTGACTAGCTTAATAAAATTAATCGGTAATTTAACCCGAGTGCTTTTGCTTTATGCTTTGGAGCACTGGTCATGCTTCACATTGTTTCAGATCTTTGACGAAATTGAGCCACTATGGGTTTCATTTAAAGAAATGATTACTATAGGGACAAACATGAGCATTTGAAGATTCTTTACTTTTTTTTTTTACTAGATTCTTTACTTTTAAAAAATTCACGGTGTGATTTATTAAATTTACTTTTTTTAAAATTTAATAAGTCACACCGTTGATATTTGCAAACTATGAAAACGATCCAATAATTTTTTTTCTTTTAAAGTGTTTTATAACACATATCAATGAAACCTTAAGTATAATTTCGGTGGATATTGCTGCCTTCGTCTATCTATGCAGGCAAAACTTAGAATATTGAGAAATAAGAAATGCATATATATATATATATATATATATATATATATATATATATATATATATATATATATATATATATATATATATATATATATATATATATATATATTGTTACACAGTTACATTGAGTTCAAAATCCAAAATTTCCTCAATATCTTAAAAAATGCCTAATGTATATACAAATGAATGGTTCAGTTTAGTAGTAAATCACATTTCTAGACTAACTATGGTATTCATTTTATTATAAAAAATATATTTTAGGAGAAAAGTGAGTTTTTGTATGGTGCGCCCATATGGTACGATGGACTTCTGTTTCTCGCGAAGATTGACTTCAAAATTCCCTTGTATCTTAAAAAATGGCCAATAGATATACAAATAAATGGTTTAATTTTGTAGTAAATCATATTTCTAGACTAACTGTGGTATTCATTTTATTATAAAAAGTATATTTTAGGAGAAAATTGAGTTTTTGTATGATGCGCCTGGGTGACACGCAAAATCACTTTTTCGCGGTTTCGATGATTTGAAAATATGATGATTTGAAATATATATATATATATATATATATATATATATATATATATATATATATATATATATATATATATATATATATATATATATATACGCCACCTGTGATACTCGTTGGAAAGGAAGAAGAGACGGTAGTTTTTAATTGTTTTACTAGAGAATTGTTTCTCATTTAGTAGTCTACACATTGTTTTTCAAAGCTTATTTATTTTTAACTTTAATTTTGTTATAAGACTCAGTATACTTTAATCAACGAACTATATGGTAAGGAATATTTTAAGTGTTTTTAAGGTCTTTTCACATTATTTTTATTTATAAACACACACACATTGGAAATCTTTACAAATATACATACTATAACTTTAGTCCAGGAAAATATAAAATCTTTTTGGTAATTTTAAATGCACATACTAATATGAATGTTTAATATGTTAATGTCAGACGCTAAACATTAAATGCTAATTACACAATAATTTAATTACATTAATATAAATTTGATAATATATAATAATTTAGTTATTAATTTATGGTAATTAACATTTAATTTTATAAATTAATCTAATTTAGAAATTGCACGAAACATTTAATTGTTTTCCATATAATTCGTAAATTAATGGTTAAATAAACTTAATTATAACTTGCGAATGTATACTTCCCATATGAATGGAAAAGGTTTCAAATTAACTAATACTTATTATTTGAAACTAAATTTGAATCAAAGTTAGCATTTGTATAAGAAATTCCACGTGACTTTTCCTTTTTTCCCAGATTTCTCTCATGATATGTACGTAAGTTAATTTACAATTTAATGACAGTAAAAAAGAACACAAAAATGAAAGAAAGAAAGAGAAAAAAGAACTTTATTTTTATGTTTATTGAAATTTAATTTAGTAATCTTTTTAAGGAAAAGAAGTTTTACCTGTCTTTTCAGAATAGCAAAACAAACTGTTATGGATAAGACATTTTGAAAATTTATTTAGTTATCAGTATTGAGCCCAATTCATCCTTTTATGGAGTTGTTTTATAGCAAAACATCTTTCTCAAAGGAAAAAGATTAGTATGCAAGAAAAAGATGGAACATCTTTTACTTGTCTTCGAAGTCGATACTAAAATGTTGACCATGAACTTTTATGCTTGGAGATCAGATTTGTGTCACTAAAATGTCTCTCTAAGCAGTTTAATCAATCCGTCAAAGTGATCTCCTGTATACATAATAAGCAATGTAAAGAAAATACGATAATCAGCTTAATTCATCCTTTTAAGGAGTTGTTCTAAGACAAAAAGCTGTCTTTCAAATTCATAATATCATTTAAGCTTTCAAAAATAAATTCAGAGATTTCATTTTTTTTTTAAATCCTTTGAATAATTCAAAAGCTGGTTAATTTCATAAAACACACTTGCACTAGCTCAGAATCCGCTTTAAGTCTAGTACTCAGTCGCATTAGCTCTCAAACGCAAAAAATGACCGAAAGCTACATGCCAAATCTGAAAATCGTGAGATGTTCCATGAGGCATTCATTTGGAATTCAAAACAGAACAAACACTTGAAGCTGGTGACAGCCTTCCATGAGACTGGAGGTAAATCAGAAGAGGGGTTACATCTCACACCTCGCGTGTAATGCTGATGGCCTCAGATGAAGTTTTGCTGCATAAAATTTTATTTTGACATTAGGTCTAAGCCAAAAACAGAGCTTCCGTACGAAACGATATTCTACTGATATGTTCAAATATGAATTAAAATCGTAAATTATAACAACTATGATTTATGGAAACTATGATCATAAGCAAATATCAACAAGTTATGAATTATTATCTTTTGTAACGGCTCTCTCTCTTTATGTATTGAAGTTTTAGACACAATTATGCTAACATAATTTTCTATTTCTTAGAGTAAAATAATTTACTCTTTCAAATTTAAATTACTGTAAATTTTCCATTATCAGTGGAACTAAATGTCTTGTCTGTGGCCTTTAAGCAGAATTCATTGATAACCTACAAAAGTATGAAAAACAAATACAGAACCACAAGTACGCATTTGAGCAATTTAAACCCACAATAAATTGCATAAAGATTCTTATCACTTGATAAATAATAAAATTACAACTTACAAGTTTTAAAGGAACTAGCTTTGTATCTATCCAAGGGTTGAATTCCAAAAATTTCAATAAATACTGAAAAGTGCCTATGGTAAAGGAATTCACTATTTTTAATATTATAAAGAAACGAAAAATGCCAGAATTTTAATCTGATGTCCTTATAAAACTGTAACACCGTGAAAAAGCCTAATTAATACTAAACATTTAAGTAAAACCACCAAAAAATTTCCTTTTGTAATTTTAAAATGGTTCAACTATTCTCATAAGTTGATATTTGTGACTTTTTACATGATATAATTACAGCGTAAATAGTAAATTTTGTCGAAAGATTTTTACTTCATTATATTTATAGCTAACTATAAGCAATATTTTTTCGAATGAATCAGCTTCTTAAAAAGTTCTTTGGCCAAAGAAGCTATATCTTTCGAAAGATTTTCTGTGGTTCCATCATGGAAAAGACTTGTAAATGATTTTACTTATGAGAACAATTTCTTTGTTGAAAAGTATCTTGAAGCAATTCATGATGTTTACAAATACGAGGTTTCTCTGTAAAATACGCATAAAAATTGAATAATAACTTTATTTTACAATTATTCAGGTATTACAATATGGTCTCCTTCAAAGTACTCACCCTGAGACGAGATACACTTCTGCCAACGCCCTTTCCACTGTTCATAACATTGCTGAAAGTCTTCACTTGTGATGCTGTTCAGTTGCCGTGTCGTTTCTGCCTTGATGCATTCCACATCTCCCAAGTGCTGCCCCCGAAGCACCATTTTGCATTTAGGGAACAAGAAGAAGTCCCAAGGGTGAATAAATCGGGTGAATAAGGTGGCTGTTATCACGGTGATTGAGCTTCGGGCCAAAAAATCACCCCTCACCTTGACCCTCACCAGCAAGTTTCGACCCGAGTGATTGTAACACGATGTGTAATGATATTTCTGAATGGATAGAAGAATCCATTGTCAAACACGGAAACTAACTGCTGTTCTATGGAAAGATTTCCACAAGAAAGAGCATGCTATGGACATGTTAGAAAAGAGGATCTCAAACATAAAAGTTTGCGCAGGTTTTCATCTTCTGGGCGATAACTTCTACTCAATGTTTAAGATATATAAAACTAAAGGTTGTAAATTAGAATATTTTTTATCGAAATATTAAAAAACTGCAGAACATTGAAAGGCAACATTTCCTCTTTAAATTAATAACATTTCACTGAACAACAGAGAAATAAAGCGCCTTGTAACACAAATTAAAATACCAAGAACTGCAGTCGAAAGGAAATATAAAAACACTTTTCTCTTAATTTCTTTCTTGAAGTGTATGCCTTAAATTGTGATAAATGCCTATGATTTTGGCTTAAAACTGCATTAAATAGTGACTGCTGCTGAAACAAGCGTGATGGCTTTTCTGAATGAGTTTCATTTTGTAGAAATTACCAAAATGATAATAAGGTATTCCCATTTTATAAACACACTCATATTATATATATTTTTCAAAATTCTGTAAAATAGTATATTTTTATATCACAATGAATTGTTGTGATATGTCAGGAACACAATAAAAATGAATTCTTCATTGGTTTTGGCATGTTTTAAAATAAAATTTTCCTCCAAATGATAAGTAATAATTTACCCACAATTATTTGAAATAATTATTACATTGCTTTTTTTATTATATTACAGAATAGAGCTGTAAGCACTGTTTACATCTGATAGCACTTTTAAAAAATATAGATAAGATTTAATGTCGTAATTTTTTTTATATCTGAAAACCGGATATGTTTCCATAAGAATTCTTTTTAATGTTACATTACTTGTTTTGTGGTATGAATGAATGACAGTTGTCATTAAGATAGCGTTTCCTATATTTCTGTGTATTCATCTGCGTCTGAATGAGCTGAAAAAATGAAATACGAAAAAAGCTTGCAAGCTCATGAGTGACTGGGCAATTGAAACTACAAAAATAAACGTAAAATTAAAATTAAACTAAATCAGAAGAAATCCCGTGTTAATGGCACTTAAAAAAAGATAAAGAAGCTGAGGAAATGATCGATACAGCTTCCTTATAAAGACACCATTAGTGGTGTAAGTGACGCGGTTGTTGTCTTGTCGCCTTGTACCAGCTAGGCTGGCGTTATGAGGTGCGCTGCAGCACTTTTCCAACTGGACCCTATTTTGGTGTAGAGTCCGACTTTCTCAGTACACACATGCCATTGGTACCTGTTTATAGGGTAGGCACAACCATTCACAACCCATTCATACAAAGACAGGAGAGAAAAGTACATCCATGCCCGAACTGGAATTCGAACACAGGACCTCCCTATCGGCAGTCAGAAATGCTGACCACTGGACAATAGTGACAGGGTTGGAATACGTTTTTGAAAGTGATGTAATGATCAATAACCTCGTTTCTTATTAATAAAATCATTTATTAATGAATTAAGTGTTTATAATCTTGTTTCTTACAAATAAAGTTTTCCGCAATCTAATTATATTCATTTTTTTGTAAATATGTTGAAATTAATTCCAAACATATTTGGAAACGTGAGAGTAAGAAAGTGGTTGGTAAACTCAATTTAAAACGGAGGTGGAAATCGCAAATTTCACATGTCTCAAGAAAATGAATTTTAGCAGCATCTGTGTGTGAAGTTGAGTTTCGATACCTTTATGTGAGGGAATCGCGAAAACTGAGCAAATGTTCATTTACTGATACCACCAACATAAATGAGTTAACAGTTTTAGATCTCAGTTTTTGTCATAAATATTAATAAATGAAGAGCTGGTATTCAATTACTCGGATGTAGTAAGCTGTTCAGATTGTAATGAAGTCGTTAAATGCCGATAGAGGTTTTAAAGTACTTTTTAGTTCAAATGTAACAAAATAAAACTTTAAATAATGAGAGTATGTTATGTAAAATGTTACGATCTGCGTTAATTCTTAAAAATTGGATTAAAATAGAAGACCAAATATGTGCTATAAAATCACCTGAATTTGATCCATGTGACAACTTACTGGAATTGGACGAATCTTACTGGGAAACAATTCCTAAGAACTGTGCTATGCCTCAGGTTCTAATCACTATTTGCAAAAGTTCAAATATCGAAAACATACAACAAAACTTTTCCCGAGATCAATTTGGAAAACTTTCTAGAGCTTTCAAATAAAAATCTTACAATCCTCAGAGTTTAAACTGAATCTATATTGGTTGTTATAAGCAAGTATACATTGCTCAAAATATTTGTGAAATAAGTAAAAATGTCAAGAAAAACCTTTGCGGCACACCTTTGCACCTACATAAAGTGCATGTAAAAACTTTATTGCAAAGAAGTAAATTAAAAAAATAATGAAAAAAGATCCTAGAACAAAATAAAACAATGCTCCATGGCACAAAAAAATTTTGGTGTAAGTAAGGTATAAGGATTAAGATTTAAAAAAGATTGCTTATAAATATTATAATTATTAGTTTAAAATTCTATTAATCAATGAAATTTTAAAAAATTCAAATCGTCCTTGCCAAACCAACTAATCACAAAGTGTATGTTTTGTCTTGTCTTTCTCATTTCGCTTTTTCTGCTGTTTTATTGTTCATGTGTTCATGGCTTGAATCAATGGAAAGCAGCTTCTCAAACTGATGCTTTGCTTCTTATATAAGAAGTTGTTTTATTAACAGAATGAACTTCGACACTATTCTCAGACATTGGATGGTGAACTTCGCCTTGTTTGCTGCCGTTCGAAGAATGTGATTCAAAGACAGGCAGCAAGTTCGTCTACAAATCGGATTAATGACGCCGTCTCAATACGATATCGTAATTAATTATGTGTGACGAAGATGAAACATTATATGATGTCATGGATATTTTAAGCCAATGAGAATTGTCATAAAGTGATATAGCTTTGATCTCAATTGGAACGAAAGAGAAACAATCACCTTATGGTAATTGTTAATAACAATAATAATAAAACTAACAGATTTTTTATTTGACGAAGACTTTAGTACTGAAAATCAATGAACAAATCTCTTTTCAGTATATAAATTTTTTTAAAATTAAATACTATATCGCGTTTCTGAGAGACAAAAGTCATCAGTTAACATTATAAGCCTTAGATTAGAAATTATTTCTTTTCTGTAATAAATCTGACATTGTCTAAAGATTCTTTGATTTTTTTTTATAATCTATTATTTATTCATTTATTTTATATTCGATGTTAATAAGCAGTTTTTATTGAAAGAAGGTCGTTTGGGTAAAAAAGAAAATGGGCAAAACAATTCGTGGACAATAGTGACAGGGTTGGAATACGTTTTTGAAAGTGATGTAATGATCAATAACCTCGTTTCTTATTAATAAAATCATTGATTAATGAATTAAGTGCTTATAATCTTGTTTCTTACAAATAAAGTTTTCCGCAATCTAATTATATTCATTTTTTTGTAAATATGTTGAAATTAATTCCAAACATATTTGGAAACGTGAGAGTAAGAAAGTGGTTGGTAAACTCAATTTAAAACGGAGGTGGAAATCGCAAATTTCACATGTCTCAAGAAAATGAATTTTAGCAGCATCTGTGTGTGAAGTTGAGTTTCGATACCTTTATGTGAGGGAATCGCGAAAACTGAGCAAATGTTCATTTACTGATACCACCAACATAAATGAGTTAACAGTTTTAGATCTCAGTTTTTGTCATAAATATTAATAAATGAAGAGCTGGTATTCAATTACTCGGATGTAGTAAGCTGTTCAGATTGTAATGAAGTCGTTAAATGCCGATAGAGGTTTTAAAGTACTTTTTAGTTCAAATGTAACAAAATAAAACTTTAAATAATGAGAGTATGTTATGTAAAATGTTACGATCTGCGTTAATTCTTAAAAATTGGATTAAAATAGAAGACCAAATATGTGCTATAAAATCACCTGAATTTGATCCATGTGACAACTTACTGGAATTGGACGAATCTTACTGGGAAACAATTCCTAAGAACTGTGCTATGCCTCAGGTTCTAATCACTATTTGCAAAAGTTCAAATATCGAAAACATACAACAAAACTTTTCCCGAGATCAATTTGGAAAACTTTCTAGAGCTTTCAAATAAAAATCTTACAATCCTCAGAGTTTAAACTGAATCTATATTGGTTGTTATAAGCAAGTATACATTGCTCAAAATATTTGTGAAATAAGTAAAAATGTCAAGAAAAACCTTTGCGGCACACCTTTGCACCTACATAAAGTGCATGTAAAAACTTTATTGCAAAGAAGTAAATTAAAAAAATAATGAAAAAAGATCCTAGAACAAAATAAAACAATGCTCCATGGCACAAAAAAATTTTGGTGTAAGTAAGGTATAAGGATTAAGATTTAAAAAAGATTGCTTATAAATATTATAATTATTAGTTTAAAATTCTATTAATCAATGAAATTTTAAAAAATTCAAATCGTCCTTGCCAAACCAACTAATCACAAAGTGTATGTTTTGTCTTGTCTTTCTCATTTCGCTTTTTCTGCTGTTTTATTGTTCATGTGTTCATGGCTTGAATCAATGGAAAGCAGCTTCTCAAACTGATGCTTTGCTTCTTATATAAGAAGTTGTTTTATTAACAGAATGAACTTCGACACTATTCTCAGACATTGGATGGTGAACTTCGCCTTGTTTGCTGCCGTTCGAAGAATGTGATTCAAAGACAGGCAGCAAGTTCGTCTACAAATCGGATTAATGACGCCGTCTCAATACGATATCGTAATTAATTATGTGTGACGAAGATGAAACATTATATGATGTCATGGATATTTTAAGCCAATGAGAATTGTCATAAAGTGATATAGCTTTGATCTCAATTGGAACGAAAGAGAAACAATCACCTTATGGTAATTGTTAATAACAATAATAATAAAACTAACAGATTTTTTATTTGACGAAGACTTTAGTACTGAAAATCAATGAACAAATCTCTTTTCAGTATATAAATTTTTTTAAAATTAAATACTATATCGCGTTTCTGAGAGACAAAAGTCATCAGTTAACATTATAAGCCTTAGATTAGAAATTATTTCTTTTCTGTAATAAATCTGACATTGTCTAAAGATTCTTTGATTTTTTTTATAATCTATTATTTATTCATTTATTTTATATTCGATGTTAATAAGCAGTTTTTATTGAAAGAAGGTCGTTTGGGTAAAAAAGAAAATGGGCAAAACAATTCGTCACATTTTAAAAATAAATTTATATATAATAAATCGAATAACAATTATATTTATAATGTATATACTATTATTTTATAAGCTATATTTTTAGCATGGTAGCATTAACTAATATAAACAAAAATCAAGCCTGTTTTATTACAGAATATTATTTTATACGAAATACATTAAAACATTAAATTTAATGCGAAACATTGAAAGCTGCGAGGATTAGTGAGCGATATTTCTCATGTAATGGCAACCTGGAGACTGCGAATCACCGTTGCCAAACCGAATCTTAAAATAGAACCTTATGCTCGAGAGGAAGAATTCGGCCTTGTGAACTCTCGGCTGAACTTGTTTCAAGGACAAAACGAGATTTACGGTGGTGAATAACACCGATTCCACTGCAGAAAAATAAATAATCTTATCATCCTAGTATTTTTGATGTTTTGAAAACACAAACATGCTCCCATAGGGCAAACTGTGACTTATGACTTCATCAAACTGCCAACAGCTGATCGAATACATCTCAAGTTTAAAATAAATAAATTCACAGAGGAGATTTTGGAATTTCAAGCTCTGCCGCTCTGAAACCAAAGTAATTGTGATACAGATTACTTTAAATACTAAAATAGTTCTTGATGAAAAGAATTAAAGAGTAGAAGAGATAAAACTACCCATTTTTAATTTATTATCAAACAATTTTAAATATAATCATCAATAATAAATATTGTATTCAGATTTATTTTACACTGGAGGAACAATATATTTTCTAAAAGAGTGAATAAATATATATGGATGATTTAATAATTTATTATTTTTTAAGACTGGTATCTCATGTTTTTAAGCCGAATATCGCAAAACAAAGGTTTCTTGCTCTACATAAAGATGAGAATTGATTCAATAGTTTTTAAATCAAACTGAATAAGTGTTTTCAGGCTTATTTCTTTTTTTTTCTTATCATGAAAATCAACATTTATTTCTTGGATCCGGATTTTCTCATCAATCCGGTTTATCCGGATTATTTCGTTGCTATCAATTTCACAGAATTTGGCAGCAATAGGTAGTCGGGTCAGTAGTTATTTGGGTCTTGGTGTTATTCGTAAGTAAAAAGATTCGCTACCTTATTGTGCGTAAATTTTGCTGGTATGTTTTTATAAAATATTCATTTTACTTAAATCTGATTTGTTGTTGTTACTAATGACACTTGGACAAGCCAAGCTCGCTACGCCTTGGCTATGCGAATTTAAGTCAAATGGGAGCGTCTTTTGTTTTAATCAGAGCACCATGAAGGTGAAAGTACGACTTTTTGTTCTTCAAATCCTCCGACAGATGGCTGCACCAGAGGATCTACTCCCTAAATTTTGGCATTGATCTGAAGAGGGAGTAAATTGCTCCAGACCATTGCACCCATGGTAACTGCTCAGCGACCGACCACAGGACTTTCGATTCCAAAGATTTAACGTTCACGTATATCGCATGTACTCGTTTGGTGTTTGGCGGCATTGGGAATCGAACCCCACCCTTCCGGATGGAAGGCCGATACCCTAACCATTAAGCTACCACGGCCCGCTAAATCTGATTTAAAATATAGGATGAAGAGGTACAAATGAAAAAAAGATGTAGAATTATATTGTACAGCATATCGCATCTTTCTGGTGAGTTCTAGTTGCAAGTAAAGGCATCATCTAATAAAAAAATTTATTTATACTGTTGATGGCTGATCTTGTTTCGTTGTGCATACTGCTTTGTTTAAAAGCAAATCAGTGTCTCTCCACTTTTCATGGAGGAAAATATTCCCTGGAAGAAAACTAATTATTCTGTTTCTTCATTGATCCTTCGCCTTATCAACTGTAACTGCTATCAGCGGTAACTGAAGAGAGCATTCTCTGATTTGATTTGTAGAAGGATGTTATGTTGACTTATAGGGTGACAAAGATGTTTAGATATAGAGTACAAATTCAAGATATAGAAGTTCAATTTAATGAAATTTAATGGTATTTCATTATTTAGTTGTGTGTGTGTATATATATATATATATATATATATATATATATATATATATATATATATATATATATATATATATATATATATATATATATATATATTTAAGTTCTACATATGCCGAGCTCAGGATTCTGCCATCCAAAATTCACTGCGTTTTGTGCAATGGATTGCTTTCTAATGATTTTTTAATAAAAGAAAATCGTTTCTAATAGATCTCAACATCAACATAAAATATTTTTTTTTACAGAAAAATAATATTTTGACAAAAAAGTCTTCAAAAACATTTTTTTAAAACAACATTTAGTCAAAATACGTATCAGTAATAAATATATCTTATATAGTAAATTATGTTAAATACAGTAAGGTTTGTGTAAAGAATTTTTTTGGATTAATCTATGTGTGAAAAAGAGACTTGATAATTAAATTAATTTTTTTTTTGGATTATTGGAACTAATTTTTTTGGATTAATATATGAACTGGACTTTTCATAAATTATCTCTCTTTAAATATACGGCCCTATTCACAAAATACAAGGATTGGAAATATTCTAAAATCAAACATTCTGCTTTAAACTCAAATTAAGAAACATTTAGGTCATTATAACTGCATAAAATAAAAAGAGAGAGAGAGGAAAAAGAAATACTTAAAGAGAGGAAAAGAAAAAGATAAGCAAATCTCCCATTATTTACAGATCATTAAAAGCGCGATTTATATTCAGCTATCATTTGAAATAGAATGTCAATGCTAATCGAACTGGAGGGTCCAAGGTTCAGTATAGCTCATTGTTGAGCAGAATTTAAAGGATGATTTTGAATTTATTTCTGATAAATGTATCACAGAATTCAAAAAAGAATTTTAGAAAATATTCAGTTTAAATATCCCATCCAACATTTCTCGATTTTTCTTCCGAAAGAATAATGTAGCCTCTCGGAACTTTTCTATACCAATGAAAACTATTATTTTTTCAATTTTTTTTTGCTAACAATCTGTGAAACAGATAAAAATATTATTATCCATTAAAGTGCGCTACAGGGACAATCTCGGCTTCTAAAACAAAAAGATTTCATTAAAAAAAAAATTGTGACAAGAGTGAATGGCGTACAAAATTTGTAATTTTCTTTCTTTCGAGCTCTTTTTTTTTTCAAATAAATGCTTACGAAATGTTAATGACTGATTCTAAACGATAAGAAAAATAATAATATTAAAAAAATTTATTAATTCATTGATTTATAAAAGGAAAACATGTGAGGAAACCAATATCTATTCAATAATTTTTAGACTGAGTGGAATGCGAATGAATGTATGCTCACTGAAAATTATATAATGATCCCCTGTCACGAACGAATGGGCAAGTTTTACTTGTGAATTATCTGGTAAAGTCAATCATCTTCAGCAGAAAAAAAGATTTCTCATTTTTACTTACAAAAATCCTTTTTCTATTAAGAGTGATTTGCCACAAAGTGGAAAATTTTAAATTCAGCAACCTCTGCACGTCTGTTGGAGAAGGTCTTTGAAAAAGTTTTTTGATCCCCTTCCTTGGTTCAAGCAAATGCGCCCATATATCTATCTAAGTAGTTCCAGCAACAGTTAAAATGTATTGTAAGATGCTTATTTTAGAATAGCTTATATCTGATTTACGGCTCAACTTATTTACAATGATGATACAGTTGCGTTTCTTCGAAATGGAAATTTCCAGGTTCGATTTTGGCCACTAATTTTTGCTTGAAAAATATAAGAAATGCGAAATGTTTTTAGTTTCACATCTGTTGGTACGAGGATTTGGATTTCCACCCATGAGTATCTCCATGAGCACATGAGTATCTCCCATTATTTAATGGAAGCCCTCGTGAAAAAGCATCCCCAGTGGATGTTCCCATGAATAATACGATATTTTTCCAACTATGTGATATCAAGTACGGAAAATAGGAAGAAAAAACATCGACAAGCATTTGAATTACGTAGAATATTAAAAATTTAATGTTGAATGTGCAGGAATTTTCTAAATTTTCGCTTAAAAACATATAATTTTACTAAACTTTTTGCACAATTCATGGAAAAAAGTTGCTAGAGCTTCAAAGGGGTTGAACTTCTGTCTGTTGGTCAGCGAAGAGTACTTTTACTCAGGCATCCAAATGTTTTTGACCCTCATTGAAGCCAATGCAATTGCCACAGCAGAAAATTAATTTGCCAGCAAGTTAAAAAATTTTTCCGTTCCAGAATTAAACTGCGCCAGAACCATCTCAACTATAATAGCCAGACTTAGAAAAAAACACTTGAGAGTCATGAGAATTTCTACAGACGGAGAAAAGAGTTACACCAGGCTTTGTTTTCACTGCCCAGATAACACCCAACTGTCTCCACAACACATCGTCAGCTGTCTAGCAATGCTGGCCAAGCTTTTTAACACCAGCATACAAGATCCTGTGGAGGTATTTTTTACAAATAATGTTGTAGAGATCACCAGGGTTGTTTTCGACAGCTTGGGAGACATTTAGGGTTTTTGTACGTACTCCATGGTCACGACATCATCATCATCAAACGTTTTGCTGTGTCATATAATTTAATAGCTTAAATAACAATGTTTTTTTAAAGACATATTATGATATTTGCACAAATATATCATGATTAATGAAAAGAATATCATGCAACTTTTCAATAAATTATTGAGGAGTCACTATGGCCTGGTTTGTTAAGGTGTCGTTTTCATTATCGGACGAAAGGTCGTGAGTTCCAATTCTAGCTTAACCAAAGATGATCTGTCGTGTTCACTCAAGTTGGTTGGGACACGATCCATAAAACGTAATAACAATTACCACCAAATGAAGTAATGTCCTCGGGGTGGCAGATCTTATATCTGCTTGCTCTCTGGTTTCAAGTTATGAAAACTCGGCTGATTCCACCTGTCAGGTAGTGTCCAACTCTTGGGTATGCTGTTGCAACCATGAAGTTATTCTCGATAATTAAATATAGAATTGCCGATCAACTTGTCAAGTTGTCAGCGTACCTGACTGCGGATAGGGAGGTCCTGGGTTCGAATCCCAGCTTGGACATGGAGTACTTTCTCTCTCTATCTATCCTGTCTTTGTCCTTTCCTTGTATGAATGTTTGCCTACCCTATAAACGGGTCCCTATGGCATGTGTGTACTGAGGAAGTCGGACTCCACACCTAAAAATGGTTCAGTTGGGAAAGTGGAGCAGCGCACCCCATAATGCCAGCCTAGCTGGCACACGACAACAACAAATATAAAATTGTATCATGTAAGATCATTTATATCGTTGTTTTTATATATTGCTACAAAGTTTTTCGTACAAATACTCGAAAGTAATCAATATTCCCTTTCCTGTCCAAATTTCAAGAAAGATTGAATCCAAATGGATTACGGATGGAAAACACTGGTTGACACAGCCTGTGTTTCATTACGAAATTTAGATCACAATGCCTGTCTCTGAATAATGTAGAGAAAAAGCTCACCTTATTCTCCTGAAGTGAATTGAGCAGTTCATTTTTAATGACTTAATCTGAAGAGGTTCTCAAAAATGGACAAATGCATTTGCTTGAGATGATGACTACCACGGGAGAATTGTACTCTTATTTAATTACCAGTAGTAGAAACCGGTAATCAGATATTTGAATTATGTTATAAACATATATTGATTCTCTTATCATAATGCTGAATATTATATAACAATGAGAAAATTCTTATTTCTTTTTTTTTAATGTAGTTACTTATAAACAAGGAAAAACTAAAACTCTTACTTGCTTTCTTTTTTACTCATTTTAAATGTGTGATTTTAATCTGCGCATTTTTCTTCATTAAAGTCTTTAAATAAGGTCGTCCAGATTTTTTTACTATAATAATAGTCATGCTTTATCATAAATATTTTTACTATTGATGGGCTTGTGAGTCCAGAAAATATTTTTTAATAGTCATTTTTGCTGTAAAATATAGATTTTCCCCCTATAACATACTGTTTAGTGTGATTTAAAAACTCGAAATTTTAGGGAATTTAAAAGAAATGACACATTTCTGGTGTCAGCATATTTCTTTCTTTACAATTAATTTAATTCATAATTTTTCTAACAGCTTCATAATTATAATTCCTCTAAATTTTATGGTAACGTGTGCATTTGAGAAAGCTCTTACGAACAAAAGAGTAGCATTCGGAATCGATTCGACGTTAAGTTACTTATTTTTTGAAGCATTTTCTGTATTTTTGGTTAACCATATTTCTGTAAACACAAGAATTTAATTCTCAGCAATTGCCGCAGCACATTCATGCACGGTCGAGATTTATTGCCGCAATTATCGATCACGGACAAGGAAACGTATAACGAATAGATTCCAAACGCACTCCAAACAGCGTAGCGAAATTGCTAATTTATAGTATAACATAATAAAATTATTAAAAACCTGGTAGTTAAATTTGTATTTATTTATTTTTTTTAAGAAAAAGAATTTAACATTAATACAATTTAATATTCTAAGAATGAAAACACATAATAAATTTATAGATAATTGAGTGAAACAATTTGATAAACTACCTAACTCTAAAATTGATTAAACTTATCATGATCATCAATATGACAGATGTCTGCAAAGAGGCGTGGCTATAGCTTTATAATAAGCCACAGTTTATTACCTTCATGGGATATAATTATAATATTTAGACTATTTATATTGATTTGCAATTAATGTTAGAGTATTTTTCTTATATTTTCGGCAATTACTAAAGAAAAATTATTAAAACCATGTGGAAGTTTTCAAATGAGAATAAAGATGATGATTAAATGTAGGCGTGGCCGTTTTGCGTAAAGATCGGAATATGTTTGAAATTATTCGTAATATTTTTTGAATATTTCACATTTTTCTTAAGTTTCATTTTCTTATAAAATGTGTAAAGTATAAATATGTAAGAATTGCGACCAGTATGCAAACAATTTGTTAAATTCAGATTAATGGATTTGATGTAGTTAACATTTAACAAATCGCAATTTAATAGATAATTTTTTAATATAATATATATATATATATATATATATATATATATATATATATATATATATATATATATATATATATATATAAATATATATGATCTTATGTACATTAAATTCTAATGGTAAATGAAAAAAGAGTACGGATTAAAAACATAAATTAGTTATTATAAAGAGAAATAAACATAAATTAGTTAATTCATCAGAACTAGCTACTGAAGTATTTATATATACTGAAATATTTAAATATGAATATTTAAGAATGATTTGACTTATTGAAATATTTAAATTTGTTGTTGGGAAGTGACTTTAAGGCATTTTCCAGTTATTTCAATATCTTTGTCATTAATAAAACTGGTTTTGTTTTTGCTGCTAGTGGTTATTTTCTCTTTCATTTTATGACCTTTAATTTAGCGAGTGTTTTTCTATTGATTTCCTACTGATTTCAATTTGCCAGATGTCGTATCCAATATCACATTTGGCAGATATTTCAAATAAAAACTTACTGTACGTGAATGAATTTCACTTTATTGCAACTTTCAATTTGAATGTTATTTAAAGAACTGAACTCACTACTTTTGCAATTTATTAGTTAAAAACAAAACTGCGGATTGAAAATAAAATGTCACTACGTTTGAAGCTTTAATTTTTTTGTGATTTATTAATCTGAACTGAAACACAGCGAATTTGCTGAAAGCTTAGATAAAAGATAGGAAATTACAAGTTTAGTGATTTAAAATTCTTTCTAATAAATGGTTGATGATTGCTAAGGATTTTATTTATTTTTTTATGAAATGCTGTTTGTTTTATGCATGTCCGAGTTCAAATGTGTTGCATGCCTTTTATGTTCTAAGTTATATCAGTATTTTAATGAAATGCTTCGCAGGGATTTTTTGAAGTATACATTTTCTGCTGAATTATAAAAATACCATTTATTATAAAAATGTATTCTGCTTTAATATCAGCTTAGGGTTAATGTTTGGTAACTAATATTGTTAGAAAGTGAAAGGAACTGTGCCTGGCTGTCAAACGCGGCGCTGTTTGTCACTGCATGTTTTCTGTTCCATTGTAGTGTAGTAGAAGAGTAAAAATGCTGTAATTAAATTGTGCTTTTGTGTTTGTCACAGAATTCTTTGTTTTCCTTAATGAATCTGATTTGAAAATACTTTGAAGATCATATCAAAATCTCTCCAGCACCGAGTAGATGCAAACCCCATGAAAAAGAACATTGAAAGTATTTGTTAAAAATACTTATTTCCGATTTTGACATAACAGACACCTATCTCTTTCTGTGCTTAGTAACAATATATTTAGTAGAATGTTTCTAAGGTAGTAGCATTGCTTGTTTAGTCCAAAAATCATTTAAAAAGAAATAACGTTATTTATATTTATCGATTAAGTTACAACGAGTAGCAATTAATATTTCTGCGATTCAATTTTCATTTTATTATTTTTTCTAGAACACATCTTTAATAAATTGTGTGAAATTATTACCTACTTTCAATAGGGGTTATTTGGGAACTGAAAGAATCATTCCAAATTACAATATTCGAAATGTAATTTCAGGGGAAACTTCAAAATGTGGGGGGCGTGTCAAACTAATTCATAAGATTTTATTTTGGTAACATAAGGACTCGTATCATTCAAAGCATACTATGAATTGTTTGTTTGTGAATATTAGTAGGCGGGTCCTATTGGATTTCACTGGGCGGAGTTTCCCCTGGAGTATAACAATTTTTTGTATGACGAGACAAGGAGACAGGGCAAAAACGCTAATCATATTGGAGATTTGAGTAAAGCCAACTTGATAGAGTCGCGCATTTTTACTCTAATTCTCTACTGAGCCTGGGAATTTACAAAAATGAGTGAAAAGAAATAAAAATGATTTTAAATTTATATAATTTGCATTGCTCTATCTTTTCTTTTTATTTAAACATTTTTTTTTAATTTATAAATAATAAAATAAAAAATAATAATAAAAACATTAGGTAAAGATTACAAAGTAAAAATCTCTTCTAAATTTTTATTATTATATTATTTGATTTTATTCCTTTTTCTCTTTATTCTTCCGTCTCTTTTCTCTATATAAAATCAGGAGCGGAAAAGAAAAACAATTGCACCGAATAAGAAAATCTTTTAAGTCTGTAGTTCATTTTATTGAAATTTATATTACATCCTAAGCTTAAAACAATTCCTATGTGTAGAAAATTTTTAAGCAATTTTTAATTTGAATAATTGATAAAAATTTTAATTTTGGCTTTGGGGGGGGACTTGAAATATTAATTTATAATTAAACCATGAAAAAAGTGTCAATAACAATTTACTTAGTAAAACTAATCTTACCATTGTATTTTATTCCATTTATTTTACTTTTATTAAAATATAGAAATCAGAAGGAAATATGATAATTGCAATCTACCTTTCAATACTTGTGTATTAACCATTCGACCATATCTGCGAAAAATTAAAATGTCGTTAATGATGCGATTTCGCACCATATAAATTACAAATAAATTTTCTATTTATTTGTATTTTATATGGTGTTAAGATATAAGTAAACTAATCTGCTTTTCCACCATATTTTGAAAAATAATTACTTAAATTTGCAAAATTCAATGATTTATTCCTAAGACAAAAGAGGTTGACGGTATAATTCATAAATACCTATTTTTTTTATCATTAAAAGATCACCCCTCTATATAAACGCTTACACTCTACACATAAAGTAAAAAATAATATCTTTCAAAAATCAATAAAAAAATAAATTATCAATTTTAAGAATAAAAATTTCTGGAAAATCTGTAAAACAGTAAATGTTTTATATTTTTATGTTCAGAGTTTAAGCAACAAGCATTTGTTATGGAAATAAATAACCACACCACGGCGTAAGCAACTTTACAGGTTGGTCAAATCGGCGTAATTGTTATGAATTAATAACTAATTCTGGCTCCGAAATGAAACCAGTTTTAATTTAGAGTTAGCCAGAGACCTGACTTCACTAGTCTCTGGGCTCAATTGAAAGCATCAGACACAATAAAGATTTTAATATCAATATTCGGAGATTGAATAATCACTGCAATTCTTAACTCTCAACTTCTTGTCCCAAAATATCACCTTAATTAGTTCGAATTTAATGATTTTTTTTAAAAATCTTGAAATAATTCTTTCATATTTTTACATAAACCTATTTTTTTTTATTTAAAGCGAATATTGTGATTCTCCTTTCTTTTACTTGCTTAAGTTATGTATGAATCAGAGTAAATCTTGCAATGAAAAGTGTTGCACTTAATAGATTTTTAAAAACAAATTTCTAATTTTCATTCAAAAATTGATCCAAAAATCAAAGCTACTTTTGTTAAAATACAGTCTAATAATAATAGTAACATAGGTAAATAAGTATATATTTATTCGCATTTAAATTCCTGTATAAATGTTTTTAATAATTTAAATGGCATTTTTCATAAAGTTCTTATTGTCTTACAATATATTTGACTCCCCATCACTTCAAGATAATGCCAGTAGAATCTGTTTCCATTTAATATATTGCAATTAAGTGTGTACTGTTTCTGTACTATGTTAGGCAAAGATGCCATATAATCCATAATTCCAATTCCTGAATTTTTTTGCGATGAAGAAATGTTGCCAAGATGACATCTCGTGACGTGCGCGATGGCGTAAACACTAGGGGTACCAAATTAGAAGTTTCTGCATAATTCTTATAGGTCTCCATATGTATGACGTAACAAAAAAGGTTGCCAGATACATAAGATAATCTGCCAAAAAAATCGCCAATCTCAGAATTTGGCGCATGGATTATACGGCCCCTGTGCCCTATGGTACATTTAAATATTAATAGGGTCCATTCGATTTATTGATATACATTTTCTGAAAGTTACATATTTTATTTGAAATTTTGAGTACATTAAAAAAAATATTTTTATTACTCAGCTACTATACATTGGTAAATTACTTAATATGTATTTATTAATGTATAACCACAACAATTGCTTATGTATAGATAACAATTAATTAAACAATTAAAATAACTAAATTTTATCTATATAATATTGTACTATAAATCACTGGTTAAACAATTAACATAAATCAAATGCTAAAAAAATATTTACAGGTTTGTATTGTTAATAAGTTCAATGTTCGAACAAAAATACAATGCTTTTAAAATGACCAGTTTAAAAATGTTTAAGTTTGAATATCCTCATTAGCAAATACTAATGATTATATTTAAAAGTCTATATGATTGTATACAAATATTGAATTTAATAGATCTTATCTAAAATAACTCTTTAAAATAATATTTTCCTAAAATCACATATTTTACATTTTCAAAATAAATAAAATCAGTTACATTTTGTGTAAAACATTGTTAGCTCTTGTATTACACACAGAACAGAAACAATATTTTCGATTACAATTTAATAATTATTGATTTCTTTATGTAGTTTTAGGTATGCCTGTCTTAAGAGGAATTCCAAGAAGTTGTTTTAGTGCCACTTTGCAGTTGTAACATCCTAGGTTAGACTTTGACTTATGAGGTCAGTTATAGCATATATGATGCTCTCATTTGCCTCACTTCTTCAAAGCCTGCCTCATCTTCTTCAAATAACAAAATCGACATTGTACAGTACAAAGCATGCAAAATCATCATTGGTGCTGTCTCATACACAAATAACTTTAAAGTCCCATTTGAGTGTGGTCTAATGTCTTTAGAAATCAGAAGACAATTACCCACCATAAAGTTCATTAATAAAATTTGAAGTCTAACAGGCCTCCATATCTTAAACAAAACATTCATGGCGTGGTTATTGAGGAGGCTCTGAACCTCTACTATTCCAAAGTGATTTAAAATCCTAATATTCTTGGACTTTAGATCTGTCCTGCAAACTATTTTAAGAGGCAACTCCCAACTCACCCAGGATATCATCCTGCTCTTGAAGAACCATAGTCTCAAGGACCTAAATTTCTCAATAGATAGCAACTCACATCGACACTGATCGCAATGATAATTGCCAAAGAAATCCGAGGTAACTTAAATTTTGCAACAACCTGACCTTTACTGATGGTGATATAATAGCCAACCGAAGACTACTTCAGGCTTCTTCTCAGAAGCACTCCATCCCTGCTCTAAACTGTAACTGTGCTATCTCCACAAACCTAGCCAGATTGAGGACTAAACACTTCAAGGGAATGCAATTATCTCCCAATGGGCCATTGAATCTACAGGAGCCATCCACACTGCGCAGACACTGAACTGTGTCCCGATCGTATCTTTGATTGTCCTGTCATATTTACAAAGCTGTTCAGGATCCATCTCGATCCCCCGCATTAACCTCTCTATTCCTCGAAAGTTGTAGATGTGGCCAGAGTTGTTTTGGACACTTTTGCATCAATTTGATTCTAGTGCATTGCTTTACTGGACAAGACAACAACTCCTCTGTGAGTCATAAGTTTTAGATTTTATTTTTTCTATTTTTTATGGAATGAATTGCCACCCACTCTGTCTAGTGGTCGGAGTCCCTGACTACGGATAGGGAGGTCCTGGGTTCGAATCCCAGTTCGGGCATGGATGTACTATCTCTCTCTATTTATCCTGTCTTTGTCCTTTCCTTGTATGAATGGGATGTGAATGGTTGCCTACCCTATAAACAGGTACCTATGGCATGTGTGTACTGAGGAAGTCGGACTCCACTCCAAAATAGGGTTCAGTTGGAAAAGTGGAGCAGCGCACCCTATAATGCCAGCCTAGTTGGCGCACGACAACAACAACATGGAACGAATTAAAAATTACACTGTTAAAAGGATCATATTTTAATTTGCAATTACATAACTGAAAGAATGATAAATTAATCAAAGTTACTGTGAATTCAAATTGTTGCTATTAAATTTTAATATTGCTATAGAAATTTCATTCTAATTTATGAATTACTCTGAAGTATTAAAAGTTTGAAGCTGAATTTATATAATTTCTTTATTATATAAAAACAATATGTTTATTAAAAATGATAAACAGTGGAGCTTTTTTTAAAATTTAGCAGCCTGAGTAAATATGATTACTTTTTAAATTATATAATGTATATTCTGATACAGGATGAGTATCAATGTGTCTAAAAATTCATTAATATAATTTATTTAAAAAATAAGCCTTGATTAAAGGTATGATTAATATGGTAATTTTATATTCCTTTAATAATATAACATTAAATATCGTATTTAAAGTTTCTACTTGAAAAATGCAAAAGGGCTTATTTTGTTTTACGTTAATATCACATTAAATGCACTCTGATTTTGCACATTACAGAGTCCATGAACATAATCTAGGTTCATGAATATAATCATATTTTACATTTATACCAACTTTTTACCCAATCAAAATAGAATTTATAAGATAAATATTTTCATTGATATCTATCTAACAACATTGATGTTGGACATTATATTGGTAACCACTTCCAGAACGGTGTTTAGTACCTTACATTTGTAACTGCTAGGCGAGTCACATAAATTTTAGCTTATTTCCATCTTGTACTGACTGAACTTTGAATTGCACATATGACTTCTATTTAATAAAGTAATAAATTAACACATTTGTAACTGCTAGGCGAGTCACATAAATTTTAGCTTATTTCCATCTTGTACTGACTGAACTTTGAATTGCACATATGACTTCTATTTAATAAAGAATAATAAATTAACACATTTGTAACTGCTAGGCGAGTCACATAAATTTTAGCTTATTTCCATCTTGTACTGACTGAACTTTGAATTGCACATATGACTTCTATTTAATAAAGAATAATAAATTAACACATTTGTAACTGCTAGGCGAGTCACATAAATTTTAGCTTATTTCCATCTTGTACTGACTGAACTTTGAATTGCACATATGACTTCTATTTAATTAAGAACAATAAATTAATAATACTTATTCATATATGATTCAAATTGTTATACTAATTTTAGTATTGCTATAGGAGTTTCATTCTGATTTATAAATTACTCTGAAATATACAAAACAACTGCCAAAATCTTAAGCTATATATTTATCAGTATTTAATTATTAGTTCTATTGAAAATGATAAACAAGTATTGGAATAACCTGTTTTACATTCTCAGCAGAAATTTGAAGCTGGTGTAAATTATTCTTTACCAAACTGTATGAAATGTTTCTGGTATGACATGAATTTCAAGTTTTCTATGCATAAAAGTATATCAATAGATCAGTTATGTAATTTACTTATTATGATTAATTATTACTTAGAGTTATATCTAATGGTAGTTTCGTATTTCTCTAATAACATAAAGTTATATCTTGTTGAAAGCTTTTTCGTACTTTAAAAACGGCATGTTTTTGTTTTGTTTTATGTTTAATTACACAATAAAAGAATGCTAACTCTATATATTATGCAGGCTGTGAAACACTTATCGAGATCCCTCATAACATTTATGCTAACTTTTAAGCAATTACCTTGTCAAAATTCAATACAGATTCAATCTTATACTTTTTGAATATTAATAATGACTAATTCAAGCATTGTGCTATAATTGTTTAAACACCTTCCTCTTAAAAATATGTTCTTTCAACTATTCATTTTAATAATATTTTTCATGGTTAAAAATATTCTTGAAATTAACAGTTATAATAATTAATATTTGCTTATTTTAAGATCAAATGCTTCTAGTTGAGAGTCCACAATTGATGTCATATCCAAAAACAATTTAAATCTTGAAGCATTTTTAAATTTAAAAATTATTTTTAGTTAGAAAATAATTTTGATTACTTTTAAATGTACAATATGTATACGTGAAATATTATTTATTCTAATAGTTTATCTATAGTAAAATTTTTATAGGCGCTGACGAATTTTCATAGTCTTGACCACTTACAGTGAAGAGGCAATTTAAGATAAATTAGTGAAGCGCAACATATTGAAATCTGAATATTGGAGAAGAAATGTTTTACCTAAATTGTAAAACTATATGCATTTTGTTAAATAAAAATTTTTAGAATAAACTGTTCTACTGTCTAGTTAATATTTTCAGAATAGAATATTTCTGCATTTAGACAACTTTTGCTCAAAATTAATGTGTTGAGTTCTTAAATAATGCATGAGATTGTTCATATTTATGTTGTTTCTTATGTAAAGAAAAAAAAGTAATATTCTATAATTTGACAGTGACGGGTGAGCTAAAGTTAAAAAATTCAGAAACAATTAATAGTTAACAATTAACTGAATATTTTTAAATGAGGATAACACAAATTAGTAATTTTCTGTTAGAGATAGAGCAATTATTAAAAATCAGAAATGTTAATAAAATTACGAATTTCGTTTTCCTTCACGGAAGCCATAAGTAGAAAGATAATTTAAAGTGTATAATTCTCACCTTAGTCTTTTGCAAAGAACAAATTTAATTGGATTCGCGTAGTAGGAAAAACTATTAATTTAGTGAAATAAAAATAGTGTAAAATATAACAGTGTGATTATACATATTTATATACACAAAAATTGAAAGTTTCAGTTAACAAGTGTTAAGCAATGCAAATATGTAATTTGTGCTTTTAATATCTATATGATAAATAGATCATATATTCACAGTTGGAAAGAAGTAAATATTTACTTACTTTTTTCTTCACTTCTCTCTTTTCTTTGCGAAAATTGCATGTTGATTTCAAATTAACTATGCAATTTTCGTTATATAGCAATAATTTATAAATTTTGCTAAATTTATAAGTATTTCTCAAAAGAATTATAAATTTGTCACTTGTGTTTACTTTTCTATATGGAATGCAAAAGAGTGAATTTTAAACATGACAAATATTTCACTTATATAAAACGCAACATTACAGATTTAAAGGAAAAAAGTTCATTTATGGCAATTTAAAATAGCTTTCTTGTTATTTAATGATTCAAAACAAGATTTTTTTATAAATATGAGCTACATGTAATGTATAAACAAACCTATAAGGGCGGCCAAGATAAGTCCAATATAGGCTGTCTAGATGGGACTAGTTTTGACAGACAAGCTTTGGTCTATCTTGGCTGGCAAGCTTGGTCCTACCTTGATTGCTTAGATTGGTCCAACATAGGTGGCAAATAAAGACTATCCAAGATTATACTATGTAGACCATCTGTACTATAAATGTAGACTACTCTCTCTATCCAGGAATTACTACATTGACAGCCAATAATGGACCTTGGCAATGCCACGATTAGCCAATATAGGGCCCAGATATATATATATATATATATATATATATATATATATATATATATATATATATATATATATATATATATATATATATATATATATATATATATATATATATATATATATATATATATATATATATATATATATATATATATATAAATATATAGATATATATATACTTACTGAATTTTTCCAAAGAATTTTATAAATTAAAATGAAATCAATTCCTACAGCAATACTGAAGAAAACAATAATCTGATGGAATTGGATTCAAAAGTTTGTTTTCTTGCATTGAAAAAAAAAATTGAATGCTGATTTTTTTCAATTCTTGTCTATAAGTGATGAAAATATTTTAACATTTATTTAATAATGATTGAAATCATTTCAATTGTTAAAAAATGTTGAGAGCGTTAATGTTGTGTAATGAAATAAAATATTAATTATTAATATAAATATTTCAAAGATAAATTGCTGAGCATTTTTCTGAAGATAAAATGTCGTTTGAGACCTAAATTTTATTCTCTCGCATATCTTTGTTCTTTTATTTCTAAATGATATGACGTCAGAAGTTATGCAGATTTATGAGCAGAAACAAGCTTAGATTACCTCAAATTATGACGACGAAATTTGGAATCACAAATCTAGATACCGTAATAATTTTCTTTCTCTTATTATTAAATAGATAAACAATTACAAAAAATCTTGGCAAAAATTATAAATAAAAAGATTTTTAAAATATTTTCTAATATATATATGATATATATATATATATATATATATATATATATATATATATATATATATATATATATATATATATATATATATATATATATATATATATTGTTACCCCATAAAAAACTAGATTTAGGTACATAGCGCTTTCAACTTAGTTTAGTGTAGTGGTTATCACCATACTCGTTTCTTTTTCTATCTCACAAATACTAGCCTCGCGTCTTTATTTCATTTATTTCGTAAGATTATGAGTTATTTTGTACATGAGAACTTTTTCATGCGCTCCATTCATTGCATAAAAAATAATTGAGTTGCGAAAAATATTTTTATAGCTGGACGCATGCAGTTTTGTTTGATAATTTTATGCTTTTTCTTTTGTATTGCATCTTTTGTTCTGTTATACTGTACACATGGCGCAAAAACAGGTTTGAGTATAAGTCACTTTAGCGAAAAATTGCTTGAAACTGCATAATGGAAGACAATTAAGAAAATTTTTTGTTATATTATATATGTTATATATTCCAAAAGTTAGTATAAGTGGTACACAAAGGCAGTTTTAGCCCTAAATTTTTAAATTTTATAAGTTATAAATTTAGAAAATATTTAAAAAATCTTTTTATTTATAAATTTTTGCCAAGATTTTTTGTAATTGCTTATCTATTTAATAATAAGAGAAAGAAAATTATTACGGTATCTAGATTTGTGATTCCAAATTTCGTCGTCATAATTTGAGGTAATCTAAGCTTGTTTCTGCTCATAAATCTGCATAACTTCTGACGTCATATCATTTAGAAAGAAAGGAACAAAGATATGCGAGAAAAAAGAATTTAGATCTCAAATGACATTTTATCTTCAGAAAAATGCTCAGCAACTTATCTTTGAAATATTTATATTATTAATTAATATTTTATTTCATTACACACAACATTAACACTCTCAACATTTTTTAACAATTGAAATGATTTCAATCATTATTAAATGAATGTGTTAAAATATTTTTCATCACTTATAGACAAGAACTGAAAAAATCAGCAGTCAATTTTTTTCAATGCAGGAAAACAAATTTTTGAATCCAATTCCCTCAGATTATTGTTTTTTTCAGTATTGCTGTAGGAATTGATTACGAATGCGAGGCGCTCTTGCCCTCCCTAGATTAACTTCTTTAGGCATCATCCGTACTAGAGAGTTACACCTAGACTCCATTAAAGGGTTATCGGACTTTATTAATAAAGTGGGTGACCCGAGTAACTGGAACTAGGAAACATTGGGTTTGGAGTTAATGGTACAAAATGCTGATAAAAGCAGAGGGGCCCAATGACATACAAACCCAATTCTAAGAAGGAGAAGGAGAACTGTTTCAATGTTAAGTCATAAACCTAAACCTATTTTTTTAAGGTTGATACAGACCTTAAAAAAATGGTACAAAACTTTATGACTATAAAAATAGCTTTCGCAGAGCAATTAAAAAGTGATTTTTTTATGTGGTGAACATGGACTACAGGAAAAAAAGTCTCACTCAGAAAATAACTCAAAACCGTGCAAAATAACTAGGAATTGATTTTTGAAATAAAGTCATGAGACACAAGTTTAGTGTTGTTGTTACTAATGACACTTGGACAAGCCAAGCTCCCTATACCTTGGCTATGCGAATTTAGGTCAATATGTGGTACGTCTTTCGTTTAATCAGAGCACCACGAAGTATGATTTTGCTCTATACTCCTCAGATAGTTGGCACCACCAAGGATCCACTCCCTCAATTTTGACATTGATCTGAAGGGGAGGAAATTTTCTCCAGACCTTTGCACCCATGGTAACTGCTCAACGGCTAACCACAGGACTTTCGATTCCACAGATTTAACGAGCATGTACTCGGTTGATCTTTGGTGGCATTTGGATTCGAAACCCTCCCTTCCGAACGGAAGGTAACCACTAGGTTCCCACGGCCCTATAGGTCTAGGACATTCAGAATAGCGGTGCCCTTGTGAGGCAAAGAAACGAATTCTTTGAAATTACCACAAGTGTCTTAAAGGAGAGAGTAATCATGGTGATAAGAAAGATTAAACAGACCACTACATTAAATTAAGAAGTTGAGAGCATTGGATATCTAAATCTAGATTTATTTTATAAAGGATAATCATGCAATTGTAATGTAGTTGGTTGACGCAGTGCTTGTGAAATACATATGAAAAAATCTAAATGGCCGATAAAATTATTTTGTTTTATTGATAATTTCGTCAATCATGTTTCAACTGGATTGAAATTTTTATATACCGCACAAAAAAGACGATAAAAGCAGGTTTGATAATGAATAAAGAAACCGTAACTTAAAGTTACTTTCTCTGTAAACATTGACTGCCGTTTATAATGAACTTCGGGAATGCATGAGCAAATAAATATATTTGATTTTTTAGCTTTAAGAAAATAATGCTAATAAAAATAATTTGAAGTAAAAAAATATATTTTGCCGTTTTTAAGTTGATTTGGAATATGTATTTTTAGAGTTAAACTGTTTTCCATAACTGGAAAACTAATTTAATTGAAGTAAGGTAAAAATAAAAATTTTATAAATAGAAAAATGGATTTGAAATATTTATTTAATCTTATTTTTGATGAAACGAAATATCAATGCTTTTTAAGTTCATTAAGTTAATGTAATAATCGATCGCTGTAACTTATCGATATAATGCGTACAATACTGTGCATCGATATAATTTCTCGATTATCGTGACTTCACCAAGTTCAATTTGATTAAGCCAGTTGTTTATGAGTTTCCTCATTTAATTAGTATTATAATTTTTTATGTTTTCACTTCTTTTTCAGAATTATTTTTCTTTAAAATAAGGAAAAGAGAAGATGTATTTATGTTTAATCCATTTGACAATAATATCACATTTTTTGTCAGTGAGTGCCCTAGAAAAGGAGATAAAAAAAAAAACTCCAGACAGTAACGTAGCAAAATGACAGTCCTTAAAAAGAAATAATTTAATAAAACTTATGTTTCATTTAACAATATTTATGCTATTAAATAATTATCGTTTATGAATAAAAAAAATCAAAGATTAATCTTGTTGATCGAATTGATTTTTGTTTTGAATTAATTATTCACTTCGTATAATCCTCTTCATGATATACAAAAGCCTAAAATTAAAGAAATAAGTGATTGGTTCTCGTAAAATAATTGCAGTGTTTAAACAGATGTCGTAACTGTTGCAGAATCATCGTTATTACGCAAAAAATCACATATGCAATAGCATTTTAAAACATGATTTGAAATTTTACCGTTCACTTCCGACATTGAAAAAAATTAGATTCACATTGTCGAAAGAAAGTATCAGGGGCCGTGGTAGCCTAGTGGTTAGGGTATCGGCCTTCCATCCGGAAGGGTGGGGTTCGATTCCCAATTCCGCCAAAGACCCACCGAGTACATGCGATATACGTGCTCGTTAAATCTGTGGAATCGAAAGTCCTGTGGTCGGTCGTTGAGCAGTTACCATGAGTGCAATGGTCTAGAAAAAATTACTCCCCTTCATATCAATACCAAAATTGAGGAAGTAGATCCTCTGGTGCAGCCATCTATCGGAGGATTTGAGGAGCAAAAGTCGTACTTTCACCTTCATGGTGCTCTGATTAAACGAAAGACGCTCCCAATTGACTTAAATTCGCATAGCCAAGGCATAGCGAGCTTGGCTTGTCCAAGTATCAACAACAACAGAAAGTAACAAAATTTCATTTCTTGGAGAATTTTAAATGGTTTCCAGGAGGCATTTTTTTGATTCTGTTGTCAATTTAAAAGTGCTGCCCAAATACCAAATGAAGAGATGGCGAACACAGAAACATTGTTGAGAAAAGGAAAAGACCCCGCGGCAAGGAACTTCATCGGGCTCAGTGGTTTGCTGGGAAGCTGTTGTGTTGTTATTGTCGGAGTTCCTGAAGCTGAGCTCCTACCTTCAGTAAGAGGATTTATAAGATAAAATGGAACAACCTCTTGGTGCAATTGAGATAGTTTTGCTGGAGAGAGCTCCTTTTAGGAACTGTCCAGCTTCTGCATCCACGTCTGTCCGGGTTGGTTGTTGCACTCTTCTTACTATCGAAAGGCAGAGGATTCGAATCCATACTTAAGTGAAGACTCGTCGTGTTCACTAAAGGAGGCTGTCGATTGTCTTCCCAGAGAAACGACACCTTTGCAGGTTAAGTATTGGAGAGTCTAACATTTTAGAACTGCTTCTGAATGACTCCCAGCGGGCTACTTTGACAGCTCTGGGCTAAGTCTGGTGCACAGTGTTTGTCGGTGTTCGAGAATCTTGTGGATACTGTTTTTCCAGGAACCAAATTATGCAGAAGATAATTGATGCTATCGACTACGTAGTGTCAGTTATCCACAGTCAACGCAAGCTAAGAGAAAGGTCGATGGTTTGGTTTGCTTGTTGCTCAACGGTCATTTTTTGCAATCAGACCGGGACCTACGGCTTAAAGTGGATTCTGAACCACTACAAGCTTCCATACCCAAGGTGGGATTCAAACCCACGAACTGGTGTACCGAAGGCAAGAGCGCTAGCCATTCGGCTGCTAGCTCGGCAAGAGAAAGGTCGAAGTGGATGGATGCAGGAATGTTGGTTGGTTAAAAGACATAGCGCTGAAGGAAGGACTGCACTGGTCGATATAGTCTTGAAAATGAGCATCTATTTCTTAGGTTTCAAGGAAACTTTAAACCAGCGCCATGAATGAGTAATTATAAGATAAGCTTTGCCCAATGTCGGAACAGAGAAAATAATAGTTTCCATTTAAAAAACAAAACTTTAATTGTTTAATTCTTTATCTTGTCAATCGCTGTAATCAATAGTTTATGTGGATGATGTTCTTCATTGGAGAGTCATTATTTGAAATTGTCATTACATATTGTGTGAAATCGAAGTGTTGTTGCTGCAGCAGCATATTTACCGGTATCTAGCCCTAAATTGGGCTCTACCAGTTAGGTATAAGCAGCCGGGTGGACTCTCCATCTTTTTGAAGCAAGGACCCTTAATACTTAATCTGCCACCCCAGAGGTATCATTTCACTTGGAGGACATTGCGACCATGCCCAGACTTAACGTGCCCCAGCTGCCTTTCGCGCACACGACGTGGCTTCGGTCGACTGGGATTCGTAATCACTATCTTCAGATAACAAGAATGACGCCACGGCTCTGAAATCTAAGTGTGGTAGCTTCGTGGTTAGGGCATCGGCTTTCAGTCCGGAAAGGTGTGGTTCGATTCCCAATGTGGCCAAAGATCCACCGAATACATGCGATATACGGGCTCGTTAAATCTGTGGAATTGAAGTCCTGTGGTCAGTCATTGAGCTATTACCAGAGTGTAATGGTCTGGAGAAAATTTCCTCCAGATCAAAGTGAAAATCGAACTAGTGGATATTCCGGTGGTGCCATCTATAGGAGGAGTTTTAGAGTAAAGTCGTACTTTAAACTTCGTGATGATCTGGTTAATCAAAAGACCCAACCAATTGACTTAAATTCGCATAGCCGTCTACAGAGTGAGCTTGGTGTGTCATAAGTAGCAACAATAACAATCTAAGTTAACTTTTGAGCTCAGAAATTAAATTCCAGGCAAATAAATAATATTCCCCCTACACTAAATGTATATATTAACGTAAAAACGAATATCCAAAAAAGTACTTTAACATAAAATGCCTTTCTTACAAAACAGTTCTTAAATTCCTTTTGTTTTAAGCTGTGATTACCTTGGTACATTTAAAGAAGAAAAGAAAACTACCAAATTGATCTCTTTTCTTGAACAAAGCGTAGTTAGGGAGAAAAAATATTTAGAGAACTTTTTGGAAATACATGCAAAATGAAATTCATATTTAAACACAATCCTTATTTCCACTTCATTGATAAAAGTCAGGGAAAGTAAACACTTATTTTCTTATATTTCAAAATCACAATTTTCTATTTTTGTTTTCGTTCTAGAAAAACAATCCAATGTTATTTATTTTTTTTAAAGTGCTTCAATCTCGTTATTCATCTGCTTGTTTTGTAAAATCTATCTTCCTGTGTTCCTTCTCATTAATTCTTATCAATTATTTAACAATATGAATTACATTAAGAAACCTCACTTCATTCAAATACCTTATTCAAAGAATACTAAAATAAAACTCCTAAAGATTCAGAGCCCATGCACTCAACAGCATTCAAATGGACACTTAAATGTTGCTGATTTTTTAAGACGTCACAATGCTCGCAAGTCAAAGTGACCTGGATATCGCTTTCTCTGCAACACAAGCAAAGATGGACATCATCTGTTGCATACATACTTATATTGCATTAGGAAACAGCTGTTGCATAATTATTTTTCCGCAAATACTTGCAGGTATTTAATACTCTCAAGTACAAGGGATTGCAAAAGTCAAATTCCACACAGGATTTGCTTAAAAACAATCCGTGATTTCAACATATCACAGCAGTACTGTTAGTTATTTACCATCAGAAGGATTTACAATTCTTTAAAGAGAATGCTTTCATGTCAAGATGCTTTAGAAATCGTTGTAAATTATTGGTTGTTATTACTAATGACACTTGGGCAAGACAAGCTCGATATACCGTTAGCTAGGCGAATTTAAGTCAATTGGGAGAGTCTTTCGTTTTTAATCAGAATATCATAAAGGTGAAAGCACGACTTTTGCTCTTCAAATCCTCCGATAGATAGCAGCACCAGAGGATCTACTCCCTTCATTTTGGCATTGATATGAAAGGGGAGTAATTTCTCCAGACCATTGCACCCATGGTAACTGCTCAACAACCAACCACAGGATTTTCGATTCCACAGATTTAACGAGCACGTTTATCGCATGTACTCGGTGGGTCTTTGGCAGCAATGGGAATCGAACCTCACCCTTCCGGACGGAAGGCCAATGCCCTAACCACTAGGGTACCACCACCCGTAAATTATTGGTTCGTTAAGAATTGAATATTTATTATATTCCCAAAAATAAAAAAAATACATGCTTGTTTATTAATTGCCTAATGTACATTCTTTAAATTCGTTCTATTTATTTAATAAAATTACGATACAATTTTCTTAGATGTTTTTTATTAATTCCTATTTTAAAAATAATTATAATAATAATTCCTATTTTTAAAAATGGTTTTAAAATATTTTTAGTATTTTGTTAATAGTTAATTTTTTAGTAGTATTTCAGTTAGTGAAAAGTTTGGAAAAAGACATTTTAGTTCTCGCAAAATTAAGTTTTACTTCAATGTTTTCTGACTGAATTTAGGAGTGATGGAGGAAAAAACAATGAATACCTGAATTCACTGAAGAAGAAATTGATTTGAAAGATATGTAGCCTTGAAATGGCTCAGTTATTCCTGAAATCAGATCAGAGAGGACTAACGCAAAAAACGAGGCCACTTTTTTTCAAGAAAAAATTCTGCAATTTGGTTTTATATATACAAGAGACGCTTATCTTTACTATTTCTAGTTTATAAACTCTGTCGATTTTACGACAATGTTTATAAACTAGAGCTCCCTAAACTTAGAATTGTAAACTAACTAGTCCCTAAATCATAATCTCATAGATGCAATGACAATTTTAATTTTAATTTACGAATTAAAATTTTAAAATTTGTTTTTTTTTGCGAACTCATTGTCATGCCACTTTTGCTTATTTCCTAGCCATCTCATTTTTTTCAAAATTTATTTTTCTATTTTAATTTATTTTATGGTCCAGTTGCTTAAGTCGACGTTTTTATTGAAAAATCATAAATGTAAATCCTACGAGTTGTGGGGAACTAACTACACTTCAGATGTGGAAATGCCTCTGATTTTAATAAAAAAATAAATGTTAGGAAAGAATTAAAAATTTTTAATGTTGGCGTAAGCAAGGCGTTTGTCTTAGGATTTGAAAATGATTGCTTATAAATATGGAAATTATTAATTTAAAATTCTATTAATGAATGAAATTTTTAAAAACTGAAATTATCCTTGCTGAATTGAACTAACCATGAGATTGGATGTTTTGTCTTGTCTCTTTCATTTTGCTTTTTTTCTGTTCTATTTTCAATGTGTTAATGTCATAATCAATGGAAAATGGTTTCTCAAACACATACTTTGGTCTTTATAAAAGAAATCGTTTTATTAACAAAATGAACTTCGACTTTATTCTCAGACATTCGATGGTCTACTTCGCTTTGCTTGCTGCCGCTCGAGGAAAGCGATTTGAAGGCAATCAGCAAATTTGTCGACAAGTCAGATTTACAACACCTTCTCAATACAATATCATTATTAATTATGTTTGACACAGATGAAACATTATCTGACGTCATGAATATTTTAAACCAATGAGAATTGCAATAAAGTGGCGTAGTCATGATCTCAACTGGAACGAAAGGAACAACCACTTTATGATTAAAATCGTGTGGAAACTTTCCAGTATAACCAAACTCCTGCCTTATATAACGTGTACTGATTGTAGCTTGCCGCCCTACTTATCTTGAGGTCAGCGTGTCTGACTGCGGATAGGGAGGTCCTGGGTTTGAATCCCGGTTAGGGCATGGATGTACTTTCTCTCTCTATCTATCCTGTCTTTGTCCTTTCCTTGTATGAATGAGATGTGAATGGTTGCCTACCCTATAAACATGTCCCTATGGCATGTGTGTACTGAGGAAGTCGGACTCTACACCTAAATAGGGTTCAGTTGGAAAAGTGGAGCAGCGCACCCCATAATGCCAGCCTAGCTGGCACACGACAACAACAACAACAACTGATTGTAGTTGACAGTGCTTATAGTAGTGATGAAGGCTTTATGAAAATGACATTTTATTCGAAATACCAATCTCTGGGTAAAATCCTATGGGAGCCCACATCCTTGGCGACAAACTGCAAAAAGCGCCAAGCCTGAATGAAATTGTTGAAATATTTTGGTTTACCATATTTAGTCGATTGAAGTAGGGTTACCAAGATTGGCGTTAGCCGCAATTATCGCCAACCAAAATTCTTCCCGCCAGGGGTTGTATATTCTGCTAGGATCCAACCCTTAAATGGTATTTAGGGTGTAGAAAAAGCGATATCCAGGTCATTTTGACATGCAAACTTTATTAAAGAAATGATTAAGAAAAACTCTACAAGTTGAGCGGAGACTCAGCCATTCGACAAAGAACTGCAACGAATCTTCACTTCGGGATTTTTCTGTGTGGACTCAAATGTACTGCATTATTGAATGAAAGAAGAAGAGTTTTCAGATGGGAAACAAAAGGGCTGTGATCTTCTGCAATACAAACTGATGAATAACTCACAAAATTGAGGAATTTCTCTTGTAAAAAGCAATCAATAAAATGTTTATTTATAAAACGAAAATGCGTTTTCAAAACCATATTTTTGAAAGTAGAGTGATTACTTTGCTGAATTCTTCATTAATAAAATGAAAAGAATTGTTTTTAAATAGAAATTTTATTCTACATACCTAACTCATACAGTGCATACTAATTAAATTTCTAATTCGTAAATAATTTTATAATAAGATTTTATTTTTTAAGAGAAAGGTTTTTAGTAAAATATAATCCTTATAATAAATATTTTTCTATTTTACAAAATTGCGATTTTAAGAACTATTTTATCGGTTCTTACGACTTTTAAAGAAATGAGCATTTTGTGTGAATGTTAGTTTTATGATAAAACACATTGAAGAAAGTTAATTTTATTTACAATATTCTTCAAAATAAGAATTTTAATGTCTCATGGAGCCAGAAATTTAAATATATTAAATTAACATTTGGAGAGCATAGGTCTGATTTTCCAGATATTTTCAAAAGAATTTAGAACTGATGAAAGTTTCAGTGATGCGCTGTTGTCATCATATTTTGATGTTTAAACTAGCCGAGCTGGCCGCCGAATGGTTAGCGCTTTTGCTTCCGGTTCAACAGTTCGAATCCCACCTTGGGCATCGATATTTGTAGTGGTTTGCAGTACACTTTAAACCGTAGGTCTCGGTCTAATTAGCCCTTAAAAAATGACCGTTGAGCGACAAACAAACCAAACCAAACCATGTTTAAACTCCACAATCATCATCTTCAGATACCATTTTTAAATGTCAGGAAAATAAAAAACCCTCAGAAGAATACAAAAAAAGGTATTCTTATGAAAGCGAAAATTAACTTCTACTGCTTAAAGAAATGAACATCAATGTTAATTGCTCTTTTGGAAAGCTAGATTTCATCTTTGAATGAAAAGTTTCAGCTTCTGCATAAAATATTTTTTTAAATGTTGAATATTTCTGATTTTAATAAAACAAGATCGAACTGTTCGTATCAAAGACTTGAAAAAGAATTACCTAATATTAATATAAAGAGCAGAAATTCGTTTGGAACTTTAAATATAGCGTTTTGGCAAATACTTAAAGAAAAATCGATTGAAATTCGAAGCCTATCATCGCTTCACTCAATTCCTTTATCGAAGAGCATAAGAATAATTTCCACCCTAATCTACCGTGAGTCAGGAGATGGTAAATCTTGCCATTATTTTTATTGAAATTGATATTTTAGAAATATTAGACACTGATTTACTTTATAGATAGATTTGGTATAAGCCCACCAAGAGATTTCTCGCCAAATCTAGCGTCTTTTGTTTTGATTATAGGTAGGTAGGTATAGGTTATGGGAGACACTTTTGGAGCTCTATGCTAAGATGCTTGTAGCTCTCATTGAAGAAGGTATTTGGAGAAGATTTTGATTATAATGTTGCCAATTTGAGTTGCTGTTGCTTTTCGGATTTGTTTGTAGCCAGATTTGGTTTTTCTCATCTCTTACATTATTTTTATGCTATATATATATGATTCTTTTCAGTGGCAACAGCATTTGAAGCTTTTGTTCTACGCTTCTATTCAAAGTTTTTATAAATAGTTCTTAATAAAATTGTATTTTTAAATCCAATCAACTATTATTTGTATATTCTTTTTTTACATCAATGGAGTAAAAAGCATTAAATCCTAGTAGCAGTCAAGCGTTGAAAATGTTTTTTTTTCTTTTCTTTTTTTTTTTTTCTATTTCGCATTTGATAATAAGAAAACCATTGCATATTCTTCTACTTTTGACTAAACTGAGTGTTTTCTAAAAATAAATGAAAAATAGTATTTTGAAGAAGAAAAAAATGCTTTATTGTGTGCAAGATTAATTTGAAGTCAGATTTGTTTTATAAGGAATTATATATATGATAATAAATCAATTTATATTATAGCATTGATAATTGCCGATTTTTTTTCCAAAATAGCTCTGTAGTTTAAATTTAGTCCCCATTTTACTTTACCATAGTAACGTTTTACGAAATTAGTTTTATTGAAATGTGGAACTAACATGCACGGATTGGAGATAAACGAACAAAATGGCGAAATAAATATCACCCCATAACTACTTTTAAACCATTACATTCAAATTTAACGCAGTTTATACAACGGATGCATCAAACAGAAGATGTCAGCGAACATATTCGACATGTGATCATGACGTCATATGAAGTAGTCCATTATTGTCATTTACTTATCTCTTTCACCGAATATTTTGGAGAGAAACCAAACTCAACATAATAGATTTTTATTCCTTTGCCAATAACACTTTTTAGATTTTTTATACTATTATGTCATTTAAAAGTTTTTAAAATGCGTATTTTTGAAATTTTTAGAAATTTTTCGTTCTAAAAACATGAGTTTAACTTGGGGACGAAAAAATATCGCTATGTCCAGGGGAAGGGATATCCTATTATTTCCAAGGATTTGCTAAAAATAAAACATTAATTTGTAATTTAAATAAAAATAAAATTGCGAAATTTGTATAAACTAACTATCATACATAGAGCATTTATATTTTATACAAACTATTTTTATTTTATTTGTTGTTTATTACAAAAATGTCATGTAACGATATCTTGCGATCATAATCAAATGTAGAGTATATAAAATAAATATACCATATTTTAATATTGATAAACATTTAAAATGTGTGTGAATTTAATTATTCTTCATTTATACATAAGGTAAATTACTTTAATCATATTTTGGTTCTCTAATTATGTTCTGAATTGACTTTCAATTCAGCTCTAATTGTAAGATGATAATGCTAAACAGTGTATTTAGTATGAGATATATATGCTTAATGTATTATCTTGCCTGTGTAACGTCTTTTTTTAATGGTATAAATGCATGCCACTATTAATTTTCATGGTCCCCTCTATAAATAACCAAACCATGCAAATAAATAAATAAATAAAACAAAAACAAAAAAGAAAAATAATAAGCTTGAGATAAACTATTTTTATAAGAAAATTTTTAAAATTTTAATCGTCCTTACTGATTTAAACTAATCATAAAGTGAATTTTTTCTCTTGTCGTTTTGATTTTGCTTTTTATTCTGTTCTATTTTCAACATGTTCAATTTTAAAAGTAATATCGTTAAAGATTTGAAAACTAAATATTTAGAACAACAGGCAATTTTCATCATTTTGAAAACTTTTACAAACGGAAAAAAATTACATTTAAAACGTACTACTTTATTATTGGTAAAAATCATGAATTGGTTTTTTTCTCATCGCCGACGACACTCAGACATTTGATGGTGAACTTCGCCTTGTTAGCTGCCGTTCGAATAATGGGATTTGAAGGTAGGCTCCAAATTCATCAACAAGTCGGAATTACGACTCCGTCTCAATACTATGTGATGTAGAGACACGTTATCTGACGTCATGAATATTTTAAAACAATGAGAATTGTAATAAATTGGGTGCCGCCCAACTTGTCTAGTGGTCAGCGTGCCTGACTGCGGATAAGGAGGTCCTGGGTTCGAATCCCGGTTCGGGCATGGATGTACTTTCTCTCTCTATCTATCCTGTGTTTGTCCTTTCCTTGTATGAATGATGTGTGAATGGTTGCTTACCCTATAAACGGGTATCTATGGCATGTGCGTAGAGCAAAATCGTACTTTCACCTTCATGGTGCTCTGATTAAAACGAAAGACGCTCCCAATTGACTTACATTCGCATAGCTAAGGCATAGCGAGCTTGGCTAGTCCAAGTGTCATTAGTAACAACAACAAAAACAACAATAAATTGGGTACTCATGATCTCAAATGGAATGAAAAAATTAGCAAGTTATGGTTAACAAATGCAAGTTGCTAAAAGAAATTTAACCATGAACATTTTAATTTTTGACTTCTATGTGACGTCTGATAAAACATTATCAGAGGTTTCCCTTCTAAAAATTGGTTGTTGGGTAGCCACTTAATGTCTTTCATCCCTTGGTGTATATATAATATATATATATACACACACAAGGTGATTTTAAATTGTTTTTACAAATTAAGAGGGGTGATAGTATCCATCAAGAGAAGTAACAATTACTTAGGAACATAGGGTCACATTCCCCTCTGGGAGGCAGAAAAGAGGAATTCTCACCTGAACTTACAACAGTGTTAGGTCAGCGTGTGAATAATGCAAAAAGTTTTACAGTCATATTTATTGTTTATTAAAAAACTCACTGCGAATGCTCAAAATGCCGACCACGACATACGCAGTCGGGCATTTTGAGCATTTGCAAAGAAACCGGCGAATTAACTATTGACGCACATTCTCGAAAATTCCTAGGGTCGTGTTAACTTTGTCCCCGGCAATAACGATTCTAGCCTCGAGATCTTCCGCTATGTCCACAGGCATCTCGTACACCAAAGATTTCATGCACCCCCAGAAGAAAAAGACCAGTGGTTGAGGTTTGGTAAATGAAGAGGCCAAGTCACAGGTCCTCTACGTCCAATCTATTATCCGGGACATGCGGCATTCAAAATGTTATTGACCGTGATGAAAAAATGTGCTGGAGCTCCATCGTGCAGAAACCACACATCTCTCTGATTGGGGAGTGGAACAGCTGGCAGTAAACTGGGAAGCACTTGTTCCAAGAACCCATATATTCACGGAAAACTTCTGCTGGAGCTTACAAGAGGTTGTACAGTGGTGATTGTTGTTGGGCTAAAAGTGTTGATTGCGCTTGTTGAAAATGCCTTTTCTGCTGAATGTTGCCTCATCACTAAATAATATTAATGCCGGAAATCGTGGATTGTTATTCTTCATCTCCAGATTCCACTGCACAAAATCTGCCAGGCAGGGATAAGCATCTGTCTGCAAAGATTTCACTTTTTTCACGTGGTATTTGTGCGAACGTTCCTCGTGTAAAATACGCCACACCACTGGTTCAAAAGTACTTATTGCGTAAGCCAACGCTCGCGTACTTGTGGAAGGAGCTATTTCAAATCTAGTCAAAACTTGGTCTTCCATTTCTGGCATTCGGGAATTGCGCGAACGTCCTACATTGCTGCTTGAGATGGCAAACAACCCACTTTTTCGCAGTCGTCGATCAACACTCGAAAAGGTAGGATGACTTGGAATACGACATATTGGAAACCGCTCTCCGCACAATCTTCGTCTATTCACTTTTGCTTCACCATATATGAAATACATATCAGCCAATGTTTTCGTACGTGTACATTCATGAAAATTTTTCGGATGATATTAGCCAGATAGTACTTGAAGTGATGATGTTGCACCGTGTTTTAAGTACAGCGTCTACTCTTATGGCTTTCTACGGTAAACAATGAGAACAAAATTCTGCTTTTTCTCTGTGGAAATTTGCATACTGTAAATTCGTGATAGATTCTTGATGCATTTCTATACTTTCCTCTTTTCTGCCTCTCAGAGTGGAATGCGACCCTGTGTAATTATTCCTTGTATGGATGGGTGCTATCACCTTTCTTAATTTGTAAAAACAAATTAGAGAATCGCCCTGTATATATATATATATATATATATATATATATATATATATATATATATATATATATATATATATATATATATATATATATATATGTATATATATATATATATATATATATATATATATATATATATATATATATATATATATATATATATATATATATATATATATAAGATAAAACATGAAGAAAATTGAAACCAGAAATATAAAATTGGAAAATTACTAAAATATATGATGCAAATGGCAAGAAGAAGGCATAGGGACCACGTCTTCATCAGGAGGAAGATGGCCAGCTATGCAAAATGAACACTCTTTTCTGACATGCTCGAAGGACAAATGTCTAAAAATCTTCGAGCAATTCCCCCGAAGAGTGTTCGTATTGAAAGATAATAAAGATCTTAAGAATTAAAAGATAATAAAGATTAAAAGACAATAAAAGATCTTTTAATACGAACACTCTTCGGGGGAATTGCTCGAAGATTTTTAGACATTTGTCCTTCGAGCATGTCAGAAAAGAGTGTTCATTTTGCATAGCTGGCCATCTTCCTCCTGATGAAGACGTGGTCCCTATGCCTTCTTCTTGCCATTTGCATCATATATTTTAGTAATTTTCCAATTTTATATTTCTGGTTTCAATTTTCTATATGTTTTATCTTATATATATAGGCAAATCTTTCTTTAGCTGCTTTTGCGCTGGCTAGATTTTTCCTATAATGTATAGTAATTCCTACATTAAATTTTCAGTATTGTATTTATTACTTTATATTTATATATGTTTTTGCTTTATATTAATATATATATATATATATATATATATATATATATATGTATGTATGTATATTAATATAAAGCAAAAACATTCCGTATTTAGTACGGATTTCCGTTTGTATTTCCGTTTTTAGTACGGATTTCTACTCTTCGTTACGGAGTTACGACGATCTTAACGAAATGACGGAAAATAGATTTCTCTCTCGATCTCTAATAATAATCCTTTTTTGTCATGTACGATTATATTATTATTATTGTATTATAACGATTGAAATTTGTGAAGGTTACAATTAAATTACTAATTTAGTGTTGAAATTGGATTAAGAAAAATATGAATAATATTTCAGACTCAAAATTGTGTTATCAGAGAAAATTTTCTCAATCAGAAATCAGTTTGGCTAAGAAAGCTATAACACAAAATTTGTGATTGATTGTCATTTATTTCTATTTATCATGTCATTTATTTATTCTCAGTTAACAGATCAGTATGCTATGTTAGTTTTAAATAAAAAAATTTTTTCTTTTCAATATGAGTGTTTTCTTTTTCCTGTAATTATATAAAAATCCGTGCTGTAAGGATCTCTGAGGTAAGGCATTTAAATTTAAAAGAATGGTTTACTTTCTTAATTATTTCTTTTTATATTTATTATGATTAGATGATCGTTTTACTTTTATTTTTTAACATAGGTTACCTTAAAAGTATTAATTTTATGCACATAAGTGCATTCTTAATGTAAACCACGTGTTATTGAAAAAGTTACTGAATTGTTTTTGAAAAGGTTACTGAAAGTACTGAAAATAGGTCCGATTAGTACTGATTGGAATGCTCAGAGGTTGGCAACCTCTGAACCTAATATATATATTCAACATACATTTCAAGGTTGGATTGTGGACCAAGATGAAAAGCTTTGAGCTGAAAACATGCATCGAAATATGTCAATAGTCTGATGGTCAGAAGCTTGGAGAAACTCGTGTATCGAGTGCATCACTTGAAGCGTGAGAAATAGTATAGCTTAAAGAATGATGCTCAATGGTTGGTTGGTTGGGTTTTATGGCGTAAGGTCCAGGAATGGACATGCTGCTAGAAATGCCATTTAACAGATTGGCTCAGAATGTTACAAATTTAAGCCTTAAATTAAATCTTTTCTTCAAAGTAAAAATTTGTAATTTGACGATTTTTAGTATCCTTTTGTTGGTATTTATATATATATATATATATATATATATATATATATATATATATATATATATATATATATATATATATATATATATATATATATATATATATATATATATATATATATATATATATATATATATATATATATATATATATATATATATTATACATTTGATTAAAATTCTCTGCTTCGCAGATTTATGATCACTTTTAATATTCTAATTTCTTACAAAATAGATTGATATATATAGAAATAGATTCATGATGAATCTTAACGTTTTGTGTTCAAAAACCCACTAAAGTTTGTTTATCTCTGTTACTGTTGTGTTCCAAAATGATGACGCATGAGTAATCAGAATTCTAATCACACTGATATGAGTATCTTGAGATTAAGTAGCAGTTTCAATCTTCCTCCTATAATGGGATTAATACTTCCATAAACTTGGGTTGCTTTTTGAATGACATTGTTGATGTACGAGTAGCAATAACATCTTCATACGAAGCTAAATATATATTTTGGACAATTTCAATTAGGAATTCATGAGTATAAAATAGATAAGTATGGCGCTTTCTTGAGGAACACCTGCTTGTATTTTTAAACTTAAAAAAAGTTCCATTTCATCTATAATTTGGAAAAACATTTATAAGAAGGGTAATATCTGGATTGTAATCCAGTGTTTCATCAATTTACATATAATTCATTCATGCTATACTGTATCGAATCTCTTGGAGACATATGATGGTGTCATGGTCGAGTAAAGAATATGTACAAATTGAGAACATTTTTAATAATTCTGTGCAGTCGCCTGACCGTCGAAAGATTTTTTAGAAATTCTTATTGTTGATTTGGTAATAAATTGAGATCTTCTTTTATATTTTGTTTTACCTAGGATAAGAAAAATGCTGATTGGACGCTAAAATATATAAATATATTTAGAGACATTTGATGATTTTTTCTAATAATGTTGAGTAGCAATTTTTGATCATGTTGTAGGGAATGAATTAAGTGATGAAGACGAAGTATATATATATATATATATATATATATATATATATATATATATATATATATATATATATATATATATATATATATATATATATATATATATATATATATATATATATATATATATATATATATATATATATATATATATATATATATATATATATATATATATATATATATATATATATATATATACATATATATATATATATATATATATATATATATATATATATATATATATATATATATATATATATATATATATATATATATATATATATATATATATATATATATATATATATATATATATATATATATATATATATATATATCGAACGAACTCGTGCCCTTCTTGAACCGGAGGATAACTGGAATGAAAAATGGATTACCTAAGAAAAATATCTTAAGGAAAAGAGTGGAAAACTTAGTCTTTAAAACTCTAAAACAAATTTGATTCTGAATAAGAGAAGGATGTGTATATGGTGGAACATTTGGAGACCAATACATTATGAACATTAAAAATTGAACGAAAAGCTCAATTCGGAAAAGTGTTGTCAACAAGTGGTTAATGTAAAGGGAGCAGTTCAAAAAATGAAGCCGATAATGTTGTAAGAAATAGGCCAAGAAAATAGTTCGTTAAATATTGCAGAACTAAGTTGAGAAATTCGGTCTCATATACCATATTCTCCAGACTTATCACCTACCAACTATCACATGTTTTTGTCCTTAAAAATGTTTTGAAGGGCAAAAAAGGTGAGGAAGATATCAGTCAAGCATTGTTACTGTTTTTTTGCATGAGAAAATTAAACATTTTTCAAAAATGGGATATCCAAATTGACCTCATTCTATCAAGAAGTCATTAATAACAATGGCAATTATATTATTTAATAAAGTTCATTGACGTCACAAAAAATTTCTATTTTATTTTATTCCGAAAATGGATACAACTATCCAGTAGATCTAATATATATATATTCTATATCTATATCTATCAATCTATATATATATATATATATATATATATATATATATATATATACACGAGGGTTACTCTGAAATTCTTGAGATACGCGCAAACGAGAATTTACAAAATAATAATAACGGTTTAATTTTAAAGTACAAAATATTTTAACACAGAAGACGAGTTTTTACTGACTAACTTCAACTTGTTTAGCGTGGAATAAATTTTAAACAGAATTGAAAATGGAGTTGACGCGAGAACATTTTCGCGTTATGATTTTCTACGATTTCAAAGCAGGATTAAAGCAAGAAGAATGCGTTCAACGGTTGCAATTAGCATTGGGTGATGAATCTCCAGCTCGTGCTACTGTATTCAGATGGTTTAGAGAATTGAGAAAAGGTCGCCATTTTCTTCAGGATGAAGAACACACAAGAAGGCCGCCGTCGGCAGTCATCCCGGATAATGTGTCTGCCATACGAAAAATGTTAATGGATGATAATCGCTGTACCTATCAAATGATACAGAAGGAACTTAACATTGGATCCGCAGCCATACACAAAATCATTCATGAAGAATTACATATGAAAAAAGTAGTTTGCCGTTGGGTTCCCCATAATCTAACTGAGCATCAAAAAGAGGAGCGTGTCAGAATCAGTAACGAAACTTTTAATATGCTGAAATGATGGTGGCCACCACATCATTTCTAAAATTGTAACAGGTGATGAAACGTTCATACCGTTTTTGACGTTCCAACACGTCAAGAAAGCAAAGTATGGGTCTTTGAAGATGATCCCACGCCGACAATGGTGAAAAAACAACGCGCACTGAAATAAAGTGATGTATGCCGTTTTCTTCAGAAGTACGGGATTGGTCAAAGCCATCCAGTTGGAAGGACAGAAGACAGTAACAGCAAACTGGTATACCACTAAATATCTTCCAGAAATTCTACAAGAACTGAATGTTAGGGAACTAATGCTTAATCATGACAATGCATCTTCACATACAGCCGGATTAACAGTTGAGTTTCTTAAATAAAAACAAATTAAAGTGAACGAACATCCGCCGTATTCACCTGATCTAGCTATGTGCGGCTTTTGGTTATTCTTTAATCTAAAAAAGAACTTACGTGAACGTCGTTTTCATTCAGAAGAAGAGATGGATGTGGCTATAAATGCATTTTTTTCATCTATTCGAAGAAATGAATGGCTTGGGGCATTTAATCTGTGGAAAATTCGTCTACAAAAGTGCATGGATGCTGGAGGAGACTACTTTGAACACACCTAAAATTTTGTAAGTATAACTTTAAAAACATAGTTGTATCTCAAAAATTTCAGAGTGACCCTCGTATATGTATATATATATATATATATATATATATATATATATATATACAGTTCTTTCTCTCTTATTTTCATTGCATTCCCAATGGGTATATTTGTATATTTTCTGTTAAAATCCCCACCAATAATTGCTGGTCGAGAAGTTGAAAAAATCTCAATGATTTCATATGCATTTAGCAGCTACTGTGATTTATTGTAGAGACAAGTAAATTTGATGATAATATTGTATTATGTGATTATAGATTTGACTAAGATTAAAGTTTCTTCAAATCATTGCTGAATAGTGAAGCATTATAATATTTTTAATTGCTATGTTACGCCGCGCTTTTGAAGTACTCAACTACACGTCATAATTTGGACTGTTAAATTTCTAGATGGTTTTACTGTAAACAAGGCCATGTCATCATTGCTGTACTCTATGAAATTTAGAAATTCAGATTTATTATTTTTAAGGCTATTTGCATATCAGTAATCAGGCTCTGTTATGTCGAAGATAATTTTACGGTTATGACTGTACGTCAACACATAAATTACAATTAGATAATATTCTTCACAGCCTGGTTTATTAATATTTAAGCTTTTAGAGAGAGCTTGTTGAAATTCGAATAAATATAATAAAGCAATTTTGGATTACATTATAACATAACGTTTCCGATTTTGTTGAAAGCCCAAAATATATTTCATCATTATAGGAACGACGCACAAAATGATGAGATTAGCTCATAAATCTTTTCTCAAATTCCTACATAAAAAAAAACCTTGAGAATTTTTTTAACTTAAAGACTCTTTTAACATCCCTGACTTGTTCCGTAAGAATCCAGTAACTTAACGATAGCGATGTCTTTACACTAATCTCGATTAATTGTATGGAATTTGTCTGGAAGTCTGATTTTGTCCTGCAACAATTCCTACCGATTGCTTTTAATGGGAATGCTTATGCAAAGATGATGGAAATATTGGGAATGTATATAAAATAAAATCTCCTTTCAATCCTTTGAGTGTCACCCATCTTGTCTAGTGGTCAGCATGCCTGACTGTGCATAAGGAGGTCCTGGTTTCGAATCCCGGTTCGGGCATGGATGTACTTTCTCTCTCTATCTATCCTGTCTTTGTCCTTTCCTTGTATAAATGAGGTGTTAATGGTTGCCTACCCTATAAACGGGTTCCTATGACATGTGTGTACTGAGGAAGTCAGACTCCACACCAAAATATGGTTCAGTTGGAAAAGTGGAGCAGCGCACCCCATATTGCCAGCCTAGCTGGCACAGCAACCCATCTTGTCTAGTGGTCAGTGTGCCTGACAGCGGATAAGGAGGTCCTGGTTTCGAATCCCGGTTCGGGCATGGATGTACTTTCTCTCTCTATCTATCCTGTCCTTGTCCTTTCCTTGTATAAATGAGGTGTGAATGGTTGACTACCCTATAATCGGGTTCCTATGACATGTGTGTACTGTGGAAGTCGGACTCCACACCAAATAGGGTTCAGTTGGAAAAATGGAGCAGCGCACCCCATATTGTCTGCCTAGCTGGCACACGACAACAACAACAATCCTTTGAGTGAAACAAAATTAAAATTTAAAGCATTGAATTGCGAAATTTAGTAAGCTCAAAATATAGTGAATATGTAAGAAAAACCCGATAATGTTGAGCAAATGCTACTGAGCTAAGAACTGCATCGCCAGCGCTCTGGTAGGGTTGCAATTGGGCTCTTCCCATAATAAGAATGAGCTGCGGATGGACATTTTCTGCATGCAAGTCTGTCGAGATGCGCGCGTGCTCGGGACTTTTCCAACTGTTCTCCATGGTGACATCGTCGATTTTGAACTGTGTTAGATTTTGATGTTAAAGCGACCTCTGGATGAGTTCGCACCCATTTTGCCTCATCAAAGGGCCTCTCTTATGAATCAATTCCTCTAACATCCAAATCTTAATGAATCAAATCTTCTAACATGATGCCATTACGATGTGGAAATAGCTATTTTTGACTTCGCTTACATTATGGAACAAAAGAAGATGGGTGTGACTTCCTTTATGGACATGCATGTGGGTGGGTGTTTTTAATTTCCTGACTCCCTTGTGACATATAAATATTTCGTTTTCTCTTTGTGAAAGTAAGTATGCAATGGCTGTTTTACAACAAACACCGCATAGTGGATACCCACTATGTAGTGAATATCCACAATGCGGTTATTGGTTGGAGACGTGCATTATAGTGGACAGTTATCCACTCTGGTGTGTTCGAAAGTTATCGACTATGCTGTGTCAACAGTTATCCACTATGCTGTGTAAATAGTTATCCACTATGTTGTGTTCGAAAACATTGATCTGGAGCATAGTTTCCCAAAATGGTCCAGGTGGACCCCAGGGGTCCATAGGAGACCACACGGGGGTCCACGTAGACGTGAAAAGAAAACGGGGTTCACAATTTGTAAGTGGGGGTCCACGAAATATTTTCTGGCTTTCATAATAAGGAACAATAATTTGGGCTTGGATTTACTTATCAACGTAGGCAGGTAGCATCATTCACTAGGTAGGTATTCAAAAATATTCAAGGCTCAGTTCAAGCATAGAATTGAATAGAGCAATAGAAAATAGTACAAGTGTACACCACATGTGCCGCCCGTGCGCCCGATCGTCCGGGTTCATTGATGATTTTTTGTTAATTGTTGAATGTTTGCAATAATAAATATTTATAATTTTGTATAACCACAAGTATTATTTTAATAAATAGGACACAAGAATATGTGCTACGTTTTTTTCTTCTTAACACCCCTAATGTAGGGTGATATTTTTTAGGAGTTTTGGGAATACATTAGAAATGTAGCAACAGGGGGTCTACCAAAAATAGTAAAAATTTGAAAGTGGTCCACGAAAAAAAAAAGTTTGGGAATCTATGATCTGGAGGGAAAGAAACATTTTGGTTTTCATGGCTCCCTGCAACAGAAGGGAGCGGCTCATGTCTCTGCGATCGGTTTCAATGCAACAGGTGTATCATTTCCAAGACGATTTCTGCCTCGTGGTTTATGCAACCGCTTTACCGAAGACGAACTGCTCTTTTTCAGGTATGATAACTTTTGGAGTTTCGCTCACTCGTTGTTTCATTTCGCGTCTCAAGGTGATGGCGAGGAATATCCTAGAATCACCTTCGTCTGATTAAATCACAACTGATCAAATACAATTTTATTGATGGTAGAAAGAATATTAGTTGCTTAAATTTGGTAAAAAGTCGAAATGGATTCCTTCATTTAGCTACATTTTTATATGGTTTATCACGGAATTCCTGAAAATGAATTAATACCATTCTACGAGTCGAAGATTACTGAGTCACTTCAACAACAAATCAACATTAAAAAAAAAGAAGATGGGAAAGTGTGAAATCAAATGAAGCAGACGGAGAACGTCAGAAGAAGAGTTCAAATATTTTGCAAAGATCTCTCTTTCTCTCTCTCTCGCTCCTTCAAACTGAGGGAGCGAGCGCTCTTTTCCAAAGTGAAACCTCGGAGCGCCCTGGCACGCCACCAACTTGCGAGCGGCTCGGATGCTGAACTGCAGCCTTTGATGCACTTCTGACGTATGCATAAAAACTACCAAAATGTTAATTTTGCAACTGACTCAATAGAATGTTCTTATTTACTTAACTCTAGAGGAAGCCCTTGCTAGGAGGTATAACGAGTGAAAAAACTATAGATTTAGGAAGTCAAATGGATGGCACTAGATAAAGTACAGTAACTGCTTGTTGCCACCAAATTCTAATTTACGAACATTGAAGATTTTACGAACGAGCGACCGGTCCCTATTAGAATCCCATTTTGATTCTTATTTACGAGCCCACATTTTGAAAAATCTATTTTGCGAACTCATTTTCATGCTTCGTTCGTTTGAGTTTATTTATTTATTTTGCCCCAATTTTTGTTTCAATTTTTTTTTATTTTATGGTAGAAAAACTTGGATCGAAGGTTTTATAGGGGAATCGTAAATTGTGAGTAATTGCACAGCTAATATACAAATCCCGATTTTTTTTCTTTAAGGCATTTCCAAAGGAAGCTCGAACCACCCACCCTTTTCAACCAATGCATGCATGCTCGTTTCAAGTATAAAATTCGTTAAGTTACTTTTACAAGGAGTGATGAGGTTTGTGAAATGATCTTATGAACATGACATTCTAAACCATGGTTCCCAAACTTTTTTCTTGTGTACCAGTTCTTTGGACTTTCTTGTGGACAAAGTTTTACTATTTTCGGTAGACCCCCTGCTGCTGCATTTCTACTGTATTCCCAAAACTCCTAAAAATATCACGCTAAATTAGGGTTGTTAAAAAATAGCACATTTTCTTGTGTCCTATTTATTAAAAGCCCTTGCTTTTATAACCACAAGTATTATTTATTAAATTAATACTTGTGATTATACAAATATTATAAACATTATTACAAACAGATCAACAATTGAACTCTGAAATGTAAATCAACAATAAAAGATAGTCATACTTTTAATGAGATGGCACACGGGCGGCACTTTGCGAGTCTCGACGTGTGGTGTACACTTATACTATATTATCTATTGTTCTATTCAATTCTGATGTTTGAACTGAATCTCGAATATTTTTAAATACCTACCTAGTGAATGATGCTACCTGCCTACGTTGATAGGTAAATCCAAGCCAAAATTTTTGTTCTTTATTATGAAAACCAGAAATTTTTTGTGGACTCCTGTTTTCTTTTCACATCTAGGTGGACTCCCGTTTGGTCTCCTATGGACCCCTGGGGGTCCACCTGGATCACTTTGGGAACCCATGTTCTAAACGCTTAAATAGAACTTGTCACTTGATGCTTGGAACGATGTGACTGGAAAAACGATATCATGATAATTTTGACACGCAAGCTTGTATCGACGTATTTTTTCTCGCAGAAAAAAGTTAATCCTTCGAACTAGGATTATTCCAGATTTTTTAAACCGTTGTGAGGCATTTCTCCAACCCCCAACCGCCCATGCACCAGAATGTAATCAATGGCTTCAATATTATAAGATACTTTTGCAAGGAAGGAACACGGCTTGGAATTACCTTATAAAATGGACATTCTACTCATAGTATATTTGTTAATTTAAGATTTAAGTGACATTGCAGGGAAAAAAACGATATCTATAGTTGTCCCCCTAACGATCCCTAACGATGGTAGGGGTCCCCTAACGATGGTAGGGGGACATGCTGATTTAATTAAAGAACCCACCATAAGGAAAGAAAGCCAGAAATTGATGGCTTGAGAGAAGATGAGTTATTCATCCAAAAGCTTCAACCTCCCACAGATGCCGGAAATTTTTCTTTAGAACCTGAATGTGAAATCAGGCGTAACTTATAAATAAAAAACATCGGACTGTTAAATGGGTGATAATATGGTGACTGAGAATGGAAAAAGAACTTTGAAGATATCAAACAAGAAGAAAATAAAGAAGTGTATCTGTGAAACAAGCACATTACTGGCCAACAAAATTGAAGAACTTTTTTTTGAGGCAGTGAAATACTTCAATGCTGCATAAAAATGGAAAAATGCGTTTTTAAAATGCAGTTTGAAATAGATAAAGAATGAGTTATTATTCCGCCTGATTTTTCCTGCATTTAATTTTTTTAACTGTGAATTTTTAATTTTGCATGTTTCTTATGTATTAAATAATTGTTTCTAATAGTGCAGTAAAGCTAGACCATGGATTCCCAAACTTTTTTTTTTCGTGGACCACTTTCAAAGTTTTACTATTTTTGGTAGACCCCCTGTTGCTACATTTCTACTGTATTCCCAAAACTCCTAATAAATATCACCCTACATTAGGGGTGTTAAGAAGAAAAAAAAGTAGCACATTTTCTTGTGTCCTATTTATTAAAATAATACTCGTGGTTATACAAAATTATAAATATTATTACAAACAATCAACAATTGACAAACAATCAACAATAAACTCTGAAATGTAAATCAACAATGAAAGATAGTCACACTTTTAGTGAGACGACACACGGGCGGCACTTTGCAAGTCTCGACATGTGGTGTACACTCTTGTACTATTATCTATTACTCTATTCAATTCTGTGTTTGAACTGAGTCTCGAATATTTTTGAGTACCTACCTAGTGAAGGATGCTACCTGCCTACGTTTGGGTAAATCCAAGCCAAAATTTTTGTTCTTTTTTATGAAAACCAGAAAACGTTTTGTGGACCCCGACTTACAACTTGTGAACCCCTGTTTTCTTTTCACGTCTACGTGGACCCCCATGTGGTCTCCTATGGACCCCTGGGGGTCCACTTGGACCACTTTGGGAACCTATAAGCTGTACAGAAGAAATAGTTTCTAAAACTAAGACTTATTTGGCTCATTTTACAAACTTTCGATTTTAAAAGCTATTTTACTACTCCATATGAATCCGTAGAAACAAACGTCGTCTACTTCAGTATAAGTAAGTCTTAAATATATAACATGCAACACTGAATGCTTCCTGAAGAGATTAATGTAATTTTTCCCGTTGAATTCAAGAAAATTGGCGAAACGAAATCAAAATACAAACCAATCAGAAGAGCAACAGCGCTTTGAACCGTTTGCAAGGGAAACAAATGAAAAAAAGAAAAAAAAACTTTAAATATATAAAAAAAAGTTTTCAATAAGAATAAGATGGATAATTTAAAATATAAAGACATTCAGAATACTTAAAAAGTTTTTAAATAAAATGATAAGACCACAAAAGTTGTACATCTTTTTCATTTTCAACCGCAAATAAATTTTACAAGGAAGTGTGTTCAAATTCAATTTAAAAACAGGAAAATTTAAAACAAAAAAATTTAAATTAAAATCTTTATTTTTTTATCAAGTAAAAAAAAAAAGAACAAATAAATAATACGCGAATAGCAATCAATTGATTGTTAGGAATCTGCATATTGTGTATACTACTGAAACATGTTTTTGTGTGAGTAAATTACCGTGAATTTTTCTTTTAATTGTACGCTTACATTTTACAATAAGGAAAAATAATTATTTATTATTGTAACTGGACAGACTTTTATTGAACAGTGCTTAGTGCTAAATACTTTGAGTAGTATTTTGCAACAAGTAAAATGTCACAAAAAATTTTTAAGTGGATTCTGAACTACGTATAGGGGATTAAGAATCCATTAAAAACTATATTAAGACATCAAGCCACATAGGGATTTTGAATCATTCGAATCCACGGACGGATTAAGGCACCACCCCTATAAAACACCTCACGATGCCTCATTCAAAATCATGAAGGGGCTCATGATCAACCACTTGCTTGTAAGATGCTACAACCACCCTCACGGTCGGAGAGGGATGTTGCCAACACTTATTTCAGAAAATCTACACGCACCGTATTCCTCTACTGTTGCTGGATTTGAACTGGGAACCTTCCATGCTGAATAAAGTGTTTTACTGATATATTCCCCCCCCTTAACTATGCGTTTGGGTTGGTTGGTTGCTTAGGTTTTGTGGCGCAAGGTCCTTAAAAGGACAAGCTGCGCCAAAACTAAGATTTATGTGTAAATTTATTTTCAAAACTCAAGCAAAAAACATTAAAAAATTAAAACAAAAATATTTGTATACATAATACAATTAAAATCTCTCTCTTTCTAAGTACATAATAAATAATGAAAATTAACTGTATATACAACCAATCAAAAATTAAAGAATCAAATAAAATACAAGAAACTTATAGCTCTTAGAAATGAAAATAGTTTTCTATGGAGTGGGGCTCCCCTAACAAATCATGCAAATTTAAAAGAAACACATTTAAAAAAGAGTAAACGATAATAGTTAAAATATGGACATGAAATCAAAATAGGAAAAACAGTGAATGGTTCATCACACTTTTTACACCAAAGATTTGATGCATTTAAAAAGAAATGTCCATGTGTGAAACGTGATTTAATCTAATGTGTGATGAAAAGATTTAATCTAACATCAGTACATCTTACCGGTAAAACTGCTAATGAGGTGTTTAGATATGGAAATATGGCGTTTAGATAAGGTATAGTATTAGTGCAGTGGTCTGTTGTAGATACTGCGAATAACACGCACCTAGATAAGGACATGAGGTGATGGGTTCGAACCATCACTTCATGTCCTTATCTAGGTGCGTGTTATGGGGACGCCGTTATGAGCTATGAGTGAACCGACACTAAAGAACCACCGACTTACTTGCGCGTCACACATTGAAATAATGTATAACTAATTTGATTTTAGCGAATCAATGCTTGTTGTTCTGTAGAAAGTATCTTACGGCAACAAGACGAACTCATGATAATTTGTGGGTTGAAGGGAAAATTCCCGAGCACCCGCTCTGACCTGTGAGAGCGTCAGCAACACACGTGCGACGTCTGTGCAAAGGGAGAAGATTTGCTTATTTTCCCTCGAAGGTTGAGCAAGGCCAAAAGCACCGGCATTATTATTTTTAGAAGAAAATACTTCCAATTATTTTATAAACATCCGGATCTATAAATTAATTCACCTAATTTAAAAAAATATAGATGTCGGTAATATGAAAATGTGTTGATCCTTAGATTTGTTCGGTAGTCGATGTAGCATGAAAACAGTGACACATGTGATGATGATATATCATATTATGATCACTGTATCATTACTTTTTTTGGAAAAAAGAGCCTATATACATACATGCATGCATATATAATTATATATATATTGAAATTTAATATAAAAAGCAAATTAATAGAAACAACAAAAAATTATAAACTAAAAAAGAAAAAAATCTTTTTTATCAGAATTCTAGATGATTAACAGCGTTTCGATGCATATATATATATATACACATTACATTACATATATATATATATATATATATATATATATATATATATATATATATATATATATATATATATATATATGTATGTATGTATGTATCTATGTATGTATGTATACGCACACACACACATATTTATATATGCATGCCAGAAATTACAGGAGCGCGATTGCTTATATAAGCATATTTTCTTAGAGCTTATTTCATTATCAAACAAAGGTACATTGAAAAGTACAAAACTCAAATGCTGTGATAAAACAACAATCGGTTCCCACTAGAACTCAAAATGCAAGATAGTTTCTGAGTAAATACTTGTGCGTTTATTGTTGAATAACTTTTTCCTAAGAATTTGAGAGCGGTACATCTAACAAATGTAATTTAGTAAGCGATCACTTAACAAACAAGCTACATCTGTAACAACATGCAAAAACTCGTTGTTCAAAGAGGCGGTGACCAGAGCGTATCCTAGAAAATCTGAAGGGACTTACCTCCGTCTGCGTAGGTCTCGGATCCGTATCCGTCCTGGAGTCCGTTGGCCCAGGTGCCGTCGTACTTGGCTCCGGACGAGATGCACTGCCTCACACCGTAGCGGCCTTTGAACCCCTCGGTCCACTCTCCTCGGAAGATCCAGCGGCCCCGCGTCTCCACCCCGAGTCCTTGCCGCTTGCCCTCCGCCCACTGGCCCTCGTAGGTGCTGCCCGCGGGCCATGTGTACACGCCGGACACCTCGAAGCCCCGGTTCCAGGAGCCGCTGTACTCCCCCTGGCCTTTGGGCCCCGTGCACACGCCGTGACCGTGCGCCTTGCCCTCCTCCCAGCCGCCGCAGTAGGTGCCCCCGTCATCGAAGTCAAAGCGCCCACCCCCCGCCGACGACGGGGTGGGCGCGGGGGTGGATGGACGTACACGGTGGACGTCATCTCTGGTGGTGGTGGCGGCCCATGGTGCTGGCCGAACAGCCTTCCACATCAGCATCTTCCGCCTCGCGAATGGCGCTCCTCATCTGTGCCAGCGGGGAGAGGGGGGGCGGCCGCTTTATTTTTAGAGGACGGGGAGCCGCGTCTTTTTTTATCCTCTTCCTCCAAAGGAGCTGCGAGCGGAGCGGTGGAGGGGGGTGAGCAAGAATAAACATATTCCGTCTTCCCCCCCCCCGACGAATATAATTAACAACATCGAAGGGTGTGAGCCTGACGAGGTGGAAGCAGAGATGCCCGCACTCCCCTCCAGATCTGGTGCTCCTGCCGGCCGCACGGGAGGATGCGTCGCTGAAGTACTCCACCGGCCGGTCGTGGAAAGTAGGGTGGCCGCTCTGGTGTCGACCTCGCTACTGAAGCGGTTGGCTGGACTTTTCGGTTTGTAGAAACATGCGGCTGGAAACGTATCGCAATAACTCTGCACTTAGCCTATCAAATTTAGCACATACTTAAAAAAAAGAAACTTTAATGCGGTAAGTTAAATTATTAATTTTTAATTCATATATAATAGCTTAGAAAAAGAAATTCTGTCAAAAGTAAAGATTTGTTACTGATGAGAATAAATTCTTCATTTGAAAATTATCTTCTTAAGCGCTGTGTAATCTTAAAAAAACAGCATTTTATTTAGTTTTCAATGAAAATAAAATAAAATTTTAATAATTAAAATTAGAAAAATTATGTTTGTCTTGCAATTTTGCAATTGAAAATTATTATTCATTAAATTATTTAGCATTCTGTGCTGCGGATCTGAAATGATAGAGGTGAGCGATTTGGAGTATTTAAAAATATTTTTCTACCTGTTAAAAGAGGGAATGTATAATTTATTCAAATTCAAGATATGTTTAAATCCATTAAAACTCTGTTACAATTTAAGCATGAAAAATGTTATAAACGCCAGAAAAATTATATTATTTTTTTTTTAAAAAAAAGCACTGTCAAACGCTATGTCACTCAACAACTTTAGAAACAACAAAACCAATGAAAATTAATTTTCAATAGTTTTTTTTTTCAGTTTGGTTCTATTTATTTTTATGTAAAAGAATTCAATTCCTTATTTTATGCTTAATACAGTGCAATTTACAAGATTAATTTCACTAACATAGATAGATTATATTTTTTATCGGAAAACGTAAATTTAAAAAAAAAAATAATAATAACTGAGGAGATATCAAATCTTTTTACCTCTTCACCCATCAAAAAGAATGATAACTGTGGTTCTCTAAGATCTTATCACCTCATTTAACAAAAATTGCATCTCCACACAAGTTTTATCTTCCGCGCATAATTTCTTTCTTTAGAAACGAAAGAAAATGCTTGCGTTTACAGGAAATAGTTATCCGGTGTTTTTTCTCTTGATCTTATTTTTGTCTTGCGATGAGCGCCCCAGTTCGCATGAATAGAAAAGGGAGACAACTGACGTGTTATGCTTTTTCGGTTTCTAAATTCAAATAATTAAGTTGGCGCCTCTCATTTACAAATATTCCTGATTTTAGAAACGCGAGTGGCCAATCCCTCCATTCATTCCCGTTCGCGAAACCACATTTTCAGAAATCTCTAATGGAAAAACTCATTTTTATGGATAATCATCTGGAGATTTTTTATCATTTGATTTCAATTCAATTTTATTATTTGGTTTTGGATAATTTATGTTTGAGAAACCTCTATTGACATTTTTTTTTATCTGAGAATCCTAAAAATTCTTAAAAGTGGGAAAATTGCAGTATTCAGTATTTGAAGTCTTTGATCATTTGATATAATTCTTAAATCGATATTCTTTTGCTTTATCGATCTTCCATTTTATAGCCCATGGATCAGAATGTAATCAAACACAGCTTCTAACGCAAATATTTTAGAGTTTTTCTGCAAAGTATGATGGCAAACATGATTGCTTATGAAATCGGCCCAGGCACTTGTCAATCTACATCTGTATTGAATTTGAGGAAAAGAGACGATATCTGGAATATTTTGAGACAAGGAGACCTTTCTGTCAGCAAACGATATTTATCTGAGAACTGAAGTGAAGAGCACGCATTCCAAGAGAGAATCAAAATCTCTGTCGAGAATTTTCTCGCTGCAGTTTGTATGAATGAGTGAAGAGCGCTCCACTTGTCGGACAAAAATATCGTCTGCCAAATCAGGAGCTGAGCACTCGCGAAAACAATAGAAAAATATTTTCCTTCATCGGAACAATGTTTAAAAAAAATACAGTTTCCAAGCAGAAAGAAATTAAATACTACTACTTCGATTTTCATCAAAAGATTGATGGTAGTAATTATTTTTAGGAATGTATTTATTAATTTTCATTGTTTCTGATAAAGTGCTTAGTAAATAACGTTCCCATATAGTTCCTTCCTTTATTAAAAAAAAAAGTTAATAATTTGCTAAAAATTTATTTTTTAATTTTATGTTCCGATTTATAAATTAACGAGTTCGTAAAAATGATTGTCTTTATCCAAAGAACAATACTAGAGTTTCATCTGAAATTGTATGAAAATTTAGGGGTTACTCATTTCCAGAAAATAATGACAATCTAATTTAACATAAAAAGGATTTTTGTTGAGCTTTTTTATTAATATTTTTAAAAAGAATATTTTAATTTTTAATATTTTATTCTATATTTTTATTAAGAGTTAAGATGCCTCGCTTTACTATTACATTTTATTAAATATTATATTAATAAAATATAATAGTAAAGCGTTTCAATCATTTCAATTTCAACCATTTCAATACTCTCCACATTCAGAGGGGAAAAGGTGGATTTCTCCGCCCCCCTCAATAGTCCATACTAGGGTTCATTAGACAGAGACCTGTAACTTTTAGAGAATTTCAAGAAATTTTGCTCATTCGATGAAAGCACAAACTGTCGAACTGAAGGCCAGAACATTCATCCGTCAGCTTGATTATCAACAGATGAGCTATTCTCAAAAAATAAAATATTACTTGTACGATCTATATAGAACAACAATGATCTGCATGCTTTTGCTAATGAGATGGATGTTACTTCTTTCAACCTTTTGAAAATTCATTCTGTAACAGTAGCCTGAATCTGAATCAGGTGAGACTAAAAAATTTACGTTACTTCACAAGGATTATATTTTTTTCATTCCCAGCTTTCGCTATCGTAAAGGAGAAGACCAATGAAAAATATAATTTGTATATTCTAGTTGTCTTTTTAATTCCAGACATAGGTGTCAGTTACCACTGTCGTATTTTATTGATGTTTGCTTGAAGCATTGATTTCATTTTTAGAACTATTTTACTTGCACGCCACCTGGTGAAATTTGGCGTCAATTATTTACTAACGAGAAAAACTGCTCAAAATAAGGAGCATCAATCGTAGACAAAAACTGATTAGGACATAGAGTGACACGTGAAACATTCTTCAAAGACATGTACCAACGTTGAGAGAAATAGTTCTAAAGCTGATTTGCTTTCTAAATTCTGAAGTCTGTAAAGTGAAGAAACTTTAAATGTATGTCTAAAATTAAAAAAAGATATGTATTTTGATAAATTTTAAAAATTAACTTCTTTGATTATCGCTTTGTACGTATTTATTTTTATCCCTTTTCTTTTGTTGCTCCATTATTCAAATAAACACATGCCAAGTATAATTTTATTTTCCTGTCGGTGTTTGCTTCAGAAGTGCCACTGGAGACATTGGAGAAAGTTATTCTATTAATTAAGAACTTATTTCTAACACCGTTTTTAATTTATCTTGACATTTGTGAAGATATAGACAACTCTAATTAAAAGATTGTGTTTTTCTAGCGAGTGTGATTGCCTCTCTAAATATTTTATTTTTAAATAGTTTTATTGAATTGTGAACTTGAAAATTGTTGCTTACTCTAAGGTATTTTTATTTTAAGATTTAAAAGTCCTATATTTTGAGGAAAAGCTTTTATTAATATAAGAACTACAAATTAATAGCCTTAGTAAAATAATTACATATTATAATGTAATTTCTGGGATTATATAAAATGAAATCGAACTGAAAAATGTTTTGACACAATAAAAAGATATTTTGCGTAACTTCTTCAATTAGCTTTGAATATTGATCAATGAAGTAGACATTGTTTTATTTAAAAAATACAAGTTTATTGAATATCTGGTACACACCAAATACATTGCAAGTAAAATATGCGGCATTTTTCTCTCCCCTCCATCAATGGTGGTGGAAATAATAATATTTTCCGTAGGGATTGTAGTGAATATGCGAATGATGGTGGTGGTCATGGTAGTAAGGGTACCCTTTATGGTGGTGGTGGTAGTGTGGGTGCTTCAGGTAGTGATAGAAGGGATAATCAACATAATGGAGGTGCTTGTAGTGGTGATGAGGGTGGTGATGCTTATGGTAATCGTGGTGGAGGTGATGGTGGAAGGGGTAATGAACAGAACTCCAGACTCCACCCAACAGCGTCAACAGAATCAACACCTGCAAAAGAGAAACAAAACGTGTAAAAAGTGGGAAGAACATCCCTTGAAAGAAGGCAATCCACTGGGGGGAAGAATTTTTAAGATGAGGACTTTTACTTCATGGTTTCATTTTAATCATTACTTAATTATTAATTTTATGGGATCAGATTTACTTTACGGTCACCCTTAGCGAGTTTTTTGGCGTCAAATTTGGCGAACATTTTTACTGGAAACTCACCAAATTAGTATTTTGGCAACCCTATTTGTCATTAATTTCTCATGAATATTTATTGATTTAAATTCATTAATATAAAATTTAATCAAAAAAATTTTTGTATAAATTAACATATCAATTTATTATATTTTACCATTGATGTTTGAAATCTATAAATCTGCGTTTTTTGTTAATTTTGTCAAATTAGTTGAGCATATTGTCAGTTACCAACAATGTAGGAAATATTTGTTACTATTTCAGCCATTTTCCTCCCGTCGTTTTTCCCGATCGGAAATCCTACATACGGTCATCCTTGGCGACTTTTTGAAAATTTCGCCAAGGGTGACCGTACGGTAAATTTTTACCTAATTCTCATTGGTTTAAAATATCCATGACGTCAAATAACGCTTCATCTACGTCACACACATAATTAATTACGACATCGCATTGAGAAGGCGACTTCAATCCGACTTTTCGATGAATTTGCTGCATGCCTTCCAATCGCATTCTTCGAGTGACAGCAAACAAAGCGAAGTTCATCATCGAAAGTCTGAGAATAGTGATTAAATTCGTATTGTTAATTAAGCGATTTCTTATATAAGGAGTAAAGCATCGGTTTACGATGCCATTTTCCATGGATTCAAGCCAACACGTTGACAATAGAACAGAAGGAAAAGCAAAATGAAAAATACAAGAAAAAACATCCACCTTATGGTAACTTTGAATCGACAAGCACGATTTACATTTTCAAAAATTTCATTGATTAATAGGATTCTAAATTAACAATTGAAATAGTTATAAACAATCTTTTTAAACGTTAATTCTAACTCCTTGTTTACACCAATATTTTTTTCTTGCAATGGAAAATTTTCTTATTTTGTAAGGAAAGTGAAGTTCTAGGATATTTTTATTATTGTGTTCGAATTCCAGTTCGGGCATGGATGTAATTTTCTCTCCTGTCTTTGTATGAATGGGTTGTGAATGGTTGTGCCTACCCTATAAACAGGTACCAATGGCATGTGTGTACTGAGAAAGTCGGACTCTACACCAAAATAGGGTCCAGTTGGAAAAGTGCTGCAGCGCACCCCATAACGCCAGCCTAGCTGGTACAAGGCGACAAGACAACAACCGCGTCACTTACACCACTAATGGTGTCTTTATAAGGAAGTTGCATCGATCATTTCTTCAGCTTCTTCATCTTTTTTTAAGTGCCATTAACACAGGATTTCTTCTGATTTAGTTTGATTTCAATTTTTCGTTTATTTTTGTAGTTTCAATTGCCCAGTCACTCATGAGCTTGCAAGCTTTTTTCGTATTTCATTTTTTCAGCTCATTCAGACGCAGATGAATACACAGAAATATAGGAAACGCTATCTTAATGACAACTGTCATTCATTCATATCACAAAACAAGCAATGTAACATAAAAAGGAATTCTTAAGTAAACATATCCGGTTTTCAGATATAAAAAAAATTACGACATTAAATCTTATCTATATTTTTAAAAAGTGCGATCAGATTTAAACAGTGCTTACAGCTCTATTCTATAATATTATAAAAGCAATTTAATAACTTTTTATAATGAGCGTGGGTAAATTATTACTTATCATTTGGACAAAAATTTTATTTAGAAACATGCCAAAACCAATGAAGAATTCATTTTTATTGTGCTCCTGATGTATCACAACAATTCATTGTGACATAAAAATATAATATTTTACGGTATTTAAAAAAATATATAATATGAGTGTGTTTATAAAATGGGAATACCTTATTATCATTTTGGTAATTTCTACAAAATGAAACTCATTCAGAAAAGCCATCAAGTTTGTCGCCGTAGCAGTTACTATTTAATGCAGTTTTAAGCCGAAATCATAGGCATTTATCACAATTTAAGGCATACACTTCAAGAAAGAAATTAAGAGAAAAGTGTTTTTATATTTCCTTTCGACTGCAGTTCTTGGTATTTTAATTTGTGTTACAGGGCGCTTTATTTCTCTGTTCAGTGAAATGTTATTAATTTAAAGAGGAAATGTTGCCTTTCAATGTTCTGCAGTTTTTAATATTTCGATAAAAAATATTCTTATTTTTTACTACCTTAAGTTTTATATATCTTAAACATTAAGAATAAGTTATAGCCCAAAAGATGAAAACCCGGGCAAATTTTTATGTTTGAGATCCTTTTTTCTATCATGTCCACAGTATGCTCTTTCTCGTGGAGATCTTTCCATAGACAGCAGTTTGTTTCCATGTTTGACAATAGATTCTTCTGCATATCCATTCAGAAATATCATTACACATCGTGTTACAATCCCTGTGTTTGCCAATTGTATTATTTACCTATTAAAAACCAGATTTATATATACCCTTAGTTTCAAGGGCACAGATGCCGTATAATCCTTGCGCCAAGTTCTGAGATTGATGATTTTTTGGCAGATTTTCTTTTGTACCTGGCAACTTTGTTTTTGTTACGTCCTACTTATGGAGACCTATAAGAATTATGCAGAAAATTCTATTTTGGTAACCCTAGTATTTACGTCATCGAGTACGTCACGATACGTCATCTTGGCAACATTTCTTCATCGCCAAAAAAATTCAGAGTTTGGAATCATGGATTATACGGCATCTGTGACGTTTCAAGTTTCTTGGTGAGTATAATGGCTTATACTACATTTATTTTTCTCTTTCATTTAAAACACTTGAGTTGTGTTGTTTGCTTTTTTCGTTGGGGGTTTCGCTCTTCTGTATGGACTAGCTTCGAGTCTTGATTTCGTTTTCAAAAGCGATTCCTAGCTATTTGCAAAGGCCCCGAGCCATTTTCTTCATGAGATTTTTTCGATACGGTCCGGTCTCTAATCGTAACATAAAAAAATTTTAAATGCGTTGCAAAACTACTTTTTATAACTTTACTCATGCAGCTTAGTATGATTATTTTCATGCGTTTTCTTTTACGCGGTCCTTATCCAACGCACAAAAATAAGCTAGTGCGAATTTGTGTACATGTGTGTTTTTGATAATTACATTTGCTTCCTGTTTTCACACACAATTATTTATTAATTATCGTATTTTTTAAATAATCTGTTATTATTTTAAAAATTCTACACCACGACATATTACAAAAGTAATCACATTCTCTATGATTACTTTTGAAAAACACTTCATTACTTACTTTAAATGTGTGATCATTTTTAGATTTCCTTTTTCACCACTTCAGAGGCTCTGGAAAGGGTTGATTTCTGCATTGAACTCCGTTTTTGAGAAAAATGAATTCGAAACGTCTTTCCTTCCCCCTTGGCGGGATCTTATTTCATTTGGCGATGAGAATGAATAAGTATTTATTCCACCATATGTATATATATATATATATATATTATATATCATAAACTTTAAAATTAAAAATAAAAATATATATATATATATATATATATATATATATATATATATATATATATATATATATATATATATATATATATATATATATATATATATATATATATATATATATATATATATATATATATATATATATGTATTTTTCCTGTTTTTAATTTAAAAGTTTACTTAATTCTTTATATAGTTTGTTTTTCAGTGTTTGCCTTTGATTCCTTAATATGTTTGTATGATTCATCGCGTTCACATATTAAAAAGTTTTTTTTTCTATAATTAGGAAATGAATTTTGGTTAGTGCTTTTCACAAAATCCATAACATTATTTATGTTGTTATAAAAATTAATTCAGTAATTAGTTAATTTTTGTTTTATTTCAAATAAAATTAATTTACATGTACACACACACATATATATGTATAATATAAAATGTGATGTATGTCACCAAAGCGAATTTTCTCATTTAATGTATTTATTGGTGATAAAAGCGCATTCACAATAGCTTTAACACTTAAAATTAATTTTAAAGTGACCGTAAGGAAAATAGTGTCTAAATATATTAATATTGTTTTAAATGATCAATTGCCGCCCATCTTGTCTAGTGGTCAGCGTGCCTGACTACGGATAAGGAGGTCCTGGGTTCGAATCCGGTTCGGGCATAGATGCACTTTCTCTTTCTATCTATCCTGTCTTTGTCCCTTCCTTGTATGAATGGGTTGTGAATGGTTGCCTGTGAATGGTTGTGATCGTTCAAGAGAGATCTTTTTGAAAACCCTGCGCTAGTTTGGGATTCCAGAGAAAATCCCAAACCAGAGCAGGGTTTTCAAAGATCTCTCTCTCCAAACCCAGACAGGAGAGCAGATGGTCCGGAGAAGCTTGGTGGAAAGTTATATAATTGTACTTCGTATAAGTTGATTACGACAATAATATATTTCTAGAATTTTTATTACTATGCATGACGGCTAGCTTTAAATATGCTAATTAAGAACATATTAAGAATTTACTCTTTAAAAATATTAAGAATCGATACAAATTCACAGTTACTTTTTTTTTTAACTTTAAATGAAAAATAATAAGTAAATGAATGAGTAAGTAGGAATTGCTTAGAAATGTGTTTTCAGTCCTTTTTTTAATAATGATGATTTTGCAGTGCATTATGCTAGTGGAATAAATGCACAACTCACCCCACCTTAAAGCTGAACTAGCCTTTGAAAGGTTAGCGCTCATGTTTTTTGTTCAACAGTTTGTAGGTTCGATTCTCTCTCAGCCGGTTGGAATACTCGCAGTGATTCAAAGTCACTTCAAGCTGTAGGTCATGATCGGATGGACTGTCGCTTGCAGAAAAGGGATCGTACAGTTGAAACCAAGAGATTTCGGGAACTTCCATTCCATTTAAATAAAGAACATGCATTTAAGGACGTTAAATAAATTTTTGCTATAACACTGTAGTCAGCGGCATTTCTGCATCTAGCCCAGAGTTGGCTTGTACCAATGAGAAGGCAGCTTCTGGGGAATTTAGGAGCAGGGACCCACCTGAAGACCCCCAAGACTGATCTGCCCTCTCTTGAGGTATCATTTCACTTGTAGGACATTGCGAACCATGGCCTATAGAGCGTGCCCCATCCACCTCGAGTGCACACGGCGTATCTTTGGTTCAGTCGGGATTCCAACTCACAACCTCCCGATCATGAGAACGATGCCCCGGCCTATCAAAACTATCACTGGGAAACGAACTTTAAATCCACATTTAATCACCAGCGGTGTGCTGATAGCAGCATTATGCACTCACGGGCAAAATGCATTTCTGACGTAATTCACCTTCGGACTTCTTCAAGTATCCCAAGATCCCCACCTGTTGATTTCTCTGGTTGACAGGCGGCGCACACAGGAGGGATTTATTTTAAAGCATGCAAGATAAATCTCCAATCTGCTGGACGCTTTTCAGTGGTCGTCACTCACGAAGATGCCTCGATCAGGGCATGAAATGGATTTTGAACCAATACCAACCCCGAGCTGGAAATCGAATTATTTCTGGGCTTGTGGATCACTCCACGACCACGTATAGGGTGTGGGGTGGTATGATGGGTTCACGAAAATTCAAGCATGCTCTGATTTTTCTTCCTATGAGGGGCTAATTATCAGAAGTGAGCAGTCTGTCATGTGTCTTTTCCCATAGGATTGTAAAGTATTCTTAGCGACATTTGGGGAAATAATATTTTATTGAAACTTCGCAGTTTCCGTTTTATTTGTTAAAATGTTTATAACACACACAAATAATACAAAAATTCGCATAAGCATACAAAGATGAATCTTATTTGTAGCAAAATTTTGATCATTGATTATACCAATCAAATAAAAAGAAAGCGTGTAAACAATTATGATATTTATTAATTGATGAACGTTAGCAACAACGAATGATAAAAACTGAAGAAAATTGTCCTATTTTTCATGTGTTCATATCATGTTTCTTACATGTTCACGCAATGAAATATTATTAAAAATATAATGAATGTTTAAAACTATTTGATTTTCCTAATATTAAAATATAAAACATTATAATTTCTGTTAAGGAATTGCATTAAATTTTTACATTATTAGTTCTATTTAAACTAGGGGATTTTTATCTTACTTTGTTTTAATTGAATGAAAAAATAAGTGAGAATTTTAAATTTAATTTATTCAATTCAATTTAGTGTTTTAAATCTTTATAATAACCATAGTTTAATAAATCAATAAATGATTTTAAGAATTATACTTTAATTTTCAAGTATTTCTCATAGAGAATTTTTATAATTGACTCACGCTTTCTGTATTTTTTGTACCAAAGTTATGAGAAACAATTGTTGTAAATTTTAAATCTTCATGCGTTCTACCTGTTGCCTAAAAACGCACAAAGTCGCATTCAATCGTTGACAAGGTCTAAAAGAACTCATGAATAGGTTTTTTTTATTATAATTAAATATGTTATCTTATCCAACAAACCTTCTACAAATTCTATATCCATCTTAATATAATTTAAGAAATTCTTATATTCTGAGTGTATATTTCATTCATCAAATTAAAATACGAAAAATATATCATCTGTCAATTTCTTGCATCATTACAATCCAGAGCAACAGTCCGCAATATTTCTGGGCTTAATTTATTCATGTTTAAGCTATGAAATTATTTTTTTTGAAAAAAAACTCTATTTCTGATAAATTAGAATAGTGTAAATATATCATAAAATTTAAACTTAATAGTAAATATTACAATCAGATAAAGGAGGGAAGCAATAAATACTAAAAATACTTGTAAGTGCGTCAAGTCATAAAACTGACTAAATAACTCTTTTAATTTAAAAAAAAAATTGGCGAATTTTTTTATTTTACAAAGCGTGCATTTTAAGCCAAAAGCAATAAATATTGAAAAATGGCACCTTTAAAAATAACTCCCCCTTCTAGTTGAGCTTCCCTTGCTGTGATCAGCAGAATTTAAAACGATTATAATTTTTCGATATTAAATTATATATATATATATATATATATATATATATATATATATATATATATACACCGCCGACCAATGACTAAGTGGTTCGCGTTCCTGACTCCTGAGCTGTTGGTCCCGGGTTCGAATTCCGCTTCGGGCATGGATGTTTCTTTCCTTCTCTATCTTTTATTCTGTGATGTTGTATGAATGTGGCCCACCCTATGAACGGGTTAGTGGTGGTATGACGCGGGCAACGCTACTCGCTACCGTTGACTTGGTTCACAGGTGCCCGCTGGGTAACGATACATGAGTAGCAGTTTCTGGCCTTGTTGTGGCATAGGGTTCGTCACCCAAATATGCCCGCCGTTGGAAAAAAATATATGTATACATCCAATTATAGATTTTTAAATAATAGAATTATTTTGTCACCAAATTCATTAAAGAACAATAATTGGAATACATTTTAAAACATAAGCTTTGTTATTTCCTACTCACCAACAAAATAAAATGAAAATGTTACGAATTTGATTATGATAATGCAGGATTATTGAAATTTAGTATACAGTTAAAAAATATGGCCTTTAAAAATTACTCATTATTTAATAAAAATTCCTAACTCAATGAAAAGTCTAGTGGAAAATAATATTATCATAGTTTACAAAATCTTAATGTCTAATAAACATAAAAAATATTGCCCATCCGAAAAAATCCAAATTCTCATTTACTGAAAAAAAAAAAATTAATGTAAAAGCGATTCATTTATTTATTCCCGATGGAATTTCTTGTTATTTGTCACAATTTAAATTTACTTTAAGTAGGATTTCTGGAATAAAACTGTTAAATAAACCAGTAAGAATAGAGGGGAGAAGGAATAAACTTACAATGAAACGTTCACCATATCAGCCATGGATAAAACCAATCACGCGAATCGTTTCTTCAGCCCAGAAGCCTTGTGTTTCTGCATAAACCAATTCAAGAAGGATACGAAATAAAACAACACTGGAATGCCTCCAGATAAGCATATTCCTTTTAAAATACTGGCTATTTTCGAATTTTTCTAATTCACAAATTAGATAATGCCTTTCATTTCGATCAATTCTGTTCTGATTGTGACCTGGGATTAGTTACAATGGTAAAAATCAATTTTCTTGTTGACAATCTTGATTGAATAAATTCAGTAATATTTTGCTGTCACAATGCACTTAATTCAATCATTCTTAGTAAATTTAAGTAACAAAAAATGCATAATTAGATAAAAATGGCCCACAATTCAACAGTTTATGGATTTGCCACCCATAGATTGTGGATATGAGTTTCGGAATCCATTATGATTCGTGCATCACAGGAGAACATTCTAGTGCAAAAAAATGAGCATAAAATAACAAAGTGCATAAACATAAATTTTATACATTCTTTTCTTTTATCTTTAGTTTTATTAGTTACATAGTAATATTGAAAAGTTTAGTATTATACATCAAGCTTATTTCCACTGATGAATCCAATTTTCAACGAATTAGCATTGGACTAAAATATTTTACACTTCTTTCAGGTTGGAACCGTTTTGTGGCTCAAGATCCGTATGCTGTGCCAAATCTCTGATTTTTAATTAAGTTATCTTTATTTTTTCTTTTCCTAAGCAACATTAAAACATCAATAAAAAAACATTTGTATATAGTATAATTTAAAATCTATGTAAAAAAATAAAAATTAACAAGTAAAATTAATAACTCGTAGAGTCAGTTTTACAAAATTTTAAAACATAAACAAATTGTAAGAAACCTCGTGCTCTCAAAAAGTTTTCGACGGAGAGGCTTTTCCAACCCATCAAATAAACTTAAAATATCATAATTAAAAATTTAAGCCGATAGTGCTTAAAATTTAAACACGAAATTAAAATATGAAAAACGGTGAATGTTTCATCACTCGTTTCACACCAAGGATTCAGTTCATTCAAAAACAGATGCTTATCTGTGTGTCCTATACAAATGCGAGTTAATCCAACGCCAGCACTTCGTAGGGATAATAGAATGATGTATATGGCATTTGTTGTTGGTTCCATAATTTTTACCGAATTAACTTGCTTACACCCCTCGCACCAGAAAGCAGAATTGCACTGGATGCAGCCCTTTCAAAGGACCAAGACAGCTGAAAAGTATTCCACATCCCTTACCAACTAATTTTGGACCATGCCAGATTCAACCCAATCCACAGTGAGTGGAAGTGCTGGAGAATCCTTCTGGCACGACCCACTGCCTGGGACAAGTCCTCTGGGAAGTTAGTCATGAAAAGTTGGAATTTAATGTATTTCTGAAGGAGGTAATAATGTCCACAATTCATGAGGCCATTCCAAAAAGAATAAAAGATAAGTGAAAGGTACTTACGGCTTGAAGATGCATTCTCGTAAAAGTGGGAATTTCCAGCTGCTGCAAACCAAACGAAGATCACTGTTTGTCTCTCAGAAATGAAGTTGCAGGCGGCGAAAGCCTTATAAATATCGAACGAAGAACAATAACTGCTCTCGAATGATAAGTTCTCTAAGAAAATAATAAAGGGGTGAAATATATCTGCCCTCATTCCTTTAGCAAAAGTGGCTCCTGGGACGGAAAAGGACGAACATGAATCCATTAAAAAAAGTTTTGCAAGTGAAAGGAATCAGCATACCCACAACACAACTCTTTTCAGAATTTCTATTATCGTCTGATTTCGTTAGAATTCCCTCGGAACAAGCTTTGTGCGGGAGTGAGAGGTCGTTACTAATTGGATCTTAGTGGCTAAATACTCTCGCTGAGTTGTTTTCCAGCTGGAAATTCTAAAGAGCTGATGATTTCGTTCCCTGTGAATGCGAGGGTCGTGATCTCTCATGCGAATCTTTAACTGCACACAACATGTTGACCCCATTAAGCGATCTTCGAGACTATAGAAAGTGATTAGTGGGAGGAACAATGCTGTTTCATCTGAAAGTAGAAGTATTCATCACCCAGGTAAATATATCAAGCCAACTTTGATGTGTTTGGCGCGTTTAACCTCAAATGAACTTTACTGATAAAACAAATTTAATCTTCGCGCCAAATGAAAGTGACGAATTCTATATTATTATTTTACACTGAAATTTATATTTCAGTCATTTTTTGAGGTAGTCTAAAAGATAATATTTTAGATAGTTCATAAAATGTAAGTTCATTCACAATAACATGCAATAAAATTTTTGAATATTTTGGCAACGAATTATCATTAGAAAAATATAAACTTAATTCTATTCCAAAGAATATTGAGAAAAAAAATTATTTGTTGCAACCATTTGCAATACAATTTTTAAAGTCTCTTCATTTCCCTTTTAGAATGTATATCTTCGAACATCTGTAAATCGATTATTTATCAGAATAAATAATTCTCCAAATATTTTAATTGAGGAAAATGTCCTTTACACATATGAAGTAATTAGAATTTTCAAAGGACACAGTAATCTTTCCAGCATCCGGATTTTCCATGAATAGTTTTTTCGAATAATTTTTATCAAGTAAAACATTTTCCATCACATGTTTAAGTAGCTTGTTTATTTTTCTTTTAAAAGAATACAATTATCTTTCGAATACCAAGATAGCTTATGAAAGCTTATTCGAATGATTTATACAAGCAAAACACCTCTACCCGTATAAAGTAATTAGAATTTTTTTTTTAAAAAAAGCATTTTTTCCCTCATTGATAAGATATGTTTAACTTTTGAACATTTAGAACAACTGGAATCATTGAAATAAGCAAGAATCTTTGAATGATTTTGATCAAACGAAATTTTCGAAATTACTTTCTTATTTGTAAGAATGCAATTTAAAAAAAAATATTCTATAGATCATAATTGATTGACTGTATTCTAAAAACGATCACATAACGTGAATACTAAAATTTTTCGTTACATTATAAGAAGATTTTGTTTCCAAGTGAAGGCCTTAAATAGTTTCCGGTTATTTTACACGCAAGTGTGTTATAAAAAAGATTTGATATAAAAGACGTATACTAATGGCGATACCGCCATTTATCAGTTTTCAGTGTGGATCATCAACTTCGTACATGGGGTAACGAACATTCCGAGAGGTCGGCACGACTTTAAATAAATCTAAAAAGATTATTTAGTTTAAAATTTTTTGGCATAAGTTATGAAATATATAGTTGAAAAATATCATCTAACAATATATATATAGATATTTGTATTAAACTGAATGGGGTTCCTTCAAGAAGACTTCTCTGGGAGATTATATTTCGTGGACGATACTGTTTTTTTTTCCATATTTGTTTTTGTTTTTTCGTTGATTAAGGGCACCGTATCACGGATACAAACTATCCCAGATAATTTTGACGGAGGAAAACATTAAAAATTACCAAGCACACTCCAACACAGATGTGGCAGTTGAATGCATAGCATTGTGACTTTCGGTTAGAGAACTCTAAGTTTGATTCCCATCACAGGTATGAATATTTATGTAAGTTCAGGGAATCCATTTTAAATTATATGTCGGTTCAATTCGTCATTTTGTTTAAAATAAGACAACAGAACGTCACCCAAATAAATTCCAACAGATGTGTATGCGGAAAACCACTTCCAGTTTTCATTATTCGTTTGTGGCAAGGATTGAACTGGTTATCTTTGAACCCGACACACCGTGTGTATCATCAATTTATTATATAGAATATTCACAGTCTTGTCTGAATTACATAGAAACGCCAATTGATCTCACCACGGCTCTGGGCTTTACTCAATACTGAAGATAACATTCACAGTCTTGTCTGAATCTCCTAGAAGCGCCAACGGATCTCGCCACTGCTCTGGGCTTTACTCAATACTGGAGATATCATTCACAGTCTTGTCTGAATTATCTAGAACCGCCAATGGATCTTGCCACGTCTCTGGGCTTTACTCAATACTGAAGATAAAATTCACAGTCTTGTCTGAATTACCTAGAAACGCCAACGGATCTCGCCACGGCTCTTGGCTTTACTCAATACTGAAGATAACATTCACAGTCTTGTCTGAATTACCTAGAAGACCAACGGATCTCGCCACGGCTCTGGACTTTACTCAATACTGAATATAACATTCACAGTCTTGTCTGAATTACCTAGAAACGCCAACGGATCTCGCCACGTCTCTGGGCTTTACTCAATACTGAAGATAACATTCTCAGTCTTGTCTGAATTACCTAGAAACGCCAACGGATCTCGCCACGGCTCTGGGACTTACTCAATACTGAAGATAACATTCACAGTCTTGTCTGAATCACCTAGAGACGCCAACGGATCTCGCCACGGCTCTGGGCTTTACTCGATGCTGAAGATAATATAGTTGACAAGACATCCTCTGAAGTATTCATTGTTTTCTGGATAACCATTCACAATGTTTTGTACAAAACAGAAAATCCAATTAATTGCCATTAGACTTAAAGTTAAAGAGACTGAGTTCGAATCCCGGCTTCGCAGATGATTTGTCACGTTCACTAAAAACGGCTGCGGCAGGTTCAATAGGTCGTAAGTGAAATGACCAAGTTTCTGGGGAGGGTCTTGTGCCTTGTTTTTCTTTTAAAACATGAAAACATTGTGATACATTTTCGACTCCTTATTTGGGTCGGCTTAAACTCATTCAATTCCCTTGTCAATTTTGATCCACGGTCAAGTAACAAAGATGAGTTTGCATCCTCCCACACCATCCCCGTCATCGGAAGAGCATAGAACTCTGCAAACACTTAATTTACATACATTACTTTATGGTCAGTTAAAAGTGACACCAAAATAACATAATCTGTCCAACTTTTGTAAGTAACTCGCGTCTTGTGTCCAACTGCTGCACTGCAATAGACATCTTTGTCTCGTCGGCCGCAGCTGCTAGAAGACAATTGGAAAGCATTGCCACACATTTGGAAAAACAACGTGATTTATCACTTACTGACCTCTATTCAAAACGTTGTCGTGAAACACCATTAAAAGAGACAAAATCGAATGACAGCTGGAAATCTCCTATTATGTCTATTAATTAGCAGTTAATTTCTTTTAGTTACGAATCCTAAGTTATTATGTTTAGTAACTTGGGATGACATATTCGGTTGTCCTAATTTACTCAGTTATTAGATATTGAAGCCGGATTTATATTTCTACCTGCGTTCCTAGTCAATTTCCTAGTGATCGAGAACAGTGCCAAATATCAACACGAAAAAATTGGCAAAAGATTAATTTTCTAAATTAAAAAACTGTATAATAGTAAATATCAACTTTTTAAAAAAAAAACTTTTGGCATGAGAATGTTGAAAGAGTGGAAATCTGATGTTGTAAATATTCTTCTTTACTTCCAGCAGTTAGTATTGAGGACAATTTTAAATGAACCTCTTGTTTCTTTCTTGAAGCGATAAGAATAGCGATTCGGCGCTTGCCGTCGCTTGGAACACACCGGTCGTCGCTCAGTTCTCAATGGACTGCCATCAAAATATCGAAAGGGAATCTTTAGATTTGATCAGCCATCCTGATTTGTTTTCTACTCTACAGCGTGCCCTCAGCTCAAATTTTCATTTCTTTTCCAACGACGGGCACACTTGGGTGACGAACCTTATGCCACAACAAGGCCAGAGACTGCTATTCATTTGTTGATACCCAGCGGATACCTGTGAACCAAGTCACGGAGGCGAGTAGCGTTGCCCGCGCCATACCACCACAGACCCGTTTATAGGGTGGGTCACATTCTTACATCATCACAGAAGAAAGAACAGAGAAACACGGAGAGAACAGAGAAGGAAAGAAACATCTATGCTCGAACCGGGATTCGAACCCGAGACCCACAGATCAGGAGTCAGGAATGCTAATTACTCAGCCATCGGCCGGCACTCAAATTTTCATGTGAGTAAAGATTCCATTGATACGAAAAGCAGCGTTTGAGGCTGCTTGCCCACCTGTATCAATATGGACCTTAAATTTTAAACATTAATCCTATATTTGGAAAGAATGAATATGTTGTTACTAATGACACTTGGACAAGCCAAGCTCGCTATGCCTTGGCTATGCGAATTTAAGTCAATTGGGTGCGTCTTTCGTTTTAATCAGAGCACCATGAAGGTGAAAGTACGACTTTTACTCTTCAAATACCCCAATAGATGGCAGCACCAGAGGATCTACTTCCCCAATTTTTGCATTGATCTGAAGGTGGAGTAAATTTCTCCAGACCATTGCACCCTTGGTAATTGCTGAACGATCGACCACAGGACTTTCGATTCCATAGATTTAACGAGCACGTATATCGCATGTAATCGGTGGGTCTTTTGCGGCATTGGGAATCGAACCCCACCCTTCCGGATAGAAGGCTGATACCCTAACCACTAGACTACCACGGCCCGAGAATGAATATAATGCGTGCAAGAAAAATTGTGTGCAAGTACACAAAGCTCCAAAAATAAATCGATGGTCATGTTATAATGTCTGAGTCTGATCCACTTACATTATCCCTTAGCTAACTTACATAGGATATTTAAAATTATTCGATCGAGGCAGAAAAGTCATTTCACATAGAGAAAAACGCTAATTTATATATACAAAATCTGAATGGAATGCTTTCAGGTTCTTTAAGACAAAATATTTGTCTTGTGAAAAAAGAACCATTTAATGAATCTTAAAATAAAACTTCTTTTTTCGTTTTTGATGAAAGTAAAAATAATCTTACTCGCTTAAGATCAGATTTAAGATATTTGATATTCTGTCCTCATAAGAGAAAGACATCTTGATAAGTTTGGAAATACTAACTTATACGATGTTCAGTTGACAGGAGATAATTATTGTTTTATATATTTCAGCAGCTTCAATAACATATATTTTAATAATTGCTCATAATCAAATAATTTTACGAGTTTCGTAAAAAATTTACGAAAATATATTGATTGAATAGAGGATATTGAATCGGGGATTTTATAATATTCATTATGGTGAAGAGAAATGCTTTGATCATATAACTTAAATAGTTTTCTGTTTCTATAACTATTTCACACATTCTTCACAACTATTTTTTAGCAACATAAAAAAACATATTTAACAACATAAAAAAGCATAAATTCTTAGCTGATAATACCAAAGTCTTTGTTTCTTTTGAGTGTATAAACTTACAAATCCATATTCGTGTTGTTTTGTTTCCTTTCACGCCTCTTTACAATAAAAAAAGGTTTTTCTTTTCCAGTTGGTGAATGAAGTTTTCTATGCCGCCCAACTTGTCTAGTGGTCAGCGTGTCTGACTGCGGATAAGGAGGTCCTGGGTTCCAATCCCGGTTTGGGCATGGATGTACTTTCTCTCTTTATCTATCCTTTCTTTGTATGAATGAGGAGTGAATGATTGCCTACCCTATAAACGGGTCCCTATGGGATGTGTGTAGAGCAAAGTCGTTCTTTCACCTTCATGGTGCTCTGATTAAAAACGAAAGACGCTCCCAATCGACTTAAATTCGCATAGCCAAGGCATAGCGAGCTTGGCTTGTCCAAGTATCATTATAACAACAACAACTACAGTTTTCTATGGTATAAAAAGCTTTATTAACCAATTGGGAAAACCTTTTTTTCTTAAGTTTTATGAGCCTGTGTTAATAAATTTATATATATATTTTTTCCCGTATCTTATGTAAATATCGCCTGCTTTATTAATAGTATGTTTCCCTTTTCGTTTTCTACAAAGATGCAACGTTTTGTTTACTTTTGGTGCGTTCATTCGATGTTTTATTTTATGAGATGTTTTATTCGATATGAAACCTCGCGCGAGGAGAATGATAACATGGGATTCCATCTTGTGTAGTTTTTTTTTCCAGGAAGATGGAGGGAGTGGTGGTCACCCAATTCTTTGGTCATTCTGAACAGCTGATATTTTTAAACTGAACGCTCTTTGGAAATCATTAGGAACATTGTTTATTGTAGGAAAGTGAGTCGCATGTTGATCACTTAAAGATCAAGATTTCCCTCACAATAGTCCCTGTAAATGCCTAGTTATTTGCTCGAACCCGGCGCTAAAGGGACTGATTGTCTTAATATTCTTCTTACATCCATTGACAAGAAACAAGACTGTTTGATTCTATCAAACAATATGTGTTATCAATTTGAATTCGTCTCCATTATTTTATGAATTATATGGGCCGCTTCCTGTAAGCTCAGAAAAGTGAAGCATCATTTGCCGCGGGCAGTGGTGGGAGGGTGACCACGGTGTATTCTCCTTCATTGGGTTGCTGGAGCTCCGTGAGTTGGGGACGTGTCCACGTTAATATGTGACGTCCAAAGTCCTTCCGCTGGTGTGGCGTGGATCTGGAGGGGAGGGTGCCAGCTCAGGTGTGGCCTCGTCACCTGACCGTGGTGCAAAATGACGAGGCACTTTAAAAAGAGCAAAGTCGTACTTTCACCTTCGTGGTGCTCTGATCCAAACGAAAGACGCTCTCTATTGACTTAATTCGCACAGCCAAAGGCATAGCGAGCTTGGCTTGTCCAAGTGTCATAAGCAACAACAACAACATGAATTATACGGCATCAAAATGCCCCCGACTTTTTTTTATAAGCACCCTGTATTCCTGTTTTATACGCCGCTTCCCGTAAGCTCAGCAAAGTGAAGCATCATTTGCCGCGGGCAGTGGTTGGGAGGGTGACCACGGTGTACTCTCCTTCACTGGGTCGCTGGAACTTCGTGGGTTGGGGACGTGTCCACGTTAATATGTGATGACTTCCAAAATCCTTCCGCTGGTGTGGCGTGGATGTGGACGGGAGGGTGCCAGCTCAGGTGTGGCCTCGTTACCTGACTGTGGTTCAAAATGACGAGGCGCCTTTAAAAAGAGCAAAGTCGTACTTTCACCTTCGTGGTGCTCTGATCCAATCGATAGACGCTCCCTATTGAATTAATTCGCACAGCCAAAGGCATAGCAAGCTTGGCTTGTCCAAGTGTCATAAGCAACAACAACAACAACATCAATTATACGTTATCAAAATATGCCCCCGACTTTTTTATAAGCACCCTGTATTCTTGTTTTATTAAAGTGGCTAGAAATCAACTCAAAATGAACAAAAATCTTACGTATTTTTGTGACTCAGTCAGTCCTTCCACAGCATTGAAAATGATCAAATGAACATGAATGAGTTCATGAAATGGTTGTGCAACAGCTTACCCCAGAGTGGGCAGGTACATGGAAGTTTGCTGGTGGAATGGAAGCTAGGGTGGAAGGAATCTTCGTCATTTACAAGCAGGGACTTTCTCTGAGTGAGCAAGGGCAGGTGACTTTTTCTGACGGCTTCGTGTGAGTGCCACTTGTTACATGCAGACATTTCACTTATTTATGGCTTTAGTTTTGTTAATTTTTATAAGTAATAAAAAATGTTAATCTATACTTTTTATCAATTTTCTCAACATCTTGTTGCATGGAGTCAATTGATTTGGAAAATGAAATATTAATTTATATACAAAGAAAATATATATGTGTGTGTGTGCTTTAAAATAATTCTATAGAATTATCATAAAACAACTGGAATTCTTTTATAACTTCAAGTTCAGTTTTAGCAATAAATTGACACTTGCTTACACAAGAATTTTTTTTAAAAAAATTTATAAATAATGAAATTCTATAATAACAAAATATTTTAAAAACAGAATATAAAAATTATTTAAATAAAATTTAGATTATTAAAATAAAACTATAAAATTTAGATAGCGTTGTCAAAAAATGATTTGAAATATGAGTTAGTAATTCATATTTTTTTATAATCTTTATATTATTGAGAACTAAAAATGCTCTTAATGATATTTGACAATTACAGGGATAGCAATTGTCTTTTAGAATAACAAAAATATATTCAGTATTAATTTGATGGATTTCCATTACTTCCATATTAATTTTAACAATATATATATTAACATAAAAATGAATTCAATATTTATAGAAATAAATAACCATAACCAGCCCTACGTCGATGAAAGCGGCTATCGTCGGCCAAACGGCAAAGGGCCGATGGATAACCGTATATGGGCACGTACTGGCAATTACAGGGGCCACATGCGGCCAATATGGCATTGATGGCCACCCGGCGTTGGGCCAACAGCGGACCGTACTGCCGGCCCAGCAGCAATGACGACGACCACTTTATTGATGGAGCCGACGAGGCCAAATAGCGGCGGGCCGCTGCTGGTCAAGACGGCTGATAGCAGCGGCCCGATGGATGCCCGGCATCTTTGTGTTTGCTGGGAACATACTATTCTGTACTTGGCCCAGAGGTAACCTCTACTTTCGGTTCGGAAGTTGCAGAGGAAAGGAGTATTCTTTATTTAGAAAAAGGGAACAAGTATAAGAAACCCCCTCCCCCACAATTGGTCTGCTACTCTCAGAAATATACTTTCACTCGGAGGATACTGCGACCACGAACGTGTCCCAACCCCTTTGAGTGAATACGATGGACATTCTGCTAAATCAGGAATCAAACTCGATAACTTCTGACAGATAATGAGAACGACCCTCAAACCAATCACACTATCCCTACCATAGGAATAACAATTCCCTTGGGTGCACTCAAACCACTAAAATCTTAGTCAACAGAAGAAGAACTGGCACAGAAAATTCATCACGACAAGTGCACGAGATCAAGTACTCGTCGTTTTTACATCAGTGCAGTTGTCAAGTTCTGACAATGTCTGGACAGGAAATGTACTCGTGGGTCATCCAATACTTTTCAGTGGGTTTCAGATTCAGGGAGAACACCGGCCACTCTATATGCAGGAGCCTTTTGTTCCCCCGATAGCAGTCAACAATGAGGTTGTTGTTGTTGTTACTAATGACACTTGGACAATCCAAGCTCGCTATGCCTTGGCTATGCGAATTTAAGTCAACTGGGGGCGTCTTTCGTTTGAATCAGAGCACCATGAAAGGTGAAAGTACGACTCTACACACATGGCATAGGTACCCGTTTATAGGGTACGCAACCATTCACAACTCATTCATACAAGGAAAGGACAAAGACAGGATAAATAGAGAGAGAAAGTACATCCATGCCCGAACCGGGATTCTAACCTTATCCGCAGGCAGGCTCGCTGACCACTAGACAAGTTGGGCGGCAACAATGAGGTAGTTCATCAAAATGAAAGAGGCGTTTATTCCCACAATAGACCTTTCGTCGCCCTACTGTTATAAGTATATATCTATACGTATTGCAGTATGGCCTATATATCTGTACACCACACTGCTGTCAGAGAACCAGATAGGAACCAACTCAAAATACACGTTGTTGTGATGAAGATAACGTTCTCAGAATTGTTACACACCTGTCGGACCGTAGGTAGGTTAAAATTCTCTGATTTCATGGAATCCATTTGGCTTGTTGCTGAAGAGAACCTGTTGTATGCATAATACGTGACTTGGTCGATATTCTAAGGCATCTTAATGTCCAGCATTGTTTACTTAAAGAATTTTTCACAAGCAGGGAGTTTTATTCAGACATCACAAAGGAGAACCTCAAGAAAACACCTTAGCAAACACTCCGACTAATAGGTATGTAGGAGTGCAACATCCATTTCTCTCTTTGCGCAACAGTGCTGGGATTGGACCCAGGATCTCTCACTCTGAAGATCGCTAGGCTTGTCCACACATTGTTTACACTTGCTGCGTTGTTTTGCACGCAAAGCAGTGGCGAACATCATCTTACCAACGCAAATAGGGATGTCACGCATTTGAGGTAAGGCAGAGGTGGCCTCTTTAGTTTAGGCGTCGTTTACATGATTTCGAAAGTAGTGAGTTTGAATCCCGATTTTTAACCAAAGATTCGTCGTATTCACTAAAGGCTGGTGGCAACTGTTAGAAAGGTCATGATGGTCTCAATAACCTTTCATTGGTGTAGTGAAGCGCGGAGACGAAAATGCCAACTCAGATATCGACTTCGTCACTTGACCCTGCTTCAAAATGCCGAGTAGAATGGCTGAGTTGAAAAACTTTCCAGTCAGCTGGAAACGTACAGCAATGAAACAAAAGCATCTCTTCTTCTATCGAGCAGGGTGTTCCGTGGCTGAGTGGTCAAAAGCATCATTCCGCTAATCGCTTGAGAGCGTAGGAGTGTGGGTTCGATTCCCACCGTGGCCCTAAGTGTTTTCTTCGTTATTCTTCTGTGGTTGTACATCTGTCATTGTGCTATTTGTCCTATTATCGACGAAGACTTACAAGCGGATCTCAAGAATCAAGCATACAAGCCTGAATATATGTAATAAAAAAAATAATTCTATTGAGCAATCCAACGAATTCTTGTTTTTATAATTGAGGCTTTCTTTCCGAAAATAAACATTTTTTTTTTGCGTCATTGATATTATTTTAAATTATGAATATACTTCTAAAATATCTTTTCCTTTGAGGATTTCGAGAATATTTAACACTTCGAAATAACGCTATCTTTTTTTCAAACTAAAATTTAATTCTCCAATTTTTACTTTAAATTTGTTCAGATTAAGTATTATACGTAGGATTCAATATAATTTTATTATTCTCACCAAACCTTTCTGCATAAATGTTTTAAAAGCGCTCCAATTTTATTTTATATGCAAATAGAAGTAAAAATATAATTCCATTTTATTATATTAAAATATTATAAATTAATCTTTTTAGCAGGGTTGTTTTATTTGTTTGTTGCTCAGCGGTCATCTTTTTGCACACGAGAGCTAATTAGACCGGGACCTACGGTTTAAAGTGGATTCCGAACCATTACAAACATCCATGTCCAAGGTGGGATTCAAACCCACGAACTGTTGGACCGAAGGCAAGAGCGCTAACCATTCGGCTTTTAGCAGGGTTGATCTTTCTTTGAAAAGATCGTTTTAGCAGGGTTGTGCAACAAGCAAGTCTTTTTTTTTCTTGTAACTTTTGCAAAGAATATCTTTAAAGTTTTTAAGAATGGACAAAAATTTCAAATCGCAGAGCATAATCACTTAAACGCAAATTCTAGCGATTTTATTTCATCGTACATTTTATTAAACTATTTTGAATCTCTTATTGAAATACATTTACTTCTGTGAAACAAAGTTTCTTTCTTTCTAACTCAGTGCTTTTTCTAACTTTGTCACAAAATGGATAAATTTATAAATTTTAACTCCCTTATTTCACCTTTATACCAGGCTTAGTGTTTAGCGTTCCTGACTTCTAAACTGCGAGTCCCGGATTTGAATCCTGTTTCGGGCATGGATGTTACTTTATCTCTCTGTCCTTTCTTCTGAGATGGTGGATGAATGTGGCCCACCCAATAAACGGATTTGTGGTGGTATGGCGCGGGTAATTCTACTCGCCTCCGTGACTTGGTAACTAAGTGCCCACTGGGCAACGACAAATGAGTAGTAGTTTCTGGCCTTGTTGTGGTGATGGGTTAGTCATCCATAAACCCCCGATATAAAAAAATTTATATCAAGAACCAATTCTTTCCCCTGAATTGCATGAACTATTAAATCCATTACTTTCTTCAAAGTGGAATCAATGTTTAAAACTTTAACTGCATTTATTTAGTTGATTATGAATGAAATTATTGACTGCTGACAAAGTATTTGAAGGAAATTTGAAAAATTCTATTTTTGTGAATTTACTAATAACGATAGTGCACGTATTAGTGAACGCACACTATAAAGAATTTATAAATGAAAATAAAATCGGTTTTGATGCCTCCATATACAGCCGGATTAACGTTTATTGTTCAATCAATGATATAGATACACATTAGAGTTTTCAGACTCGTCATTTAGTGCTAAGCCCTTCACTAGATGGCGTGCTAGGCTCATGTCTCTCAAGAGGGAAGGCATCGTGAACATTTTTAAGCATCTATTCCTGACGGATCTGTGGACATGAAAACAAAAAGAACTCATTTCCCTTTGTTCAGCACTGTCTAGGATCGAATCCAGAACTTAAAACTTCAAAGAGCGCAATATAACCACAAAACCAGGATGAGCTTCAATTTCAATGTTTTTCACCTCGCTGGTTTGGTTTGGTTTGTTTGTCGCTCAATGGTCATTTTTTGCACACGAGGGCTAATTAGACCGGGACTTACGGCTTAAAGTGGATTCCGAACCACTACAAACATCCATGCCCAAGGTGGGATTCGAACCCACAAACTGTTGAACCGAAGGCAAGAGCGCTAACCATTCGGCTGCCAGCTCGGCTTTCACCTCGCTGGAGATGGCACAGTTCATATTATCGGCTAACGTATTTCATTAGATGAAACCTGGAAAACGTTTAGCAAACTGTTTTGCATGCATACAAAAGCGCAACATACCTCTTCCGTTTATTCGACAAAGGCTGGGATCGTACCCGGGACCTACAGTTCTGAAGAGGGCTGTCCTAACACAAGGCCACGGTAAGCCTGATTTTTTTTAATACTCGCATCTTCTTTACCAAGCTAATATATTTATTTCATTCTATCCAAATTCAGAAGCGTCAAACTTCGTCTATTTGCTTGGCGTCACACATGGACTTTCCTGACATTTGAGTTTTTTTTTAACTTGTCATTTATCCATAAATATTTCAAAGAAATAAATGAAACGTGTGTATAGTGTGTCTGTCAGAGCAATTTTAATAACTTGTACAACACAGGAATTAGTATAAAGTGCTTTACTAAGCATAACAACTTTTATTTTCTGTTACATGTTTAGCATCATAACTATATTTGCTCACACATTTTGCTGTATTTGCCTATGTGGCACATAAATCTTTTTTTATAAAATATCCACAAAATGAAACAACGTTACAATTTTTATAACACTGCCACTATAAATGCCCACTTAATAACACATGGTTAATATAAAAGCACATAAAATAGCTCACACATCTTGTCAACAGATAACAAAACAATTTAAATTATGTCATGCAAATTCCTTTTGACATTTCTTGTACATGAATAAAGGACACCTTAACAAACTGACCGAACATACACAATTCAAAGGAAGAATTACATTTGAAATACAAAGCAGATAATATTAAAACTTAAATTTCATGATTATTTTTTGTGTTGATCTTGATTATTATTGTTAAACTAAATTATATTAAAATAAGCAATAACTAAGAAAAATACTGTACTGAAAATTACTAAATTTATTAAAAAAAATAGAGACATTTAAATTAATTCAATAATTACCCCCATTTGATAAGTGCGAAATTACAATTTTTAGAAATTATCAGTGCCACATTTGTTTTTCTGCAAATGTTTTATTCATGAGAAATTTCTCTTTATACCGGAAATTTCATTACTTCTATATGAAAACCTTTTAACTGACTATTTTGCTACTTATAATACAAATGCATATCTGCTAACAAAAAAAATTAATTTTAAAATATATTTATAATTCTATTAACAATTAAATTTTTTACATATCAAAAAGCTGTAAGAAATTAAATTATAAGAATACTTAGTTAGGAAAAAAAAAAAAAAACTGTATAACAGAGTGAATATTGTAAAAATTACTCCAGATTCCACAATTTTAAAAAAATGAGAATTTTATATTTGTGGAATTTCACTGAAAAAAGGGACACTCATTCAAAAATCTTTGTTAAAACTTAAATTTCAAGCAACCCATAGAAGTACATTAATTAGAAGGATAACGACTCTTATTAAATGAGAATGAAGAATTCATTATTAAGAAGCCAATAAGGGAAAATATAATTGACTAGTGAATGAACAGTCTAGTATATATCTAATACAGAAATATGTTGAAATGCATAGAGTCATTATTCCAATTTGATCTTTCAATTAGAATTAAAGTTCTTATACTTTCATAGAACACTACATAAAAGTTAGCAGATATACAATCAATATTTTACGAATCTAATTACAAATCTACACATTTTGCTTAAAATCTGTGCTAAAATTATGTGTTTTAATGGAAATATGTGAACAGTATTTTGAAGTCTTTGCTAGATTGAATGGAGGTGAAAATTTCAAAAGTCCTAATCCTGGATGAATGTGTATTTTGTAAAAAGATTAAAAGACATTTTAATTAAAATTTATAAATGTGTTTTCAGAATCATCTCAAATTAGAATTAAAGATTTAATCACAAATTTAATTGAGCTTTTTTAATTAAAATTAACTTTTATCTTAAATTTAATATTAATTTCTCATACAGAATTAGATTTTGCTTAAATCAGGAAGTGAATTACATAAAAATAAAAATCAAATGATTCCAAAATAGAAAGAGAGTGCATGAATAAGGCAATACAATATCTAATGCATATGCATTGCTGTTATTTAATGCATTTTTTTTTAAATATTTTGTATTAAAAAAACTTAAAAAATTGTAGAATTAAAAATAAATTGCAAAAATTAACAGAAGTGTTTTGAATGCAATTTTTTCATAAATATTATGATAAAAATACTTTTTGCAAATTGAAAGAAAATGTTTTAAATATATTAGAATGATTAACATTAAACCAAGAAAATATGAAAACGTTAAATTTTAGATTTACTAACTATTCAAATATTAAAGTTATTCAAATACATTGATAATTGACAAAATTTACACAATTCCATGACAATAGAATATTTATATTTATAAACATATTTTCGAGTACGTCAAAAATTTGTTCGATTCAGATTTAAGAGCATTACAGTAAAAAAAAAAGATTAAAGAAATTTTTTTAAATCACATACTTAAGAAAAGTAACACAATAGCACTTAGGAATTTAAAACTTTCTCATTTTAATTTCTTGTTTTGAGACGTTTTTCATTCAAAACAATGAAATTAAAAATTTGAAAATATCAATCCTTTAAACAATTTCTTTATGCAAAATAATAATAACAGCAATTAAGCACAAAGTGCATAAAAGAAATAAAAGTGACTAGTATTATACAATAAGAAATTAATAACAATAATTATATAACCATTTGCAGCTTCTAATAATTTACAATTTTTAAAAATAATTCAACTCTTCAGAAAAAATAAAAATAAAATTTCTTTGAACAGCAGAAAAATTTGCTTGCTTAAATATAAAATGAAACACTAGCAAAATATAATTTATTGTCTTTAAACAAAGTATGATAAATTAATGCTTGTGAAGACCAGATCAGTTTTATCTCCCTTCACAACAATAAAATAAAAATTGAACAAAAAATTTAAATTGGCATTTACACATCATTTTGAGAACAGTAAGAAATCAATAGTTAAGTGAATTTATTTATATGAGACATTATTATTAGATTTATGTAATTAAAAATGCAAAAGGAAGACTTCATTTTAAATGCAATATATAACATTTTTCATATGAATAGTATATGTACAACTCTATAACAGATAAATATATATATGTATAAAATTATAAATTTTCAGTTTAGCACCATGTGCTATTTACATAGTTTGATATCAGCATGTTTCACAAATGCTATAAATGCAACAGTGAAATAGGAAATTACATAAATGTTTGAAAATAACTTTGTACAAGATATTTGGTTAATCTCATAGGGAATAAACATCCAAGGATTACTTCAAATACTTCAAAACTCTTATTGCTTTTTAGATTGAATTTTTACAAATTTCAAGTCATGGCTACAGCAAAATTACAGAAAAATATCACGAAATAATACGAAGCATTCTAACGTTTTACATTATAATTTTTGTACTTTATACACAGCAATATCTGCAATGATTTCATTCATACATTTGTAATGAAATTACAAATTTGTATCAAAATTAGAAATATATTGTGTTTTAAGAAAATTACCTTAAAAGTAATTTTAAAATAGTTTTTAAACCGATCATGTTTATTCGAAAATTTTTGTGTAACCTTTGGAATGATTTACACAATAACTGCTTTATATTTGCAATTTAATTTGTAAAATATTACATTAGAATGAATTTTTTCTAATATTTTAATAAATATATATATATATATATATATATATATATATATATATATATATATATATATATATATATATATATATAAATTTTATTTCATGCAACAAAACCAACTACATGCAATGACAAAAAATTTAAATATCATATTTTACAAATAAAAATTATTTTTAAATATCAATATCTACATATAAATCAATATCTATATAATTTAGCTTTTTGAAAAAAATATTTTCTACTTTTTATTAGCATATTTATTGTGTAAGCTGTAATATTTAAGCAAATTTAATCCTTTAGGAAACAAAAGGACAAATTAATTTAATCTGTCACATTTAATGCCTAAAAATTTATTGAAAGAGTTTGAGGAAAATTTGCAATATACGAATAACTTCTGTAAATACATTAATAATTTTAATAAATTAAAAAAAATTCTTCGGACAAATTCCTGCAATGTTTAAGTTAAATTTATATTGCGTATAAAACAAAGTTTCTTATTGTAATCATAAAGTGAGAAAATTTAAATTTCATATAGATCTTGTGAAATATATATCTTAATATATACATGCTTTATATAAATATATGCAATTTTACAACCAATAAAACAGCAATAAAATTTTGTTTAGGATTTAACAAGTATAGTGTAAATAGAATTTAGAATAACACAAATGTCACATGATTAATTGTAAATTGTAAGTAATTTTATTATAAAAACTTTGAACATTTTAACAATATAAATTCATGTTAATATAAATGTTTGTACAAGTTATATGACTAACAAATCTATATATATTCTCTGTAAAAGGCAACAAGTAATATTCAAAATATACAAAATGATAACGTATTTACACTCTGAAAGAAAATTTTAATCAATCAGATGAAGCATTTAGAAAAGATATAACAATATGTATAATCATTCAATGAAGAATTCTACTCAATATTATACTGAATTGTTTATTAATAATAACAAAAAAAAACTCATTTTGCGATTTTTTTAAAAGGAAAATATTACTTTTCTAAATTAAAAATAAACTATTTCAATGAATATACTAAGGTTATGACTAGAATATATATATGTATTAAGAAATCACATTAAATGTTAATTCAAAAAAAATTATCATATAAATAAAAACTGATTTTCATTAGATATGTGTAAGTTTATTTTAAGTAAACTATTATTTATGGCAATATGCAAATGAAATCAGAATAGTAATTTTAGCACATAAAAAAGAGAGCATTTTTCAAAATCAAGCAGAACAAGACTGGATACACATACATCCAAGTACATTAACATTCACTTACAACTGCACAGAAATGGACTTACATTACAGTTAACAAATCATATTCGTTGTATCGAATAGTTTATTATTGGGCTCTACATTCTGCATATAAAAACATGGACTTAATAAATGCAGTTTCTGTATCTAATACGAAAATATTCTCTAAACATGATGCTTTAAACGAGAGCCAACTGCATTCATATCAAACACATTCACAGACTTCTCGGTCATTCAGCTCTTGAGGAGGTCGATAGTTATGTTCTACAAATCCAGAGCTTTCAGATTCTTCTTCTTCGTCCACACATGTCTTCTTCATGTGGCGGAAGCAGTTTAACTGAAATTAAAAAGGAAAAATAAAAGATTACAATATTTGATTTATGTATATAACACAGGTGAAAGCAATCGCTTGATAAGTTACTTTCTTTCATTTTATTTAACCAAATATGGAATAGCAGACTTTTCCAGTATACATTTGCTACAATTTGTAAAGGCATGTAGAAAATTTACTTCACTATATTTTGATATTTTTTTATCACATTATTCTTCCATTGGCATTTTTTCATTAATTTGTCCTATTTAAGGGTTTACAAAATATTTGCAGTTATGTAAAATTTGTCTTTTAAAAACAAATAAAATGAAAAATATAAAAATTACATTGTCTACAGTAAAAAAATTTAATATGTATTTTTTATTAAAAACTTAAACATTAAATGTGTACTATTTCGAATTTTAAAGTATGCGTTGTAGAGTTACACATTTTACACTTGAATATAATCAATTACAAATATATACATACAAAATTCATTAAGAAGATTTAACATTAGGAAACATTCTAAATTTGACATGTAGAATAATAGTTGTAATGTTCTAGAAGCATATACAAAAATCATGAAAGAAATTTAATTCAATTTGCTTGTTGTTCAATGGTCCTTTTTTGTAGATGATGGTAACTATAACAGGACCTATAGTGCATTCGTAAACACTACAAACACTCAAACTCTAGGTGTGAATCGAACCCATGGATTGTTGAAAAGGACAGAAAAATAACCATTTGGCAGCTAAAATAGACATCAAGAAAGGGAGTCATTAGGAGAAATATTCTCTAAACTTGCAATTTCATGAGGTGACATAAGCAAGAAACAATGGATAATACAAATGGATGATCAGAAATAAGCACAAAAAATGCTTAAGGCTCATTAATGTCCAAGGAATTTTGATCATGTGATGATAAAACTCTTTTGATTACAAAATTTGTAAAAACTTGATTTAAAATCTAAAAATATGAAAATTTAAGCAACACCCTAGGTAAAAAATTAGCATTCTTAAATTATTCTAAAAAATATCAAATCATAACATACTTTATTTAAATCTTCCTTTAAATAACTTTCTTTATTTAAATAACTTTATTTATTTAAATAACTTTATTTAAATCTTTATTTAAATATCTTTAATAAATAAAGGAATAAATAAATAAATAAATAATTTAAATAAATAAATAATTTAATAAATAAAGGAATCTTTATTTAAATAACTAACTAAAAACAGAATTTTTAATACTAATTAGTAATTGCTGTTCACTATGAAATATAGACAAATCGCAAAATAATCAACAAATAGTAATGAAATGTAACAAAATCTAAAGTTGCAAACAAATATATCTTTCAATGCACAATTATTCCTCCTGTACACAAAAAATAGAAAATTGAATAATTACAAAAACTCTATGATGTGAATCATTTTGTTAAGGATTTATTCATTTTATAGAATTAGCCCTTTATTTCCACATTCTTTTTAATTTTGAAACAACAGATTCAAAAGAAATTTTATGTATTTTTGTAAACTTAAATTAAATATATAATACTAAAATATTATGATTAAAAAATAAAAAAGCAGGTTTAAAAAGTAATTTTATGCAAGCAATCTGGAATTTTACACATTGAATTACATATTTTTAGTTTAACAAATATTTGGAGTATTCAAACAATAAACTATTAAATTTATTAAATAATTTTCCTGTGAAATATACACTTAGAAGAATATGTTCAGGCAAAATTAAAAATTAAAATGAAACATTATAAGAACTTTTCTTCAAATCATATATAAACATTAATTTTCATAAAAATTCTTTAAGTAATTTTGATCAACATAAAATTTTTTTAATGACAGTCATAGAAGGATATGAATGGAAAAACATCTCAGAGTTAAAATAACTGCTCATATCATTAAATTATCTTGTTAATAATGTATCATTCTGGTATAACTTATCATTTGATGTCTTAAATATATACAGATAGTCATAATTTTATCTACATTTTTGGTGTAGTCATTATTAAAGTCATCCACTAGTGACAAAATATATGCTGTCAGTTATTCATTAATTTAAAAAATTTATCATAAGCAAACATAATTAATTTATAAGCATATATTGGAAATAAAATAGTTATAATTAATGCCATATTGAAATTTAAAATCTGCAAGAGAGTACTCATTAAACAAAATTCCAACTTTAAAAAAGAAAAATTATGATGACAAAAGAAAATATGTAGTTCTCTTTGTTTCCCCTTTTTTTAAGAATAAAATATATTTCTATTTAAAGTATTTTTTAATTAATAATATCATAATAAAGAACAATACATTCTTAAGCTAGTACAATGAACAAGTTATTAATGAATAGAGATAGTAGACAATATTTGACAGTAATTTGTCAAACAAATAGTTTTTTGATAACACAAGTCCCATATCATATTCTAATGATATGCATTTAAAGTAGTCATTTCGATTTTTTGAATATATCATAAAAATTAATTCAAAATAATTACAATCCATAATTATAATTTTCCAATTTTTCCAGCAGAAATTAACACTGAACTAAAAATATTTATTTAAAATTCGACCTTTAAATAATTGTTTAGCTTTAAAAAATTAATATGAAAACATTACAAAGTTAGTGATGTATAATAAACACACACTACCTGTAGCAAATTAAATTTTAGAAAAATATTTTATATTAATTTATATATTAAGTACGTGTATCTAATACTGAATATATATTTAAAATATATGTATTTAAAACTAAATATTCAATATATATGCAATATTTAAAACTCTAATATTACATGATTTTAGAATAAATTTAAACAATTTCATAAATCATGTTATGGCATATTTATCAAAGAAAAAATATTCTGACATTTTTAAAAAAAATTTAATAAAATAAGTTTTAAAGAAATTTTTTTAATTATAATGAGAAATTAAAATAATTATTAACTTAAAATGAATTATTCAAAAATAAGAAATCATAGAAATATTTCACTTTAATCAAAATTATGTTGCAAATGCTATTAACCTTATAATGTGTATGACAATAATTCTATTTAATAACTAGCATTAAATAAGCAAACAATAGATACCTGAAATATCTACTATTATTAAATAAATGATTATAATAATCATCAATAAAATCTAAAATAAATAATAAAACAAAAACTAAATTTTTTTGTACTTTAAAAAAAAGTCCTAATGAGGCAAAAGAGTTAAAAAAAAATTCAACTTACATTTCATTCCTTAAGCAATTAAAGTTAGGTATGTGATTAATACAATTTACTTCCTTTAAAAATATTTCTATTTCCTTTGATTTTGTAAATAATGAGGGGAAAAAGGAGTCGTGGTGCAAATTAAATATTCTAAAAATATTAGAGAAATTTGTTGTGCAATGTGAGGAAATCAGGAAAACCATGAAAATTGTAGCAAATTTAAGAACCTAAAATTCTGGCAAATTTAACATTCAGAATTTTTTCTTTTATCCATTGAAATGTGAATTATTCTGACACAAAATAGGGAATGTTCTCAATAATGTGACAATTTAATAGGACACAAAAAATTATATATATATCATACTGAAAAAAGGACGAAATTCCATACCAAGAACATGTAAATAAGATTTTCTTTACATTAGCCACCATGTTTACCTATATAATTTCAGTATGTGAAAAACTTCATGCTCTTAATAAGTGAATGTACTGGAGGGCTTCAATACAAATGAGGATATAATATATATTCTTCAATATCTCTTTGTTAATATAGCAAATAGCTAATTGTGAATGAGGATTTATTAGGTTTTGGTTTGCTATTCAGTCACTTTCTACACTCAAAGGTAATTTAAATAAAATCTAAATTTTAAAGTAGATTTTAAATTACATACATACTGGAGATAAGCTTAAAATTTATTGAACTGATTGAAAGAAAACTGAGCATTCAGATGCACTAACTAGGGCAGAAGTAGAAAACAGTTTACGTCTCTTTCTGGGGATACTTTGAAAAATGCAAAGGAAATTTAAGATGGAAAAAATATTTGAAACACTTTATTATTTAGCAAAATGTATCCATGTGTTTAAGAAATAGGATAGCGACGAATAAATAAAAATCACATAAGTAACCACTAAGAAATTTATACACGCAGATAGGAAGAGTTTGTAATATGACTCATCATTTTAATGACTGTTTATCATATAAACTTAATATGACTATCGGTCTCAAACATGCTTCCCATATACAATAATTCTACAATTAAAATTAAAGGGATTTACAGTATATTTAATGAATACAGTTGAAAAAATAAACAGATATAAATGTATTAACACAAACACATTATTCAAAAGTCAACAATACATTCCATTCTATTTCCAAACAATTATGTTTTAAGATTTGATAGCATAGACAGGAGATGTTGCCAGTAGCTCGCAAAAAGTTTCTAATTTAAAGTCCTTTATTTTTGATATCAAGCAAATAAATTCTTTTCAAATAAGTGTACATTATAATATTTTATTAAAATGTACAAAATTAAAAATTTCACAACTTTGGACACAATAGTATTTTATATAAATTAAGAAAAATATGAACACAATAAAAAAACTAAATTGGAAAATTCCAATCCATAAGAAGATTTGTTCATAGGTAGGATAGCAACTCTCTAAAATTTACATAAAGGTCAAAATTCAATCATTAAATGAAACTGAGGGATAATGCAATAAATTACTACTGATAGAGTAAATAATAAGAACTTTTCATTCCAATCTGCAAATGCATGAACGAATTTGATGGAGTTAATGAAACTCATTTAACATAATTTTAATTAGATTTAATTCAAGTAAAATTATGATTCATAAAAAGTTCAATATTAGAGGGATAAATTGTTATACCTGTTCTTCAGACACAGTAATTGGATTCTTAAACATAATCCAAGTAACACTTTCATAGCAAGGAGGAGTGGTCAGTGATCCCTCATAAGTCCAGTAAGCAGGGTCAGCTGAATTAAAATACAAAAATTTAGTTTATTTTTCCAGCAAGCTATAAAATATGTTTTACAAAAATGGTGCTAATGATGAAAACAATTAAAAATTTGTAATTAATTAAGCAAAAATTAGAAAAATTGTAAGCAAAGTCCATTTAATCATCAAATGGCAAGATAGCATTCTTTGGAAAAAATGATCCCAGCTTCAATTCTTGCAATTATTGAAAATTGGAAAATAGCTGTTGTGTTTTCAGCATGAACAATCCTTCAAGTGGCATCATGTTACATATACATATGTATTTAGTTTATCGCTTTTTTATTTAAAGTTCGCTATTGCACATGAGGCTAACTAGATTGGGAATTACAATTAAAAGTAGATTACAAACACCAAGTGTGAAGTGGATATATATATATATATATACATCATGTATATATATATATATATCAGATTCAAACATTTTTTATAACATTAATATTTAGGTCTGTCATCTTTCAAGTAAGAAAAAGGTCAGAGCTGAATATGTTTAGAAAACAGCAGTAACACTCTCTTCATAAACTTTGCAGAGTGACAGAATTTGATTGTGAAAAGTATTGCACACAAATACTAGTAAATCATTTATAAAGAATTGTGCATAATTTACATATGTGTTTTTTAAAAACAATTTAATGTGCAACAGAACTGTAAAGATTATTTTTGTCATAAAATAAGAAATCAAATATTTAGCTAAAGAATTAATGGTAATTGCATTAATTGAATTTAACCTGAAAAGAAATATATTAGTATAGATATGTGAGTTTCTCAAATATCATATCCGATATAAAAACTCCCTTTCTTTTAAATTATTAGGTGATATTGGTTGGATAATATTTTCCATGCGCAAATATATTGAGCAAACTTGAAAAAAATAAGGTTGAGAAGAAAATCTAAAATGACCTAGGGTTGAGCAGCATATGTCCCAGTTAGGTGGTCAGCCTAACGTAAGACCCCCAGTGTTTAGTTCCCAAGCATTTTTGATACTCATTTTATCGACTCACTGAATGGATGAAAGGTTAATAGTGGCTTTTATAATTTATAAAATATACAATTCATCAGTGGGTTGTTTAACATGAAATGTTCTTTTGATTTCTTTAGCCAGGATGAAAAAAGTTAAAAGGAAAAATTAATTCCTCCAGTAATTACACAAAATTACTATTTCTTTGTTCAGCATTAAATGAATTATTCAAGACCCTTTTAGAAGACAAAATTTTTTGATTAATTTATTTTTACTTTTTATCACCTTTCATCTCTAAATTATAAATTTTTATAATCTGAAGTAAAAGCTAAAAATGGTAAAAAATAATAGCAATACAGTTTGCACACATCTTGAGAATTTAAAATCAAACAATTCTAAAGATAGTCATTTATTGAATGCAAAATAAAAAGTAAATTTTGCATGGATATATTATATAGATATATATTTCCAATATGAAATATGAAGACAAAACATAGATTAATCTTGTTTCATCCAGTATAATAAGCATTACTAATTAATTGCAAATAAAATAAGCTATTTATTGCATTTAATAAAAAAATGGTTATAAGTGAATTATTTAAAATCAATTACTTTTCATGCTTTATATTAAAATGTTTCAAATTATATATTGAATATTTTCTTATATTTCTGACTATATTTTAAAAAGATTTTTTTTATTTATTTTTCATTCACAATTTCTAGCCAGTAATTCTTTTTTTCTTTAAAATGTTTATAATGAACAATTTTTCCTGATACCCTTTTAAATTGTAAAGTAAAAGCAGAAAAGTTTCTTTTCCTGTATTAAAATGTAAATTCTTCTTTCTTGAAATGCATTTAAAAGGAGGTATTGACACTTCAATACTTTTACAAATTCAATAAAAAATTAGTATTAAATTAGAGCTTTTAGAACTCATTAATGATTTAAATCAATTCTTTGTAGTTACTTTTAAAGGACTATAAAATTAGAAAGAAATAGAAAATAAATTTGCAAATGTTATGTATTTACTTACTTAGCATGCTTTTTAATGACTTCATTCTAGAAAAATTTAATTTCAGTAGCAAAATTATTCTATAAAAATTTAGAATATTTAGAATAAATAAAAATATTTAGGGAAACTTTCCCGGATTAAATCAATAAAAATTTCAAATACATTAATACATAAAGAACCTGAATTCTCCATTTATTATTCAAAATTTGGCATGAAATTTATTCAAATAATTTCTTTTAAAAACGCATTGAAAAAGAATATTTCCCAACAATTTTAAAATCCTTATTCTTAGATTACAAAAATTAGATTCCCATGTGGTTATAATGAAGCAAAGATAAATAAGAAAAAATTAATTATAAGCTCTTAAAGAAGAATGGGAAATATATCCTTAGTTCTTATCATGTAACCATAGCTTCTTCACAATCTCAGTACAAACCATTAGGAAATGACACAAAAATGTTTTAGTATGAACCCTATGTATTTAATGTATGAGAATTTTAAGACAGTAGAACTACATTTATCCAAACTCCATCTACCTGAATCACTTTCAGAAAAATATAGACTGAAGAAAATGAGAAAAAAAGAAAAATTAAAAAAAAAAAGAAAGGTGGGAGGGAGAAGATGAGAATGACGTGTTACTTGAAGAATTCAAAATCATAAATTTTGAATATTTTGAGTGGTACCTAAGATTTTAAATTTCAGATGATGGTAAACTTATTGAAATTGCAGAGTAAGAAGCTGATCTTAATGTCCAAGTTGAAGTAGACACAGGACTATCATCTAGCAAAGTATTTGCTGGCTTTGAAGAGGATAGTCAGCCTGAATGTGTGACTGCATGCAAATTCTCACTGTTAAGCGAGAATTTGCATGATGCAACTTTGCTGCCTGAAAAATGTGTGAAGGCAGTGAAACAGCTTACTCTGGTTGAGATGTTCAGCAAGCAATGATTTTCATTTACAGCACTGTACATACATGCAGTATCAATGTATAGCACTTGCAAGCACCTTAACATGTAAAATATTGTTTGGTTTGTGATGCAATGAAATTTAAATTATTACTACTAATATTTTTACTATCAATAGCTTGTAGACTTCTATCAATAAGTTAGTTTAGTGTGTGATATAGATGGTACATTCACTTAAATCATTCAAAATAAAAATAATGAAAATGCTTCTGTTAATGGGATGGAAGCAATATTATAGATAAATATTGTTAAAGAATGACTATTTTTTAAAAAGACAAACTTCAAATAACAAGGTCAGATTGACTTAAATTTTAGAAATGAAATTTTAAGAATATAGATATTGTTTAATGCACTTCGTATTTAACATAATAAAATAAATTGCAATAGTTTATGAAACTGAAATTAGGAAGTTTGGGCACTTACATATGAAGAAGTACAGAGAGCTTTGTAATACAACAATCAATTTAAAAAGTAATTCCTTTAAGCAAAAATCAGTTGATATACAATGTTATGAGATATTAAGTTTCCAAGGTACTGAATAAGATCAGAAAATGTTAATAATGTACAATTTTATGCAGCAAATAGCTTCAGTGTTGACAAAACAGTAAAAAAAATTAAAATAAGTTAAGGAAATTTATTTTTTACAATGCTGGTTGCTTTATTGTTTGGTTTTTAATAGATTGCTAACTTCACTCTAAAAGGTAAGAATATGGTAATTCAGTATGCTTAAAGAATGAATTGAACTTTATTCTCACCAGGGTACATGCCAACTGGATCCACATCACATTCTAATTCAACTTTGTCATCTCTGGCAACTATATTTGGAATAACTTCACACAGTTTTTCAATTTCAGGATTTTTCTCTCCCACCTGAAAAATTTTACAAAATTAGATGAATTTAAGGTAAAAATATGTAGACTTTTTCAAACTCTTTAAAAAAAATAAATAAATAAAAATAATTAGAAGCTTCCTTAAAAAACAATAGAAATCATTAATAATTTATGTGATGTATTTCATGCAACAAATAAATTTCTTATTACCCATACATATATGACAAGAGATTCAACAAAGCACCTTCTATTTTGTACTGTGGGAACTTAAAATTTTTAAGATAGTGACGCTGAAAAATAGCCTTTACTAGAATAAAGAAATCTTTGATATACCTTAACAATATCTGCATACGATTTCCTTTCCAAGTATTTTGACGATTCACTGTGGCATAGGGGTGCCCCTAGACAGAATGGGCAATGTACATCGGGAATGTATACTCCTGGTAGAGTCACCCAAGAATGAAGGCTTCTCTTTTCAGGTGCTCTGGTCTCCTTTAAAAAAAGAGAAGCTGCTCCCACCCTTCTCCATAAATTTTTATGGCGCCTACAAACAGATTAAACAGTGGTCAACTTAAAGGATAATCATTTATTTTCAACTGCAAAGTTTTCCCAACCTGCAACAAGTATCATCTAAAACCAGCCTCTTAAGGAGCATATCCTAGACTACCTGGGCCTAAGTTTAGAAGACCTAATATCATCTCCACTTCCAGCGACTGACTATTCTGGAATACATGGCCTTGTGGACTAGATCTAGTTGTTGCTAAATGATGAAGGATTAGTAACAACAACATATGATCTGTTGCAAAATCAAGGATTTTTAAAATATATGTTAATATAATATTGGTATGGCATTTATTAAATACAAAAACAAATTTTTGATATACCAGCTCTTGAAGAAAAGTCGCTGGAAGCAGCTTCCAAGCATTCTGAACAGCTACGTTTCAAGTGGGACCATGAAATTTTATAGGAAGAACAACAAAAGCATTGTTCCAATTCTTCCAAGATATGTTTAATAAAAATTCATCAAATTTTGAAAATTTAAAGTGTCACAGTCTACTTTTGAGGCAATTTTCTTTAAAACTTAAATTTTCGTTTTTTCTTCTTTTCTGATAAATTATGATGTTAATAGCATAAATGATAAATTGTAGTAATAGCATATTTTTTTGTGAAATCAGTTATTTTCTGGCAAATTTTAGTAAAATTTTAACAAAACGACTAGAAATTGTAATGCATCAATTTTAATTTAATTTGAGCACAAGGTTTATGTGACAATGCTCTTTAAAATAAAGCAAAATCTAAGAAAAATACTCGGCGATAAAGAAAATATGGTTAAGAATAAACAGCAAAATGAATAGTTTACGAAAATTTCACTGAACATTCCCTTTAAAAATAGCTATAAATGAAAAACTCTACTCCATTTCATAGATAATAATACTTAAAACATGTATGCCAAGTTTCATACAGGTATTTTCATTATTATTTCAGATGTTGCTTTAAAGGTTTGGAGATTTTGAGAAAAGCAAAGTTTTGAGAAAATTACCGGTAAAATTATAGTTATGCTTGTGATAGCAATAATATTGCCAATTCTTTCCGTATGTATAAGCCAATTAACCCCCTCATATTTATGACTATTAATCAGCACATTTTAGAGAAAAACGCATAAATTAATAAAAATGTTTTAAAAACATACTTTTCTTTATCACTTCCAGTTTGAAAATGCAACTTTGAGACTAGACATATTTTGAAATTCCTATAATTTAATTTCTATTTGACATACAATAAAACAAAGAATATTGTTTGAAACTGGAAAGTTCTGAGTAGATTCAAAATAGAAATTTACACTAGTAGCTGAAAATCAACTTTCCAACATAGTCATAATACAAACTATGGCATAATAAATTTAATGTCAAATAAAAGATAATATTGTTACAAAAGAAAAATTAACCACTCACTCTAGGCATGATTGCAACTTCACTTAACCTTTTATAACAGAGAAACAAAATAAAAACTAATAAACCTAAACAGGAAAAACAATTTAGCTCAGTTGCTTCTAATTTAGCCATTTTTCAATGTGTGGTAAAAATTTCCAATTAATATCAACAATTAATTCCCAAAAAATCTTGAATTGAACTTTTTTCAACAAACAAATCAAAACTCTTAATTATTTCATTCAAAGAATGTGTGCCAAAAAAAAGCCTAATACTTTAAATGCAAGGAAGGACCCAATATCAATTTTAGGGAATAATTGTTCTTTAAAATGGCATCTGTTGACATTAATATTGATTAAAAATGTATGCAACAATGAAAAAGAAAAAAGTAAGAGCATGTGACTTTAATCCCAATTCCAACCAACATTTTGGAAAATTGCCGATTCAAAAATATTGTGAAAATAATTAAATATCAAAGAATGGTCTCATTTAACCCCAGTTACTCACACTATCAGTTTATTGTAATTGAGGAACAAACCTTTGTGCCGATTGGTTGGTTTGCTACTCTATGATCACTTTTTGTACACAACAATTTAAATTGGATCCCCAACACATTCATCAATGAGACAGGACTCCAGTTAATAAACCACTGAAGCCACAGTGCAAACCATTCAACAGGTAACCCTGCAAATCCAGCCACTTAAATCTTAAGGAATAAATTTATGTAATAAATAAAAATAAAAAAACAGTAAATTAAAAACCATAATTTCAATATAATTTTTAAATTATTACACACTATTGTGGAAATTTAAAAAATTTATTTTATTACTTGATAAAAATTTTTAAATTTATTTACTTCTAAGACCTTACAACATGAAAATCATTCTTAAGCATGAAAAAATAACACCTACAAGTTAAGTGCATTTATTTTAAATGTGGGCATTTCATTATAGATTAGCCAAAATTCATCAGAATATTAGATTTATGTAACACAAAATTAAAATAATTTAAATATCAGAAAATGTAAAAGTATATCATGTTGCATAGTAAAATTTTGTTTTAGATTTACAGAAATCATAGTAATATAAGTTACTATTTTTTAATTAACGTAATTAAGTCATACCCTGTTACAGCATCTCAACTATATAAATACTAATTTTAAAATTTAAGATATTAATATTATATCAATAATAAAAGCGTAATATCTTTTTCACATAAATTTAATATTTCAATAATATATTTTAAATATAAGCAAATAAAAATTCTTCGCACATACTGTAAAAACATTGTTTCCAAAAATAAGTTTCACATTTATTTATCAGCTCACAAACAGTAACTTTTCAACCCCCCTATATTCAATGAATGATGGTTTTAAAAACATAATATGAACAGACATAGGAGTGATTATTAAAATAATGGAAGCACCAACGACTAAAAGTGTCATTTTTGAAAGCATTTCGTAAGCACACAATAAATATAACAGAATATACACTTTATTGAAGTTCTATAAATCTTTGATTCTTTTTTCAAAACATAAAATGCCAAACTTATCAGATTTTCAAAGAAGCCATCTAGTGGGAGCAAGTGCGACCAAACATCCAAAATTTTGGATGTTTCTTGATGTCTAAAAGCCAGGACAGCTGTTTAAGCTATATGGCACAAGGTCCAAAAAAAGGGACATTGCCCCAAAACATAAATTTTTAAGTAATATTTTTGGTACTTAAAAATTTATGTTTTGAGACAGATTGTCCTTTTTTATAAACTAAATACTTATCACTTATTGTCAAAACTTATTTAAGCACCAATCTTTATTTCTGGCAGAAAATGTTTAACAGTTGCATTGGTGATCTATTGGGTGAGTATAATGTAATAGGACCTTCTTTCAATGAAACAAAATTAATTTTGCTGTTTTTGGCTGTTTTTTGTCCTTGGTGATGTGTAACCATAATGTTCCTTTTAACCGAAAAAATTATCACCAAAACAATCTTTACACCAACTAACTTCAGCTTTTTTCAGCATTTAGCTTGTTTACCATAGTTTATCACTTTTTTTGCTCAAAAAAATTCGATTGGTACATACCATATTTAAAATAAAATTTTGAGTAAAAAAAAATTATCACAACAAAGTTATATTATTTTCACTTCTCTGTAAGAAACATGCGATTTCTTTAGGGTCATAAGCGGAGATATAATGGAAAAGTATACATTTGATTCAAAACCCATACAACATTTAATTCCAATAAAATATCAAATAAACAACAATTTTTGTATTTAAGTAAAATTTAAATATAAAATGTAGAAATAATATTTATAAAATTAATAAACATAATTATACTAATTAAAAATAGATTTAAACAAGACGTATAAAAGCATATTGCCTTCAAAAAAAAATTTTTCTGTGGAGCGGCTTCCCCAACAAATCAAGCGAGGTTAAAATATCAGTATTGGAGACCTACATGACTAGATACACAGCAGAGTATAATTCCACATCCTTTGCAGAGACATAACCTGGCTCAACAAGCTTGGCAAAGCAAAACAGCGTCAGAAAGAGAAGCTCAGTGAAAGAGTGGACTGTAATGTCAAGAAAGTGAATAGCCACAGCAAAAGTGAATGCGGTGCTCAATTGGTATCAGGATTCTCCAGTGTCAATGATTACAGTTAAAATGCACCTTCAGAAACAGAACATTTACAGCAGAATACTCACTTCCATAGTCACATTATAACAGAAATTAATGCCAAACGTTCTACAAAGATGTCACACTCACAAAACCGGATCAATTGATAAACGGAAGAACATATTATTGATCTAACGAATCGTCTTTCACACTTTTCTCCACAACAGGGTGAGTGCACGTTTGGCGAGCACCTACACAAGCGTATGATCATGTGAATGTTGCTTCTCAACCCTCAAACCTGGATACGATCATGTGAATGTTGCTTCTCAAACCTGGAAAGGAATTTGTAAAAATATGAGAAGCTATGTCATGCTTCTCTGATAGAATAATTGTAACATTGAAAAGAAGGATCACTGAAAAAAGTAGAGAAATTTTAACGGAACAAATTCAACCTATGACTCAAACTTTGTTTCCTACGGCATACAATTTTTCAAGATAATAATGGACTTGTATATATTGCGGGATTTGTCCAATCGTAGTTTGATGTGAATGAAGTTATACATCTAGCTTTGCCCGCATTCACCCGACTTCAATATAATTGAATCATTGGTCGACTTTAGAGCTAACAATTTTTTTTTCCTACGTCAGGAATAGGCCGCATCGGCCATTTCCCTTCCAGCAGCCCAATACAAAGTAGCCTTCATATGATAGTTGTCAAGCATAAGAGAATTAGCGTTGTCCAGAGATGGGCAAACCGTCAAATGGCTAAAATTCATTGCCTCTCCTGTGAAACACAGGGGCCAGATCAGGGGAGTTAAAAAATGCCAATACTACAAAGATGATCTCGAAGGTAGTCATGTCCACTCTGAATTCTAAAATTTGAACTAAAATTTGTCGTGGGAGTTACATAGGAATAGGAGTGTGTATCAGTTTAGACCACACTTTTTCTGCAGCCTCTGCTTTCTGGCATTTTTTTTACAAAGGCATTTGTTGTTTTGGTAAATTCGGATGAGATTCGGTTGTATGAGAAAGACAAAGGGTGAGCTGTGAGAGCTAACAATATGGAAGCTGATATCTTCCACTGTCATCTCTCCCAGAATTTTAACAATATCTTCCTCTAAACACTATTCAACACCTCTATGAATCGATTCCTATTTAAATCGAAGCTGCATTGCATGCCAAAGGCGGATTAACAGCATACGAGTAAAGGATTCCTTATAAATCTAAGGTGTTTCCATTATTTTGATAACCACTTGTGTGTTTGTATATATATATATGTATTCAATACCTCCAAGAAGACTCCAACTACAGTCAATCCTTTGGGTGATGGAATGGCATCTACACAGGTTTGAAATATTTCTTTGTTCCAGTGTACAAAATGAAGCTATAAATAAAACAAGAAAAAAATGTTCAAATTATTCAGTTTGCAAATATTCAAATTTTCTTCTGAAACTTAACAAATTTAAGAGGGGGGAATTTTAGGTTTTTAATTATAGATTATTAAAAGATAAAGAATTGAACTTTTGATTTATATGACATTCACTTTTACTTACCATATCTGTATTTTCAATTAAAAATACATGCTGCCTTTTGAAGGAAGATTTATTAACTAAAATATTTAAGTGTTATAGAATTTTGAAGAAGAAATTTTTAATGTTGGCGTAAACAAGGGATTTGGGTTGGATCCCAGCAGAGCCCACACCCTTGGCGCGAATTACTTTGGTTGGCGTTAATTGTGGCTAGCACCAATCTGATAATCCTACTTCGATACACTAGATATGGTAAACCAAACTATTTCTGGGGTTTTGTTCTGGCTTGGCACTTTTTTTTAAGTTTCATTGTAACAATGGCGTGGTTACAAAGGGCGTGGGCTCTCCTAGGACTTTACCGGCATTTGTCTTAAGGTTGAAAAGATTTTTTACAAATATTGCAATTATTAATTTAGAATTCTATTAATTATTTAAAAATTTAAATAATCCTTGCCGATTAAAGCTAAATATGACAATGTTTTGTCTTGTCTTTTTCATTTTGCTTTTTCTTCTGTTCTATTGTCGACACAACATACCACTAATTCATAATTTGATTTTCACAAGATTAGAATTTCGATATTTACTACACAAGTGAATAATTTGTGATTCCTGTAAGGTAAGGATATTATAAAAATATTTTTTTATAATAATGTCTTAATTAAATGTATTAGTATGTCTTTATTAAATGTATTAGTTAAATGTATAAAATGTATGTCTTAATTAAATGTATTAGTCTTTTTAATGCTTGCATTAAAAAGACTAATACATTCACGTTTATAGTATGCAATTAACAATGATTTTTTTAAGATAAAAAAAGATATTTTAAAATGCAAAATAGAAATTAATTCAATAATATTTAATTTAGTAAAATCCAATAATTTTGTGCGTGTTTATCATGATTCCCAATTTTTGCACCAAGTACTCCGCAGTTATCTGCCAACCTAAAAGATTTAGTAAAATCCGGCTTTCAAACCCCTCAAACTTGAACATTAAATATAGCAATCTCGAGCTATTTTAAATTTCAAATACCAAATTTCGAAAATATTTCATTATAATTACGTACTACAGAAGTATTAAAATGTTGATAATTAGAAACTAATTTCACAAAGATTACATTATAAAAAATCAAATACAAACAAAGTATCATGCAGTCTACAAAAGATGACAATCCGGCAATAAAACTTAATCAGTATTATAAATAAAGAAAATTTTTTCATAAAAACTGTCGTTTAAATCATTCAACCAGTGGCGCCCCACTTAAAAAAATAAATAAAATAAATAAAAGTAGTGCATTTTAGCCCTGGATTGAACCGGGCTACAAAGCAAAATTTATAATTTAAATATACATTTTTATAAAAGCTAGAGTTTTTAATTTATCAGCATTGCCATTTTGTATATATATAATATTTTTAAATAAGGTATAACATAAAAATATTACATTACAAACAGCATTATTAATTAAATACACAAAATAATTCACCTAATCATTTCTTGAAGAATCGTTGGCACCGGTCGGATGATGCAAATTTTATGTCTTCCGAAAATTTTGCCGTGATGTTCTTCTCGGAATGATTACGTAGCCATATATACTGCGCGAGATGCGCGAATTCAATTTAACTACATCCATACTTACAAATACTGCCCGACATTGAAAATGCAGCACCAAGAAGGAGTTGCCTGATAATGACGAAACTCGGCAAATAGAGAGACAGGAATGAACAATAAGTGATCTGTATTTCGAACAGAGTCGGATCAACAGGTTGTAGGACCACCGTGGATGGTGATACACGAAGTAACACGTCTAGATAGAGAGTCAATGAGAGTACAGATGGCGTTTTGAGGAATGGCTCTCCATTCCCTGTCAAGCATTTGTCAAAGTTCGTCTTCTAAAGGAGGCAGTGGTAGGATCTGCAAACAGCGTCCAATTGTATCCCAAACGTGTTCGATTGGTGAGAGATCTGGCCAGCACGGTGGCCAGGTCAGCAGTATACACCTAGCAGGACATGTTGGTTAATGCGAGTAATATGCGGTAGGACGTTATCCTGCTAATAAAGGTCATTGGGCACTCCCTGAATGTAGGGGAGAGTCACCGGCCGCAGCACATCATCCACGTAACGTTGAGTTGTCATAGTGCCGTGAACGCGATCTAGAGGTGACCTGAAATCGTACACAATGACACCCGAAGCCATGATGCCGTGTTGCCACGCGGTGGGCCGTTCCACAATTGCTGTAGAGGATTGGACCTGTCTCCATGTCAAAGCCACACTCGTACGCAGCGGCTATCACTGATGAAACAGAAGCGTGATTTATCTAAGACGATCCAGTGCCACTCAGTCTTTCACGTCGGTCTAACCAGACACCATTCCAGACGTTGCGTCCATGCTGTAGAGTGAATTGCACCCTTCTTAACGGACGCCATGAGCACAGGCCACTTTGCAACCAATCGATGACAAATGGTTCTGCTCGATATGGAACCATCCACGGTGTCTTGCACAAGCTGCAGAATTTCAGTAGACGTACTTTGCGGAGACGCCACTGCATCTCGTCGGACCCATCAATCCACGCATGCTGACGTCACTCTGTACTGGCACATCGCAAGCATTCCACAGTTCCTTGTTCCAACCACCTTCGCCACAGCCGATGCATTGTGGACGCATCCAGGTGTCTGTCAGCTGCGATTTGCCGTAAAGACCAGCCTGCCCTTCTCAGTCCGATCACCATGACTTTACGTAAACTGGTCTGTCTGCTGGAACTGACTCCTTCGACGATGTCCTGGCATTCTCTGCAATTACAGGTGTCCTTTGCAACAAGAAAAAACTTTCAACGATTATTTTTCAAGCAGCAATAATAGCGCGAATATTGCCTACTCTGCCAGTTTCTATCTTATACCCTGAACTTTGTATAAATTTCAGGCCACTTCTTCTGTGTTGCATTCTCAATGTTGGGCAATGCATATCACGAGCTACAAACAAATACTAAAATTAATTTATCAGAAAATTAATTTATTTTATTAACTTTCAAATTAACTTTTACTTAAGAAACTAATAGTAAAAAGTTTACTTCAAACTGTTCCTCAAAAATTTAAGTTTCGAAAAAGGTTTCAAAATAGAAACATCAGATCATCTGTTTCAAAAAATTAAACTGTGATTAAATAAAAAACAAAATACTAATCCAATGCTTCAAGGAATACTAACACACAAACCAAATTTCGCGCAAATGCACTTACATTACGTCATAAAACGCAAGTAAAAATTTCCGAGTAAACCAGTTTGGCGGAATTAATCGTCGGCACTGGTTAAAAGAATAGGCCCTTTTTTATTTATCCATACTTATTAAAATTTTTAACTACAAATAAGGGATTTATCATTAAAGGAAAATTATCAGGTACTATTTAATTTTGTCGGCCGCGAATATGAATCAGATGAATTGTTCGGATATAGTTTGTAGCTTCCGCAGTAGCTTCAGCAACAAAAAGCTTATCTTTCGCAAAGGATTTTCACCATAGATAAAAATCTAAATATGATGAGTCGCATTTTGAATGGTTTCTTTTACCAGAAGATTGTATAAGATATACAAGAAAATTACAGAAAAAAAGAATAGTAGCAGATATTCTCCCCAATCAAATAAGAACAGGACATGGAGCATTTGGAGCTTACCAAAATAGATTCTACAATAAATCAGAAAAATGTCAATTTGACGATAACAAACAAGACATAGAACATCTCATATATGAATGCGAACACTTTAATGAAATCAGGAGCAAATATTTCTCTAAAAAATATAGAAACATGGAAATAGCAGATCTTTTAAACAACGCCGGATCCAGGAAAAGCAATAACTGAAATCATGTACATAGTATTCACTAGATCATTACCATCAGATGTATAATTTATAGTTAATTTAATTTAAAGTAAGCTTATTTACAAGTATGTAAAAAATTTTTATGTATCTTTTGTTATTTTGATTATAATAAAGGCAAGTTGCCCAATCTTTGGTCGGGGACGGGACTGGGTGGACCACAGGCTGGAGGAGACCAGTCTGCGTGCAAGGCCTGGACTGTACCATGGTGTTATAGACTTTTTGGTTACATTGTTGCTGACTATGGATCGGTTACTGGAGCACCGGCTACCGATCAACCATGACTAAGTGCTCTCCTGGCGGATTTCTGTCCACGATTAGTCTTTTCGCTGCCGAATACCTTCGGGTGGGACGGCCTTTAAACATCTAGCGTTATTACACTTTTTCACGACACAACTTTGCATACTGCGATTTATATTTCCATTCCATATACATTTAAGCACATTCAATTGCAATGTAATGCATCTCTTTCCAGGAAGAAAGAAATGGAAGGTATCTCACTCTTCGGTAAATTAATGAAAAATGTAATCTTTAAGTAAGAAAAAGAATATCACGGTTTCGCAATTCATCAGATTCAGCAAATAGAAGTGGAAGATAAGTGTTCATGACTGTTCTTCATTTGATTACTTTTGGCGGGTTTTTTTTCCCTCACATGATACAGCTGTTTATCACGGGGGCGTTAAAATTAAATAGTACCAAGTAATCCATCTCCATTCCAAACATTCAGAAGCTTACCTCTCCCGCGTAGGCCTTTCCATCCACTGTGTGCTCGGAACCGCAGCTGTTCTCGCTTCCCCAGTGGCAATGGAACTGCACAAGTGCATAGGAATGACCAAGGGGGCCGCCGGACAGATCTGGAAAGGAAATATCCTGTTATTCAGTCGTCTGCTTCAACAGGAACTATTTATAAAGCATAGCTGCCATGTCATTTATCACGCGAATTTCTGATTTGGATGATTTTTTTGGCAGATATCTTTGTTTATCTGGCAACCTAGATTTTTATTACGTCATAAACATAAAAAACTATGAAGAATATTCTATTTTAGCAACCCTAGTACTTACGTCATCCCCAGGAAATTTAGAATATTTTATTCCATTTGTGGATATTATTAAAAACTTTTGCAAGTATATTTCGTCTGAACTTTTTTAGTGTGTTCTACAGCTTTCTTGACCTTTTGGATACTTAAATTCCAAGTTTTGTTGTTTTACATTATTTAAAATAATAATATATATATATTTTATTTTAGCTTTATTGTTTAAAGTTATTGTTTTTTTTAAATTGCTTGCTTTTTTATAGCATCTTTATTATTTATAGTTTTAAACGAAAACTTTTTTTGAATAATTATTAATTTAATGTGTATTTTATAATTATTATTTATTCATTTGAAAAATTGCTGTTTTTATGTTTTCTTTTTTTAAACTGTTATGTTAAATTGTATTTTACAATTTATACTTACGTTATATACGTAATGTTCCTATATTTACATTAGAATTCATGCTCTTATTTTTCTTAGAACTAGTATTACATTTTCGAAGAGAAGTTTTTGAAGTTATTGATCTTAATTTTTTTAATTTATATTTATGCATTATATATTAATAAAAAATATCAATATCATTTACGATATTAATATTTTTTAAATCGTAATATTTCAAATATATTTAAGATTTTTATTTATCAATATTGGATTTATTATTTAAATAGATTTATTTTTAAAGTTTAGAAAAATATTAGAGAGTTATTCTTCCATATCTTGAAAGTATTCAGTGAGCTTAAATATTTTGTCCATTGGGGACTTGATTTTTTTAAGTTCATTAATGAGGTTTTTGATGGGAATTCCTTTAAATATTAATTTAATTTCATTCATTAACTGAAATAAGTCAGAAAATTCTTCCTTAAATTCTGTATTGCTCGTCAGAGGAGTTGGCTCTATTTCTTGAGGGGGGTGGCTGGGGGAGGCAACTCTCGCATACGAGATGCCAGGTCTAACAACACTGGTTTTTACACTGTTTTTAATAACAGTATTAGTTTTATTAATTTTTGGCGTTTTTGGCTTGGGGAACTTGGGGCAGCCCTTGTAGTTTGCCGGGTGATCCCCTTGGCAATTAGTACATTTGGGTTTTTCCAATTTAACATGGGGGCAGTCCCTGGTGTTATGTGCTCCTGCACATTTAACACATTTCGGTCTTATATGACATGTATCAGCCGTATGGAAGATTAGCTGACAGTTGAAACCATTGCATCACCGAGAATATAATATGAAATAATTTAAATAATATTTGATATCACACACTCATTCACACACACACACACACACACACAGATATATATATATATATATATATATATATATATATATATATATATATATATATATATATATATATATATATATATAACATTCTGTCAATACGACACACACATTCTTCCCAGTCAGATTTCAGATATATATCATAATTTATAGAAAACATAAACATTGGCCCTTATATGAAATATCATAAGAATGAACTTAAAGTGTTCACCCGATATACTGACGCGTCGTTGAATGGTTGACTGCACATGTTCTCCCCACAAAAGTACAGAACCATATGAAGATACCCAGATCTCAATAAAACAATTCCTTCAAATGGCCTTAGTGGATGAATTCAAAAGGCATCAAATATGGTGATCGCTCTAATTATAAAACCAGATATAGATGTGCAATCTAATGGTCAGAACATTCCATATACCGGTAATCATGGACAAGAGAGATAAATGCGTAGATGCCTTGATGATATTTGAACAGGCCACGTACTACCGCTAAAAGTACATCGCCCAGGAAATTTCTTAGTACATCAAGGTGAAATGAATATTGTTGGGGCAACTCAGGCAGCAAAAAATTGTCCAATAGGCTGGTCAACAATATTACAGGCCACCAGTCCTATATCAGTGGCTGAAATGCAAGAGGAACGAGTTGATTTGCTGCTTAACAGTCATCTTTTGCATACGTGGGCTAATTAAATTGGGGTTACACTTTAAAGTGGATTCGGAATCACTATAAACATCCAAGTCCAAAGACGAATTCGATATCATGAACTATTGAACCAAAGGCAAGTGCGTTTACTGTTCGGCAGCCAGATAGGACCATGGGGATTAGAGACTAAGCGTACATGGCTAATGTGACTGTTGAAGACGCTATGACATGTAAATTGGGCTTCATTCATCAACAAGATATATGTGATGAAAGCATCATCCGTTCCATTGTCATTAACAAAATTTATCGTTAAATGTTACCCAGACCCTTAAGCAACTGCTGTTGATATTCATTTATTTGGATAGTGCGCAAGTTCTCGAATCCAGAGAAGAACTTCTTGGGTTCATCGCAAGCGTAGTAGCTACCAGCAGTAGCAAAACATTTCCAGTACAGTTGGTGAAAACTCACAGTGGATTTTCTCACTAACATCGAGGATAATGTATACTTTCAAGTAGACGCTTCCAGTCTTTTGAAGCCTAACTTCAAATCTGTGGACAGGGTTAGCACTGAGACCATGACATGATGGATATCGATATAAATTACCAATATATTACCAAACACTGAAGAAAGTAAAGTACAAGTTGAAATACTCACAAACGAAATATACTATCACCATCTGAAGATTACCAGTTGAATTATTTTTTAAAATACGATTAAAACGACAGCTAGGCCTTATTCCATGGCGCTGTAAGCATGACAAAGTGGGCATTTCGTATACTTTTCTACGTCTTTTTTCATTCAGTTTCATGACAGTCATGGTTGGCCCAGGCGTTTTCAAGAATTCTCCTCCAGACCTCTTTATTAATGGCCATAGTCTTCCTATTGACCACTTTTGAAATAGCGAGATAACTTTCTAAGCAGTCAATCCATCTAAGGTTGGGTCGGGCTTTAGCTCTTGTTTCAGAGGACCTGACCAAGGATATTTTGAACGCTTTTTGTTCATTCTGATAACACATTACGAAACCATTTAATTTTTTGGATTTTTATGTATTTGATAACGTCAAATTCTCTGAAGTCACGACTGAATTCTAAAATGAATATATCTTCAAAAATGGCTCAGTATCTGCCGTTCAAAAACTACAACAGCAGTTCCACCTTTTTGTGGGAGTCATATGACGATATTCATGTCTCTAATAAAAAAAAGAAACTTTCGCACATCATAAATGACATTCTGTGTATCCTCCAGAATTTTTCTTGGAGATTACAGTCATACAGATTTTCTCAACAGACTTGGTTTTATTTGTCACACAACGGTCATCTTTTGCACACGTAGGCCAATCGGACTGGGGCCTAACATTAAAAATAGATTCCAAACCACTACAAGCAATCATGCCCATAGTGGGATTCGAACCCACGAACTGTTGAACCGAAGATAAGAGCGCTAACCTTTCGGTTGCTAGCTCGGCATCTCAATAACTGCAAAAACTTATGATAAACTATTATAAATGTGATTATTACAAGCCCCCGCCCCCCCCAAAAAAATCATCTCATTACACTTTACGTGAGAAGGAATTTTAAATTGATTGCCCAATTTGTATACTTTGATTTAAAATAGGAATTTATAAACTAAAACTATATCAGATGCTTTATTTTTCCCGAAATTTGGGAGCAGAAATGTTCCAAGACTCCTACCTGAATCCCCCTGGACGTCGACCCGCCACCCACAGCCTGTGTTGAGGATGGACTTGCAGATGCCGGGCTCGTAGTGCCACTTGAGGGGGGGATCGTACTCCCGAGGCTGGACTAGGGCAGGTACTATATCGATTGGGGACTGGTGCTTTCCCCCCGCATGAGGATACTTCTCTGGCCAAGTATGTGGACCTGAAAGAAAGAAATAACCATCAAATTCGCATAACTCCAAAGAATGAACATTTATTTAATAATTTTGTGTCAGAACAAATACTTTTTATACATTAAAATTAATGTAAAGTAATTTATACACTTTGAAAATTCATCATCGGGTTTTAGTATATTATACTTCCATTCACTAGCATCAATTATAATTAGGTATAAAAATTAATCGACTTGTATTTACTTTGTCGTTGTACAGCAGCTTTTTGCACATGAAAGTAAATTATTTGATCTTTTGTTCAACAAATGCTTCTCACACCCCAGAAAAAGTCGCCAGTTCAGTTACTTTGTGAATTCGAATGATAAGTTGGCTGATTTGTTGTTCTACGGTTATATGTTGCATTCTGAAGTTAGTAGTGGTTTGTTTTTTCTATGGTCTTTTGTTACATTCCAAGTTGGCTGGTTTGTTGTTCTATGGTAACATGTTGCATTCGTAAGTTAGTTGGTTTGTTATTCTATGGTTATTTGTTACATTCCAGATCTAAGTTGGCTGGTTTGTTGTTCTATGGTTACATTGCATTCTGTGTTGCATTCGAAAGGACGTCATTTGCTACATTATTCTATGGTTATTTGTTACATTCCAGATCTAAGTTGGCTAGTTTGTTGTTCTATGGTTACATTGCATTCTGTGTTGCATTCGAAAGGACGTTATTTGTTACATTCCAGATCTAAGTTGGCTGGTTTGTTGTTCTATGGTTACATGTTGCATTCAAAAGTTAGTTGGTTTGTTATTCTATGGTTATTTGTTACATTCCAGATCTAAGTTGGCTGGTTTGTTGTTCTATGGTTACATTGCATTCTGTGTTGCATTCGAAAGGACGTTATTTGCTACATTCCAGATCTAAGTTGGCTGGTTTGTTGTTCTATGGTTACATGTTGCATTCAAAAGTTAGTTGGTCTGTTATTCTATGGCTATTTGTTGCATCCCAGATATATTGGCATGTTTGTTATTCTACAGTTACTCACTGCACATTCCAGAATTAACTTAGCTGGTTTATTGTTCTAAGTTTATTCGTTGCATACCAGGGTTAATTTGTTGTTCTAAGGTTACTTCTTGCATTCAAGAGTTAAGTTAGTTGGTTTGTTGTCCAACGGTCAACTTGTTGAGTTTAAGGACTGTTTGGAAATTTTTTATTTGGTCTTTTTAAATGATTGGCCATTTTGCAATAGATAATAATAAGAATAGCAATTACATACAAAATATATGGAAAGAATTATGTCGTATTTCGCTTAAAATCAAGACATTATCTAATTTTGAGAAATTGACTTTTTTTTAAAATTTTCATTATTTTGATACACGAATTCTTTAACTTTATGCAAAGCATATAAAAAATTGGTAAAGCAAGTAATATCTGATACTTAATTCAGAACACATTATTTTATGAATTTGAATTCAAAAAGCGATACTATAAGCATCGTAATCGAACAAAAATGTAGCGAAATGAAGAAAGTGAAATGAACTTCGAGTTTCTCAGACAAATTTTCAAATGAACAGAAAATCGAAATTAAGATAACACTGATAGCATATAGCAGGGGGAAAAGGTCGTATCAATTTGAACATAATATATAACAAACTTATGAACTTCTGAAAAATTGGAAGATGTACTTTTTTCACAAAATAAGTAAATTACTTTTGAGTTTTTTAGAATCCAATAGTCTAAAATTAATTAAATTTTTTGGAAAAAAAATTAACACAAAAAACACGGTTACTTATTTAAAAAACTATAATCAATAAAGTTTAACCAGCCGATAATTACACAATTTTTTTTATTTTATTTCTTTCATATCTAATATGAATCCGATTCTTTCTTCTTGTCTCTGATCTTCAATTAAACTCTGGTTTTCAATTAAAAAAATCTTTGGCATCAACTCTTATCTTCTGATAAGTGGGTTCGAACATTGGTCATAACCAACTGTTACCCTCGGGCGCAAAAAATGGTAACCAAAATACAACGAGAGAAACTCATTCATTTTATGCAAACATAATTCGCAGATGCTCCCATTTAAAACTGCAACTGTCTAACGAAAAGATCTCGAGGTCATAATGAATTTTAAGATCTTAGCAGAGTTATAAAAAAAAAATGAAAGTGCTAAGTTCAAAATAGTAATATTGTAGTTGAAAATATAAAACATATCTCAGAAACACGTTTGTTCACAAAATGCCGCTTCACTGTGGTTGTTTCCGTTGTCTTGAGAAGGAAAGCGAGGCAGATCCATTGATCTTAGTTTTTCCGGACTGAAACCGGAAAAATTGACAGATTGCATGCAAAAAATGTATTGAATCAAATCTATTAAAAAACGTCTGAATGAAACAGGAACAAAAGGAATTCAACTGTTAAGACAAAAGTTTAAGGAGATAACATTTTTGTGAATAAAGTTAAAGGATGTTAACATTCAAATTTAAAAAAAAACATACGTTCAATTTTTGAGATGCATACGCACTTGTATTAATGCTCCTAACAATACAACTTAATATATACATAACGAATATGACTTTAAGCACAGGAAACATGCACACACTACTGCATTAAGGCCATGTCTGGACATGAAGGTAAGTCGTCCATTTGGCAGTTCTGTGACAAGGATTTAAACCCTATTCTCTATCAAATGTAACTTATGTATACACATATATATACACATATATACATATACACATACATACATATATATACATATACATACATATATATACGTATACATATACACATACATACATACATATTATGTATATATATATATATATATATATATATATATATATATATATATATATATACATATATATACATACATATATATATATACATATACATAGATATATATATACATATATACATATATATATATTATATATATATAATTTTAGATAACTATCGTGGCAGGAATAACGAAGAATATGAACGAAATTTTGAAGGTAAATTCGAGAATACTATTCCCTAAAAAAATCAGCCTTTTAATGGGAAATTCTAAGAATCAGTCATAATCACGGACATAATTCTGTCGTACAAATAAACAGTTCTAGGGAATTCATACATATTTATGATATATCATTGCGGCGGACATTATTTTTCCCAGAATGAGCCAGGAATCACCTGGGAAATGGATTCCGCATCGAAGTACGTCCATTTCATTTCGATCAAGAAAACAATCCAATAGTTCAGCTCTTAGAAAACCATTTAATTCCACTGAAACAAATTCTAATTATTAGCATTTATTAATTTAATATTTCATATAATTTAAAACTAAATATTTTTTACACATAAAAATTAAAAAATTTGTTTTATTATTTAAAAGCACGTGACCATGTATTCAAGTTTAGGTAGTATAGAGAATTTTAAAAAAAATTTCTTTTTAAATATTCATCAGATAATTTGTTACTTATACTGTTTGTCCTGAATTTCTCTTATAAATTGCAAGTTATTTTTTTTACATTATATAAAAATCAAGGGAAGAATATTGATTGAGTCACAAAACACTGCAAATTTATATTAAATGTTACGAGAGATAGAAATGATAACTTCTACAGACTAGACACAATATTATATCGTAATTTACAAATGCTACGCTTTTTCTTTTGATCTAAGAGCGCAATTTCAGACATGCTTTTTTCCAACAGTGGGCACACTTGGGTGACGAACCCTATGCCACAACAAGGCCAGAAACTGCTACTCATTTATCGTTACCCAGCGGGCACCTGTGAACCAAGACACGGAGGCAAGTTGCGTTACCCGCGCCATACCACCACAAACCCGTTTATAGGGTAGGCCACATTCATACATCATCACAGAAGAAAGGACAGAGAAAAACAGAGAGAACAGAAAAGGAAAGAAACATCAATGCTCTAACCTGGATTCGAACCCGGTACCCACAGCTCAGGTGTCAGGAACGCCAACCACTCAGTCATCGGTCGGCACTATACAGAGTTATTAAATATAAAGTTCAAAAATACTTTCAGCATTATTTCAACGTACTTCTGATAGGTGGCACATTGGAAAAATTGTAAACATTTTCGTAGCCGAGAACAAAAACAATACTTTTCAATAGTAGAAAAAATTCTGAATATTACTTAAAAAGGATTTACACACAGTGGGTATGTTCAAAAAGAAGGCATTGGATGCCTCATATATTACTTCTCTACACATGCAGTTAACCATAAATGACAGTTTTATATGAATGGAAATAATCATACGTTCCATATTTGAAACGAAGTCTTAAACGATGTTACATTATAGAATGATGAAAATATACACAAAGAAAACAGAGAGAGAAGGTAACATCCATGCCCGAACCGGGATTCGAACCCAGGACTCATAGCTCAGGAGTCAGGAACGCTAACCTCTCAGCCATCGGTCGGTGCAATTTTAGACAGTACAGACAAAATTTACATATTTCCAACAGTTTAGATATTTCCTTATTAACCCCTTCTGTCTCATTTTCGATAAAATAATTACCGCTTATATGGTTGTTATCCATCAAGTTACCAATTTTCCTCAATTAATATAAGAAGAGAAAGTCCATCCATACACAAACAGACTACAATACATTCCTGATTGTTATTAATACTTTGGATGAGATTTTAAGCATTCCCTGAAACAAACACAAAGAATTTAATTTTAAAAAAATCGAATTTTAAATTTTTTTTAACGATTTATTGAATTTTTAGATTTTATAGCATTTTATTCTGATTGCATACGATGGAAGATGTAACAAAAACCAAATATGTTATAAATAACTAACATTAGAACAAACAGAAAGAATATCCTTTGGCGAACATTCTTAATTACATTATTTCAATGAAGAAAACATAACATGTTCTTCATTGAGATACACGCTTTTCTGCTTTGGATTATAAATGAAAAAGGTCACAAAATCTGGCAACGTCAAATTCATGGCATTTTCCTCTTGTGAAAAGAACAAGCTCAGCGAAGAGCGTTAAAAAAGGAAAAGAAAACGTCAATCTTAATCTCATAATCCAATTAAGAGATGACGTGGGAAATGTGCTTATGACAGCATTCTCAGCAGAATTGACTGCACCGCATGGATTTTTCTTTTTGTTCATCCATAAAGCCAACTACATTCTTCTGGAAAAATGAAATAAACATGAAATCATTTCCCGTTTTAAATTTAATTTTTTTTCTCCAATAACAAAATTAAGAAATTTCTCAAAATGATCGAGCTTTTGGTGATTTTTATGAAATCTAAAGATTTTTCCCGTGCTGCTAAGCAAGTAAGTTCGAGCAGAACATCCACAGTCAATTGCAGGGACAGCATAAAAACTTTCAGTTTCCATTTTCCTTGAAAATTGTCATCATTCATGGCATAGTAAGACAAATTATCTTCCGTTTACAGACCTCGTTCTTCTGTGTTTTTGCAGAATACTTAAAATTTTGATGATGTGAGTTGGGAAATGATTCTTCTCACTTCAAATTAAAATAAGTCAGATTGTTTAAATTAAAAAGCAACAAAGTTCATATTATTATCAACAAGTTCATATAATTGAGTTAGAGCACGTTCTTAATTTAACTGGTTTTGTTTGGTTTGTTTGTCGCGCAACGATCACTTTTTGTACTCGAGGGATCAGTACATCGGGGCTTACAGTTCAAAATAGATTCCAAACCAGTACAAATTCTGAATTCAAAGTAGGATTTAATCCCATGAACTGTGTTGAACCGAAAATCTGCTCGGTTTTAAACACGGTGTTTCGTCACATCAATCGAAACCCTAAATCTGTACAACAAATAAATTTGTATAACTTTAATCGAGTCGCGTTGAAACGCTAAGACAAAATGTCTACCAATGGTTAACAGGTATAATTTAAAGTCTCATCGCACTGGTTAAAAAATCGAATACCTAATCTGCATAGTAGATTAACAGGTATAATTCCAGCAGTATCCTTTCAAATTCATCGCACGCGAAATACCTAGTCTAATAATATACGTTCATTTATTATTTAAGCTCCAGCATCAAAATGCTGGAAAATAAGAAACCAATTAGAATATAAAAGTTTTAACAGAAACTTTTCTAAAATAACAGCTATGTGAATGGGAAAAAAATCACAAACTCAGTGATTTATCACAGGGTTTATATATCGAAGATGAATCCAACATTTACATACATATAGGCAGTTATTAAAATAGAGACATCTGTGAATAAAATAGACAATTTTGAATGCGATCAGTAAGAATTAAAATATAATAGCTAAAAGTTTTCTTTTGTTTACAAGTAGAAATATATATATTCTGGTAATATATGGTAATTTTACTTAAGTTCTGTCCAGTCTTGGACTTTTTTCAACAGCATACAATGTCCGGCAGCTCAGATATTAGAAGAGGTCAAATTGTCAGAAGTCGTGGAGCTGTAGCAAGCGTGACCGAAACATATCATCTTCCAAGCGTTTCATGGCAGCAGGCACGCAGATAAGTTTGGAAAAGTGGATAAAAAGAAGCCCACCAAACGAGATATATATGTCCAAAAAGGGAATAAATGCAGCACCTGGATTCTGCAATGCCTCTGAGGACAGCACCTTCCTAAACAGAACATTTACGGGTCAACCCCTGTTATCTGTGACAATGGGATCATAGTCAACGATAAGCGTCTACAGTGACGTCACAATTCCTGATCGACTGATACATGGAAGAAAGTGATGTGTTGTTGTTACTTATGACACTTGGACAAGCCAAGCTCGCTATGCCTTGCTATGCGAATTTAAGTCAATTGGGAGCGTCTTTCGTTTAATCAGAGCACCATGAAGGTGAAAGTACGACTTTTGCTCTTCAAATCCTCCGACAGATGGCAGCACCAGAGGATGTACTCCCTCAATTTTGGCATTGATCTGAAGGGGGAGGAAAGTTTCTCCAGACCATTGCACACATGGAAACTGTTCAACGACTGACCAAAGGACTTTCGATTCCACAGATTTAACGAGCACGTATATCACATGTACTCGGTGGGTCTTTGGCGGCATTGGGAATCGAGCCCCACCCTTCCGGATGGAACGCCGATACCCTAACCACTAGGCTACCACGGCCGATCGAAAGTGATGTGATCAGACGAATCGTCTTTCACACTTTTCCATACAACAGAGCAAGGCACCTGCACAAGCACGTGTGGTCGTACATGTCTCCTCCCAACTGGCAGTCATGTTTTTCGGTTGGAACAATCATAACCCTGAAAGGAAGGATAAATCGGGAGAAGAAACTTCAACTGTCTCTCCTACAGTGCAAACTTTGTTTTTTGCAGGAATTTTAAAGGATCCATCCCGCGGGAGGAATCCAGTTATGATTTGAGCATGATAATGAACTTAAACATCAACCTTGGCCTGCAGTCACCCGACTCAATGTAATTGAGCCGTTATTGTCCATTTCAGATAATACGGAATCAATATCCTCCAATGGCCAAAGCTTTCACAATATCTAATTGAAGAATGGTACATTCCTCTTAACACCTTTTTGCACTGTTATGAACCGATTTCTAGATAAAATCAAGCTAAATTATGTGCCAAATGTAGTTGCCGCTCAAAGACAGCTTTTGCAAATGAAGGTCGGTTTCTTGTGTGTATGGGTGCCAGGGCACAAAGGTATCGAAGGTAATGAAAGGGCTGATGAACTTGCTAAACAAGAATCATCTTTTGCTCCCATTGGTGCAGAACCTTTTTGTGGGATCAATTTGAAGACCGCAAAAACCAATGTTCTTAGATGGGAAAAACGGAAGATGTATGAAGCTTGGCTCAACACTCCTGGTCAAACCCACGCTAAAAGTATTATCTGTGGATCATCAGCGAGGATTGCCTCTGAAATTCTAAGATGCTCTAGGCAGAAGATTCGTTTAATCGTAGGCTTCATAACTGGGCACTACTATTTCAGAAAACACCTCCATAAAATGGAACTGTTTCAACAAGACCCTATCTTTTGTACATAAGTTCACTTTTTTTCTCTTTTTATACTGTAGTTATTGTACCTAATGACCAATCCATCTGCATTATTCTTGTTAAATTGTAAACTATAATTTTAATCTGTATATAGCTTTTGTTGTAAGTAAATGTAGGTTATGTGTAATGTTAAGTATAACTTAGCCTTTCGAGAGAGAGAACCATATTATTTATATTTATATTAAACTAGCCTTGGGAATAACAAGGAGAACTAACAACCTTGCTTAACCAAGTCTATTTAACAACCTATTTCTTTTTCTAACTTTACTAACTTCTTATTATTATCTTGGATGTTTACTTAAGCTAAATTGAATACCCTGATGTTAAATTGTATATCTTGTAATTTCCATTGTGCCAATGTTTTATTGCAATGTATTTTGTTTTGATGTTTCATAAATTTGTCAATTGGGGACAGCCAGAGGCAGCAGAGGGGTGCCCTACAAATGTATCTGGAATTGTTGCGTACGGAGTTCGGAACTGTTGCGGGAACGGTGCCCCGGCAGTGCCACTTTCTTTTATTCTTTCTAGCAACTCCCATTTAAACTGGTAGAACCATTCTTGGGTTAGGTACAGGAGACTTTGCTGGTGTATACAAGACCCTATCTGCAGGAAATGTCATACGCAAGAGGAAACGGCCAAGCATGTCATTTACGATTGCGAGGCCCTTGCCCTCCCTATATTAACTTCTTTAGGCGTCATCCATACTAGAGAGTTACACCTAGACTCCATTAAAGGATTATCGGACTTTATTAATAGAGTGGGTAACCCGAGCAACTGGAACTCGGAAACATTGGGTTTGGAGTGAATAGTACAAAATGCTGATAAAAGCAGAGGTGCCCAATATAATACAAACCGAACTCTAAGAAGAAGAAAAGAAGAAGAAGGTTGGTTTCACTAGGATGTTCGGAAGAAGATTTTATGCCACTGCAAAATCCACGGTGGGAATCAAACCGACGAACTGTTAAACTGAATGCCAGACAGATGAGCATTTTGTTACCGATTCGGCAAAAGGATACAAATGCTTAGCATGCTTAAAAACAATGTATAATATTGGCGCAGTTTCTTATTTTACGCATCAGTTCGTAAGTACCGCCTCTCTGTTTTACGTTTAATTCCAAACGTTTTTAAAGTTTCTATAGACTGCTATTGTTGATGAAAATATCTTAGAAATTTACTGCTTGATCGATCGATCATAAAGTACACAGAATTTCCTTAAACTCTCGATTTTCGTAACAAGCTGAAATTTTAATTTAAATGTTTATTGGGGGCTTTCTTTAAAACATATAGTCCAAGACTTTTTGTTAGACAATCTGCACAAACTCTAAATTAGGAATTAGGAAAGCACACTGAAAAGTATTCGTTTTTTTATGGTTTGTTAGCGGTGTACCAATTATAGTGAGTTAAGTATGCAAAGTGCTTCCTTTTCTTCTATCGAGGAATCTAAGTCTTTTTCAAAGTGAGAAGCATCTTCCAAAGAAATGGAAAGGTCTGAAAGTGAGCAATCATTAACAGATGTTGAAGAAAGCCTAACTTATAAAATAAGGAAAATATTAGCAATGGTATTATTTTGTAATATTTCAGCCATATAGCTAGACAAATCGAGCATTTATACAATTAAGTTATAATACTGTTTATATTTGTGTATTTTTGCCAGCGTTTCGACTGAATCGCTAAGTGCAGCCAACTGAACAGAGGTCTGGTTTGTTTGTCGCTCAACGGTCATTTTTTGCACACGAGGTCTAATTAGACCGGGACCTACGGTTTAAAGTGGATTCCGAGCCACTACAAACAACCATGCCCAAGGTGGGATTCGAACCCACGAACTGTTGAACCGAAGGCAAGAGCGCTAACCATTCGGCTGCCGGCTCGGCCCAACTGAACAGAGGGATAACAGAAAGGCTATCCTCCTTATCGCTACGTCCCCCCCAACTGAAACAATAAGCGCTGGAGCAGCGTGAAATGAGAGCAAAAACGCTGCTTTACGAAAACGATGAAATCAAGGGATATCACAGAATACGAAGGATATTTAGCCCTGCCACAAGACTAAAACGAGAGAAAAAAACATTTAATTATTATAACAAAAGGTTAACAAAGGTTAAGGGTGTGCTGGGAAAAAAGTTCACTGGGGAAAGGAATTGTATATATATAATCCTCCGATCTGGGGAGTCAAACTCTGAACTCATATAATAAGCAAATAGAAAAAATTATAGTACATTAGAACACCAATTATCCGAATCAAATGGGACTGGAGCCCATTCGGATAAGCAAAAATTCGGTTAATTTGATTTTTTCGAAAAAAAGGTTCTATTTTAATTTATTATTCTACTTTGAAAATGCGAGAAAAAAACTATTTTTAAAGAAAAGTAATTTTTAATTCAATGAAAGGCAAAACTTTTACATGTTAAGGTACCCACAAGTGCTGTAAATGAAAATCATTGCTTGCTGAACATCTCGGTCAGAGTAAAATATTTCACTGCCTTCATACGTTTTGGGGCAGACAAGTCGGCAACCGCTTGACAGTGAGAATTTGCATGCGGTCATACTGGAGCTGACGCTCCATCCACATCAAAACATCTCTCTTATCCTTCCTTTTCTTGAGCTTCTTTCTCGTTTTCCTTCTTCTCGATTCCTAATTTATTTATCTAAAATTCTTTAAGAAATTCGGATAGATGGTGTTCTAATAACTGGAGTTCTACAGTTGTTGTTGTCGTGTGACAAGTGCAAAAAGAAAAAAATAAAAAAGACAAGTCATATGGGACCATGCCCTGGCCACATCTTCAGCTTTTTCGATATAGAGGGTGTCATGGCAGCAGTTGGGGTCGATGCTGAAGAGGGTCGGAGCAACAGAGATGCCTTGGATCCAGCGGAACTCCTGTGCAGTGCCTGCATTCTGCGTAGGCTCTAGATCCGTCGAGTATGATTTTCATACCCCTCATGTGCCCAATCCACATTCTGTTGATGATAGAGGTGATACCACGATCAGGATTAAGTTCCAATAAGGACCATTTTTTCCGTAGTCCCCCGGAGAGCCGATGCCTTGCGACGGCTTTTGCATCGAAGCAATTGGTAGTAGTGGGAGGGGGATTGAAATTCTTAGCCTTCTTGGCAAGGAAGTCCGCGTGTTCATTTCCCTCGAAGTTAACATGTGCAGGGGCCCATTGGATGGTGCAGGTTTTCTCCCTTGCAACTATGGTGAACAGAAGCGCGTTGATGTCTTGGGCAAGTCTCGTTTTACCTCCTTTAATGACCTCCAGAGCAGATTTAGAGTCAGAGAATATGTTGATGCCATTTAGAGTTTTACTGTATTGCTTTACATAAAAAATGTACATGTACCAGACCCGTGTGTGGTTGCTAGTCCACCATCGGGCGCCTCCTCAAGTGGTGGATAGGGGAATGCTTTCCAGATATGGGTGGTACCGGGGAAATAAAATACCCGGGGTGGACCAAAACTAGCATGCAGCGTCTGTTCTCCATGTTAGGAGAGGCTGGCTTTTGAGGACTAAGTCATACTTCAACCTACGCTGTCCCAGACTTTCGGGTCCTTGAAGATCCTCACTTACTCTTTACCATGAAACCTTCCATTTTAGATATTTTTGGTTTAATGAGGGTTGTCTAGCCTAGCTAGACAACCTGAGATAAGTAACAACAACAACATGTACCAGAAAAGTCTTCATGTTTCTTTGAATATATTAATATAAATTATAAGGTAATTCGCAATTATAAATAATTATAAGGTAATTCGCACATAGCGCCAAATATCTATTTACGCCGACTGCCTCTTTATACACGCAAATTGATTTAAGTAGCATTCAGGAGTGTTGTTGCTATTCAGAGTGAATTCCTTATTTCGAATGACGCGTCATTTAAAGGTGAGTAAACAGTAACTCCGCTAAATGTCTTGCGCTTAACTTAATGTACAAACTTTTATACCAGCACGTGAACAAACACTAATTTTGAACATAAAATCAATGTATTTCAAAATATTTTACTGTCTTTAACACACACAAAGTTTCCGATCGTAAAATTTCGAAATGAATGCAATCTCTCTTTTATGTATCGATATCCTCAAAGAAAATAGCAATAGAATCCAATTTGGAGAGACTTTAAATCGCACTTAAGTAGAAAACTTTCTGTTACGGCTATTAAAAGTTCTGAGTTACAGATTTCAATGCAAAAATTCTTTCGAAAATCACAAATACTAATCTAAAAATCTTATTGAATCTGGTTAAAAGCTTCATTTAGTTTGTTGTTCAACGGTCATTTTTGTACATGTTACAGCGGTACCCGTAGTTTAAAGTGGATTCTGAATCATTACAGTGGCCAAGGTGGGGAATCGAACCCACGACCTATTGAACCGATGTCGAGCACTAACTATCCGGATGCCAGCTTGTCAAAGTTGAAGATATGGAAAAAATGTGAGCAAAAATGTCCGGAATTTGTGAAGAAATGCAGATTTCTATATTTTTTACCTTTATAATGTTAAAAAAAATTTATGTAGCATTCATAACCCACTATATTGAATTTTATTATATATAATAATTATGTAATAATAATATATACTATAATTGTTTCGATTTAAAAAACAAGAGATAAATTTGTAATTAAAACATATTACAATTTGCATAGTGATACCTTCTTTCAACATAATATTGTTTACGTCTCGCACAAATATTATGTTTAAAAAGTATTTAAATCTGTATTTAAAAGTTTAACTATTGAAATTAATTCCACAGCCTCTGTGATCTTCACTTCAATTTCTAAAGTACTTACCAGGTCTGTAACTTTAAAATGCGGATTTTTTCAATGAAAATACGCAACGATTTAGAAAAAATTTATTCAAAGTATCGGCCCTCGCTTTCTACACATTTTTGCCATCTAGTAGGTAAATTATGGAAGCATCCAAAAGAATTGGACGTCGCGTGAGCCAAACCAGTCGTCCAGCCATTTTTAGATGTCTTCATAAGAATGGAAGTACTGCTCCGAAAGTGCGTGTCTCATGGATGAAAACAGGCTATAGTCGGAAGGAGCAAGGTCCGGTGAGAACAGCGGGTGGTGAATATTTCCCATCCAAGTGCTGCCAAAGTGCTCATGTGGCACCCATTTTCCCAACCTTCTGGATTACCGGAGCAAGATCCGGTGAGTACGGCTGGTGGTAAATATTTCCCATCCAAGTGCTGCCAAAGTGCTCATGTGGCACCCATTTGCTTGGCGTCATCATTCAATAACGCTTGCAGCTCGGTGTCTTCAAACTTTTTCGGTCGATTTTCACGTTCTTTGTACCTGACATCGAAATTACCACTTCTGAATCGTTTAAACCACCTTTCGCAAGTGTCGGCAGATAGAGTATGTGCACCCTATGTTTCCACAAGAATTCGATGTGCCTTCGCTGCTTTTTTCTTCTAATGGAATAAGAAAATCAGCACGTGCCGCAAGTGTTCTTTGTTTGGCTCAAAATTCGACATGTTTACCACCGAAAAATAATATGCTACAAACTCTTAAACGTTTAAATAAATCTGGCGTTTTGAAGCTTGCTGTCACAGCAACAAAATGATATATTGGTTATGACAGCAGCATCTATAGGCTTAGTGCGCCATTTACTGGAAACTTTTTACTGGGGAATCCGCATTTTAAAACTACAGACGTGGTAAATGTATAAATTTTTTTATTTCATACAACACTTTCGTACATCATCGTACACTTCAACAATGAAAGTGTTTACAATATTCTTTTTTATAGCGAAGACACCCTTGTGAAATAGGAAAACGCTACAACAACAATCACGGCTTGCAGGTTGTTTAGATGTTGTCAGATTAGTCACGTTGCTCTACAGACTCAAAAATCGGACAGGGGAGTAATAAACATTTAGAATTAGAGTGGTTTGTACCGCCTTTCTGTCACTTATTGCTCATTGTTGGTCGGTTGGGTTTTATGGCGCAAGCTCCAAAATTGGAAACGCTGCGACGAACGTTATTTTTTATATTTTGCGCACTAGTGTTCAATAGTTTGCCACTAAACGGCTATCCTTCACGCACAAGCTGAGAGGGCTGCAGTTTCAAAAGTGAATTAGAAACATTAAGACTCTATTGAAACAGCGAATTATTAAAAGCACTATAGCCGGATGTATACCTGCCAAGAAAAAAAATTCAGTAGATCCAACTTATTTTGAGGGGGAAAAAATCAGGAGACACTTACTAGCGACATTTTTTTGCTTGAAACAGAATGTTTAAAACGGTGGAACCTCAAAAAGACAATTTTATTCTTTAGATTATATGTTCTGAGAATGATTTATGTTAAGTATATTCTGCGTTAATCCTAATATTTTGATAAAATATTCCTCAATCTCATAAAAGAACTATGAAAAAAAAATAAAAGAATATACTACATATAAAAATGCCTCATCAACGTTTATGTCCCAGTATTTATTTTATAGCCGACTAACTTCTCTAGTGGTCAGCGTGCTTGACTACGGATAAGGAGGTCCTGAGTTCGAATCCCGGTTCCGGCATGGATGTACTTTCACTATCTATCCTGTCTTTGTCCTTCTTTGTATGAATGGTGCCTACCCTATAAACAGGTACCTATAGCATGTGTGTACTGAGGAAGTCGGACTCCACACCAAAATAGGGTTCAGTTGGAAAAGTGGAAGAGCGCACCCCATATTGCCAGCCTAGCTGGCACACAATGAATGAATGAATTTATTTTATAGGTAAATTTATAAATATTAAGCTTTCATAAAAACATAAAATACATTACTAAATAAATTTAATTCAGTGACAAATACTTAATATAGAAATTATCAAATACTTTGTCCATAAAAAACATACCTTTCAAAATTCAAATAACTCAAGATAATTTATATTTTTCATACGTTACCGACTTAGGATTTTAAAGAAATGAATTATTGAGCTGCTGTTCAAAACGTTTTGCTCATTTTGAGAATATTTAGCTATAATTAAACTATTGTGACTGTGTGTTTACGCTACTAAAACAACTCAATAGTTTTCTTTCCTTTGAAATTTCGGCTGTATTTCACTGAAATTGCCAAATAATTAGTAAATTTTTATACATTATCGGGAAAACGGGAGATATAATGAAAAATCAGGAGTTTCTCGCTAAAATCAGTAGAGTTGGCAGCCGTCTCAGTTGGCTTGCACCACCTTGATCCGGTATGGACCCCTCGTCCTACTCAATCATTTTTCTTTTTAACCTCAAGAATTACGAAAGTTTATTTCTTAACACGATTTTCACTATCATAAGGAAATACAAATCTTTTTTTGGGAGGCCTTTTTACATTACAATTGAAATGCAGGGAATCTAATATAGCAACACTTAACTGTATCCAATTCCCTCGTCATCCGTTTTCCCTTAAACTGCAACAAAAATATTTCCAGCAGGAAAATAGGACATCTGCAGCCAATAGAGTAAACATCATTTGATTGATATCTCATTTTCTGTCAAATTTTAATAGGCGTGTGAGGAAATGTCAATTTCAGCGGATGACTCAGACCAAAAAAATCTGTGACAAATGCATCGCTACAGAAGGAAGGACTGTCTTTCCTTGCAAAAATGAATCGCGCGTCTCAAGATTTTTTCTTTTTTTACGCTGAAGATTAAAAAACGTAACTCTACACATTCTGGTAACGTGTCCAGTTCACAGAATTTCATTTTTATGCAAATATTCAATAGAGTTAAACATCAATGTTTTTAATGTTAATCATTCAACGATTTGTGTGTCACCCAACTTGTCTAGTGGTCAGCGTAACTGACTACGGATAAGGAGGTCCTGGGTTCGAATCCCGGTTCGGGCATGGATGTACTTTCGCTGACTATTCTGTCTTTGTCCTTCCCTTGTATGAATGAGGTGTGAATGGTTGCCTACCCTATAAAAGTGTCCCTATGGCATGTGTGTACTGAAGAAGTCGGACTCCACACCTAAATAGGGTTCAGTTGGATATGTGGAGCAGCACACCCCATGTTGCCAGCCTAGCTGGCACACGACAATGAATGAATGAACGATTTGTGTTTAAGAAAAGTGATAATAAATTCTAATTTATAAATTCAGCAACATTTTCTTTAGTTTATCCCGATTTGTTTGCTAGATTGTCTCGAATTTTTAAGAGTTCGACTTGTCAAACTCTTTAAGAGCTCATCCGTAAAACGCTCAGCCTTTTATTTAAAAATATTAAGTTTGTATTACAGCATACTTCATGACGTTTGATAGAACAAAAACAGATTCAATAGTTTTGTGAGTAGAATCAAAAAATCGAAAAAAAAAACTATAAGTATAGACCATATTAGAAATAGCTCTGGCGATCTGGATCTATCAGAAACAGCCAGGAGGCCAATTTAATGGATGAATTATGTCTTTCCGCAAAGGTTTGTGAGTCATGAGCTTAAGCAATAGGTTACAGAAAAATGAACTTCATCGATGGGTTAGGAAAAATGTACTTCACCGACAGATTGTGAAAAATGTGCTTTACTTATAGGTTGTGAAAAATGTATTTCACCAATGGGTTAGGAGGCGCTACCTAGGGGCTGTGAAAAATGAACACCTGTTGATTATGAAAATTTTTGAGACAGATGGTGGTAATGCAACAGCAGAGACTTCCTTTTATGAATCTCTCATATTCGATCCTTCACCAATCTGCGAGCTAGTAGCTTGTCCCTAACGTGGTCAGTCCCATACACGCTACGATAATTTTAATTTCAATTTACGAACTATAAATAAAATTTTGAAGTATCTTTATTTTACGAACTCATTTTCGTACGTTCATTTTTTTTATCTCATCTCTCTGATTTTCTTTCCCATTTTTTTTAAACAAATTTACGTTTGAGAAAATTAGATTGACGTTTTTCTTGAAGAATCTTCCACAATGCGAAAATGCACTAATGCTAAAATCTCGTGGGTTTTTTTTTTTTTTTTTCCAAGAAATTTATAAGGAATTTCTTTCGTCTTGATGCCCATACTTTAATGGCTCCTTCGAGTGTAAACATTGGAATATACTTCTGTAGAGGAGGGAGATTATAACTTGGAATCGCCTTATGATTGGTTTGGTTTCTTTGTCGCTCAACGGTCATTTTTTGCACACGAAGGCTAATTAGACCGGGACTTACGGTTTAAAGTGGATTCCGAACCACTAAAAACATCCATGCCCAAGGTGGGATTCGAAACCACGAACTGTTGAACCGAAGGCAAGAGCGCTAACCATTCGGCTGCCAGCTCGGCAATCGTTTTATGAACCGGAGATTCTATGCGAAATGCACTTGTCAATCTATGTCTGAAATGTTTCTGAAGAAAAAAAGCATATTCGAGAAATGCAGGCTTATTAAAGAAACCACCGTCATTGAAACCTTTACTTGGCAATTTCAGTGCAGTGAAGCCTCCTCTATGAACTTCAACAGTCCCACCATTGACCGAAATTTCATTTCAGGTATGCCCAAGAAGTACCGGATGACTGGGAGCGAAAATAAACTTTGAGAACAAGATCGTCTACAAAATGAGATTGTCAGTGAAACGCTCTCCTACACTGTAGATAAAAGAAATCTTTAAAAACGTAGTTTTGAAGCAGAAAAACACAAGAGGTTGTTGTTGCACCAGCATGCTTCCCTCTACCTAGCCATGAGTTGGGCTCGGCCAGTTAGACAGAAGCAGCCAGTTTCGTGATTTTGAAGCTGGGACCAAGTAGAAGATCCCCTATACTTGGCCTGACACTCCAGAGGTATCATTTCACTTGGAGGACATTGCCACCACGGCCAGTTTTAACGTGCCCCAGCCGCCATGAGCGAACATGACGGATCTTCGGTCGGCATTCGAACTCACAACCTTCCGATAATGAGAACGACGCCCCAGCCAACCAGGCCACCGAGGCCTTACACAAGGTTACTTTTACTTTGCCCGATTTTTTATTTATTTTTTTTTTAATGAAAGTGAGAATCGTTTCTAAGAATGAATTTTATTTTGCATATGTTTCTTATACAGTGCATGTAAAATAATTCTTTTCCTATGTATATCATTCAAAAAGGCATTTATTTGGTGAAAAAAATTAATGTTAATATGCAACATTTATTTTTATATTTTAAGAACTTAAGATTTTGAGAAATGTTTTACTGGTCCTTACTAGTTCATAAAAGCGAGCGCCAACTATAAATATTGCATTTCTGCTTTTCTTGTCATTTATTATTTATTATAATTGCACCATGAAAAAAATGGCATATATTCTGGTGTCTCTTTCAGAAAAGAACAAAAACGGTAGACTTGCATGCATTGTAGACGAGTTGCTTGGTTTGTCGCTTTTTGAACATTGGAGGTTGGTTTGTTTATAGGTTTGTCGCTTAACGGTCATTTTTTGCACACGAGGGCTAATTAGACCGGGACCTACGGTTTAAAGTGGATTCCGAACCACTACAAACATTCATGCCCAAGGTGGGATTCGAACCCATGAACCGAAGGCAAAAGCGCTAACCATTCGGCTGCCAGCTCGGCTTTTGAGCATTGGAGCTAGACGGGTTTCAGTGGAATGAAAATTATAGGCATCCATGTGGTCTAAATAAAAATCGAATCTAATTATTGAATCGAAAACACAGTGACGACCCTTCAGCTAACAGGTCAGCAGACAATGATTGATGATGCCACAATCCAAATAAATGCATGCAAACTTTTTGTGAGCAGCTTACTAAATTAAGTTTTGCATAAAAATATTTAATTTCATTTCAAAGGAAGCAAAAAAAGAAATTATTAAAACAAAACTTTATTTTATATAACGGAACGGATATTTAAATTTATTCGTTCAGATAATGCATTTCGCTCAATTCTAAAGAAATTAAAAATAAGGCTCAAAGGGAAAAATATAAAAATTTTCACATTTTTCAGAAAAATTTTTTACGTGGTACAAACGAGAAATTCTTAAAGAGTTTTAAAATAACCTTATTTAGACTTATAGACAAAATCAAAAAAATTATTACACAAATCGCTAAGGGTTTAAAAAAAATCCCAGAAAATTTAAGCTCCAATATAAGTATTTCTTTTTAAATTTTAGTTATCATAAAACCGAAGCAACACTTGATTTGATGACTGTCTAGTTTTGTGGCCAACGGCTCATGCATTCAATTATTAGTTCTAGCAAAGATGTTCGTATTGGTCCCGAAAAGATTTTCAGTGGTATGTTCCGGTCTTTAAATGGAAAGAAACAAAATTAACCCCTTGCCAGTGTCGCCCGAATTCAGTTCGGGCAATTACTACGTGCAGTATTTGTAAAGTCGATCAACATCTTACAGACTTCCCGGTTGCTAGAAAAGGAGGTAAATATATATATATATATTACTAGAAAATTTTTTTCCATCTCCTACACCAGGCGTTATATAAATAACTCCTTTATTTTGCATACTTCAGCTGGTGGTGCGAAAAATATCAACTTCAGAAAATCAATTGTTGAACTCAATAAACCAAATGTTCAACTACCAGGACCAGGGCGTCCTGGTGTAAGCATACTGCGCCTCACATGTCGACACTTTCGAGAACACATCCCATCAATGGGGAAAAAAATCTACTCCAACCAGGTATTGTTTTATATGCTGTCGTAAAACCGATGAACAAGGGAAGAGAATAAGACGTGCGACAAGAGTTTATTGTAAACACTGCAATAGATAGGCTTTTGAGCAGTACAATGTTTTGGGATATACAATACTCTAAAAGATTTGTAAAATTTATGTATTGAAAATCATATTGTTGTGTTTTTATATTATACTAGTTTATACTAGTTATATTTAGCTTCAAAATTTCGTTTAACTTGCTCAATACGAATAACATGTGTGTGTAACCAATGTTTTATGTGTATGTGTAAAAATTATAAATATAGTAGTTATTGTATTTAAAACTTTATTTTTGTAATAAAAAAGCATTTTCTAACTCTTATAATAATATAAAGAATAAAATTAAACAGTCAAAAAATTTTCCATTTTTCTGAAATATATGTCACAGTTAAGGGGTTAACCAATTAATTAGCTGAATACTTTACTTATTACGCGATTTTTTCACCATGACGAATTTAGTTGTTTGATGGTAAGATGACCGTCCATATTTTATTTGCATCAAAAAAATCACTACTTAAGCCCATAACAAAACACCTTAACAGAAAAATCCCCTTCGCGTCCATTTCCGTTCAAATAAAGCCGCGGAAACAGTTTCATTGATTGTTTAGAGGCAGAACGATTCCAACGGCAGCTTCATGATGTTTAAGGACGCCATTAAAAGCAACGACGAATGAGCAACAAATGAGCCCGGCTTTTATTAACAGTTCTTTCTACTGGCAGCTCGCACGGTGAGGGAAGGGGGAGATAATCAAACACATAAGAGATTAGAGGCAGCGGCCATCGTAATTAAATGAATAACAGTATCGCAATTAAATGACATAATAACATAATCGTAATTAAATGAATACGTTAATTACTACAGGATAGTTAAATCATAAAGCAAATTGGAACCTTTCATATTTTGGCAACTTATAACACTACTTACATTGGCTGTTAATTTTAAAGTAAAGAAATTGATATAAAAAAAATACCAACCCTTAAAAAAATATGTGAAAGTTTTTAAAGTAATCTTTGCCTAAAGAAGCTTCATTTGAATAGAAAAGATTCGGAAGCGGATGGAAACTATTTTAAAGTTCAATAAAGTCTTTAATAAGTAAAATTGAATAAGTAAAATTGAAAACTTCGGTCAGGAAATTATGCTGGAAATCCGAAGATTGCTCACAACAAAACAATCATGTAATTTATAGCTTAACAAAACAAAAGTGAAACTATTTTAACAATACATTCAAACCTGTTTTATGCGCGGTGCATAAAAAATGCATAGAAAAACGGCACAGATGTTCAAATAGAGCTATACAAATTTTCGTAACACAAGTAAAAAATATTTTTATGCAAATAATAAATAAGTCTCAATTATAAACCATATGAAATAATTAAGAATTGGTTTTTCAAGGGAATCGGAACAGCCAGATGAGGCAAAGAAAAGCGATAAATAGCGCAAACGTTGTTGTTGTTGTTGTGTGCCAGCTAGGCTGGCATTATGGGGTGCGCTGCTCCACTTTTCCAACTGAACCTTATTTTGGTGTGGAGTCCGACTTCCTCAGTACACCCATGCCATAGGGACCCTTTTATAGGGTAGGCAACGCTTCGCACCTCATTCATACAAGGAAAGGACAAAGACAGTATGGATAGCGAGAGAAAGTACACCCTTGCCCGAACCGGGATTCGAACCCAGGACCTCCCTATCCGCAGTCAGACACGCTGACAAAATAGCGCAAATAGGAAGGATAAATAGATACAGCGATGAGAGAGAAAATTAATTACACGAGTACTAAAACAGGGACTAGGAAGCACTGGATATAGTCAGTAGCTTGTAATGGAGTAACAATGCATCTGCTACATAGATGGCTGACGGAATACTTATGGAATCTGATGAAATACATATGAATAATCAGGAAAACTGAATGGCCCCCCTCGATCATACTTTATTGATTATTTCATCAATTATGTTCAAATCGCATTGAAATTTTCACAACCGCACAGAAACAGGCTTGAGGGTTCCTCTAGTAAAGAATTAAGTACAAAATACTGTTCGCTTCCAACAAAATTTTAATAACGAAATAATCTACGATTATTGTACAAAGGATTCGCTTCAAAGGAGATCGAATCCAAGAATCGTTGAGCGAAAGACCAGAATCATATCTATTTATTTCAATTAAAACAATTATGGAATTTACAATTCCAAGATCGCTGCTCTATCATGAATTGAAATTTTTATGACTAAACCATGGGTTCCCAAACTGTTTTTTTCTCGTGGAGCAATCTCAAAGTTTTACTATTTTCGGTAGACCCTCTGCTAACAAAAAGTACCTAGGTACTAACAAAAACTACTTAAACAAAAAAGTACCTGGGTACCTAAAGTCAAATCTTCCCTGGCTTTTTTATATATATATATAGAAGTTTAGAATAATCTCTAGTAATTATATAATTTTTACTACATAACTACCTACTACACAAAACAAATATAATGATAGATATATAAATTACAATATACAATAAAAATATGTATAACAAATATGCAGATACATATTTTTTCCGGAACTGCAAACACTGACATCGATTCACTCACAGTCACACTTTTATGCTTAAAATCCCGGAAATAAATGAGTAACGTTTTCTTCTTGGCATTCGTATTTATACTAATGGAGATTGCAAGCACAGCGCAAGTCGCATTTCATCCTTTAGCATGTCTAAACAAGCATCCCGGACGAGTGGGCGCACTTTGCAAGTCTCGACATGTGATGTACACTCTTGTACAAGTTTCTATTGTTCTATTCAACTCTGTGTTTGAACTGAATCTCGAATATTTTTGAGTACCTACCTAGTGAATGACGCTACCTGCCTACGTTGATAGGTAAATCCAAGCCAAAACTTTTGTTCTTTATTATGAATACCAGAAAATTTTTCGTGGACCCCCCACTTACAACTTGTGAACCCCTGTTTTCTTTTCACGTCTACGTGGACCCCTGTGTGGTCTCTTATGGACCCCTGGGGGTCTATCTGGACCACTTTGGAAACCAATGGACTAAACCAAGTCTATATATATTTTAACGATGATTTTAGAGTATGCCATTCTCTTTTTCAGATTTCTAAGACGATTTGACCAAGCAGAAAAGAAAGTCACGCTGCCTAACATAAAAAAAAAATAATCAATATATGCAAACTAAAAATACAAGATTGACCAAAGTTAGATGCGAAATATAATTTAGAAGAAAAACTTTTTATAAAAAATATAACTCGACAAAAACATATTGTTTTATCGTAAGAGTTATAAAAAATTTATCACACACAATCTTCACTGCAAATTAATGTGTATAGTATTTAAATCTTTCATATGTGAAAAGTAGTTCTCGTCTTCACAATTATCATAACCGTGGTATTCTATAAATTATTTACGCTAAAAATAAAATAATTTCTTCAAATTAAAAATAATTATGCAAATTTTATTTATTGACAGGAAAAGTTGTTAGGTCCAAATTAATTCCCTTAATTAATAATGTAAACTGCTTTAGTCAAATGGTAATTGATACACAGTTAGAACAGGCAGACTTTCCTCCAATAATTCGAAATTTCATGTTGGTCACTCAACTGAACAACGCATGATGTACACAAATCGGACACTTTAAGATCCTTCGCCATCATTAAAAAGGGGAAAATAATCAATAATTATGTTTCGTATGAAACAAAATTTTGATGCAAGCCGAAATATATTATTGAGAAACCTTTGTGAATTGCCACCCAACTTGTCTAGTGGTCAGCGTGCCTGACTGCGACTCTCACCGAAGGCAGCCCTATGGGGTGTCAACATGAACCCCACATCACACTTTTCTAGAATATTCTTTAAACTAGGCATGAGGCTGCTCTTGCAGAGCCTCCGCTGTCCCGGGGGAGGCGATTCGCTCGGGAAAGATCTCTCGGTTCAAGGCAAATTTTTTTCAGTATTAGAGGGAAAACTGAATTGTATGCTGACCGTCATTCGCCAGCGACTTTTCGACCAGACATGATCCGCTCTACACTTAAAAGTGATTCCTAATCCCTCGGCATTCAAGGGTTGAAAATAAATCCAGAAGACGATCCTATGTCTGGCTCCTCAGTGGCTTAAAGGTTGAATTTAAAACGGCAGCGCTGCCACCCAACTTGTCTAGTGGTCAGTGAGTCTGACTGCGGATAGGGAGGTCCTGGGTTCGAATCCCGGTTCGGGCATGGATGCACTTTCTCTATCTATCCTGTCTTTGTTCTTTCCTTGTATGAATGAGGTGTGAAGGGTTGCCTACCCTATAAACGGGTCCCTATGGCATGTGCGTAGAGCAAAGTCGTACTTTCACCTTCATGGTGCCCTGATTAAAACGAAAGACGCTCCCACTTGACTTAAATTCGCATAGCCAAGGCATAGCGAGCTTGGCTTGACCAAGTGTCATTAGTAACAACAACTTCGTGACATAACACGTCCTTTCCGGTGTTTATTACTACTGCGCTCTAGCAATGTTCACATTGAAAACAAATACCCGACATCGTCTGCGCTGTCAGTATTCAAAAATGATTTAATCTAAAGTAAAGTGAAGTGACATACAGAGTAACTTCAATAAACTGTTCGCGGGTTTCGGGGGGCTCTCCGAAGATTTCACAAAGACATTTACTTCGAAAACAGCTTCGATCAAAGAGTCTTTCGCCGAATGTTAGAAGCTCAAACGGAAGTCCTTTTCATGAGAAGACTTCTCCACATACATAGCGGTGCAGAGGAGCCCCGGACTGTATCTTTACGGTTACGGGTTAAGAATACTCGCCCATTACATACATACATAGCGGTGCAGTCGACTGCATCTTTATGGTTACGGGTTAAGAATACTCGCCCATTACATACATACATAGCGGTGCAGTCGACTGCATTTTTACGGTTACGGGTTAAGAATACTCGCCCATTACATACATACATAGCGGTGCAGTCGACTGCATCTTTACGGTTACGGGTTAAGAATACTCGCCCATTACATACATACATAGCGGTGCAGTCGACTGCATCTTTACGGATACGGGTTAAGAATACTCGCCCATTACATACATACATAGCGGTGCAGTCGACTGCATCTTTACGGTTGCGGGTTAAGAATATTCACCCATTACATACATAGCGATGCAGTCGACTGTATCTTTACGGTTACGGGTTAAGAATACTCACCCATTATTAAGTAGCACGTCATTTTGAATCACGGCCAGGTGACGAGGTTACATCTGAGCTGGCACCCTCTTTTCGACATGCACGTCATACAGGCGGAAGGACTTTGGACGTCACTCATTTACCCGGACCACGGAGTTCAAGCAACCCAGTGAGGGAGGTATGTCTGTCGCTCAACGTGCATTTTCTGCACACGAGGGCTAATGAGACCGGGACCTACGGTTTAAAGTGGATTCTGAACCACTACAAGCATCCATGCCCAGGGTGGGATTCGAACCCACGAACTGTTGAACCGAAGTCAAGAGCGCTAACCATTCGGCTGCCAGCTCGCCCCAGTGATGGAGGGTACGGAGCGTTGTCAACCCTCTCAACCACTGTCCAAGGCAAATGATGCCTCACTTTGCTGATCTTAACGGGAAAGCGGGGTGAAACTACTGAGCCTCTGGAGCTCGAAGACTGCTGATAGAAAAAAAACCTGATTTGGCAACGCAAAGTTCTTAACCAGATGAAAAAGTTTCGGTGAGGCGTCCGATGAAAAATCACGCATCGACATATGCAGCCTTCTGAGTAAAATCGTACGCTCTCATTTATATATATATATATATATATATATATATATATATATATATATATATATATATATATATATATATATATATATATATATATAAAAGTACATTTAGAAACCATAGTTAGATTTTTGTACACGATTTGCTTTATAATTAAAAAGAGGCATCCATACCATTAAAAACAAGTTATGAAATTATATATATATATATATATATATATATATATATATATATATATATATATATATATATATATATATATATTGATGAATTTGGGAGGAATGAAAAAATTTAAAGGTAAGCAAATCTATTTTTGCTTTTCATATTCAGCATGTAATTCTAAGAACTATAGGCCGCCATTTTAAGACGAATTTTAAGTCTGCGAGCATTTCTAAGAACGGATAAAAAAAATGAGGCCCTGACCCTGTAGGCGAACTTTCCGAAAAGTTGCGAGAAAAATGAATAAACGGAGGTCCATTCGCAGTGAACAGGAGGGTCAACGGCCGCGCAAAGGCTGCGAAGTCGACCCACATGCACAGCGATTACGTGAAATAACCGGCGCATCGCCGACTACACACAGGAGGCGAAAAATGTCTCTAATCGTGAGCGAACGAAATGATCGCTCTTGAAGTCGCTCAGAAACAGGCGCGGACAGACGTTTCGCAGGCAACATTGTGGAAGCCGCATCTTTCTTAAATTATAGCATTAAGTTCATTTTGCCTCTTGGGAAAGGTATTCATTTTACTATGAACTTAATAAATTATATAAAACATTCGCTTTATGGTGGGACAGTGATCTTCAGAGCAAAAGGTTCAGTGTTCGTACCAGACACTGATCAACGACGGAAGACGGCACTTCTGTATGCATGTCTGTTGGGGTGGGTGAGAGGGATGTGACGCAGCCGACTCTCACCGAAGGCAGCCCTATGGGGGCGTCAACATGAACCCCACATCACACTTTTCTAGAATATTCTTTAAACTAGGCATGAGGCTGCTTGTTAGAGCCTCCGCTGTCCCGGGGGAGGCGATTCGCTCGGGAAAGATCTCTCGGTTCAAGGCAATTTTTTTTCGGTATTTGGGGGAAAACTGAATTGTATGCTGACCGTCATTCGCCTGCGACTTTTCGAACAGACATGATCCGCTCTACACTTAAAAGTGATTCCTAATCCCTCGGCATTCCAGGGCTGAAAATAAATCCAGGAGACGATCCTTCGCCTGGCTCCTCAGTCGCTTAATAGCTGAATTTAAAACGGCAGCGCTGCGACCCAACTTGTCTAGTGGTCAGCGTGTCTGACTGCGGATAGGGAGGTCCTGGGTTCGAATCCCGGTTCGGGCATGGATGTACTTTCTCTCTCTATCTATCCTGTCTTTGTCCTTTCCTTGTAGGAATGAGGTGTGAATGGTTGCCTACCCTATAAACGGGTCCCTATGGCATGTGTGTAGAGCAAAGTCGTACTTTCACCTTCATGGTGCTCTGATTGAAACGAAGGACGCTCCTAATTGACTTAAATTCGCATAGCGAGCTTGGCTTGTCCAAGTGCCATTAGTAACAACAACAACAAATCTTATGGAAGAGTCGGTTCTGTGCAAGAAATAAACGTGTTTCATTCGTGCGTTTTAGGATGTCCTCAAACACGTTTCTGGGCGGTGAATAGAAAAAAATATATATCAGGCAGAAAATAACTCAAAGCCTTACGAAATAAATAGTAATCGAAGCTAGTACTAGCGAAGGCTAAGGCAAGACAATGCAGAAAAGCCAACTTAACAAAAGTAACGCAAGTACTTTGCATGAAAGATAAATGCAGAGTGATGAGAAAAATTATAAAGAGCAGTACTAAACTAGGAACTTGAAAGCACAGGCTACAGTAAACCCCGTATAACACGGCATTTTCATATTATGCGATTAAATGTCTCTCGTATAATATGTGTTCCCCCCCCCATATATAACGCATTGATCCCCCACGTCATTTTTCCGTACAACGAAAATTTACAATGATTTGTACAGTTCGCAATCCATTTCGCTTACGTTTTCACATTGTGTCAATTGTTTTCTTATAAAATTAAATTTTTTATTTTTGAACATTCTGCTAAAAATTGATGTCAGTGGAACGTTATTTCAGATAGCTCCTACAGCGACTAAGCAAGTAATAAAATTGCTTTTGGAATTATTGGATTAATTTTAAATGAACTGTTTTTTTTTAATTGCATTTGTATAAGTTCATGAGATCCAGTGGCTCAGTAGCTTCACGCCGCTTCCCGTAAGCTCAGCAAAGTGAAGCATCATTTGCCGCGGGCAGTGGTTGGGAGGGTGACCACGGTGTACTCTCCTTCACTGGGTTGCTGGAGCTCCGTGGGTTGGGGACGTGTCCATGTTCATCTGTGACGTCCAAAGTCCTTCCGCTGGTGTGGCGTGGATGTGGAGAGGAGGGTGCCAGCTGAGGTGTGGTCTCGTCACCTGACCGTGGTTCAAAACTACGAGGCACCTTAAAAAGAGCAAAGTCGTACTTTCACCTGCGTGGTGCTCTGATCCAAACGAAAGACGCTCCCCTATTGACTAAATTCGCACTGCCAAAGGCATAGCGAGCTTGGCTTGTCCAAGTGTCATAGGAAAACAACAATAATAAGTTCATCATTTACAATGTTCTCCATTTCATTTTAATAAAACGCATATTTTCGTTCATAACACAGTTTCACCTTCATAATCTATTTAAACCCCCTTTAACGAGAAAAGTTAAACCGCGAATCGTTTGTACATAACGCGTAATACGAGGTCAAACGAGCGCGTTTTACGAGAATACTCGTGCAACACATTTTCCTATAACGCGGAACTAATATACCTTGTTATAAAGGGGAATTACTGTATATAAATCTAGTTTGTAAAAGGTCAACAATGCATATGAAATGACTGGTGAAATATTTGCGCCATGCAATGCTCAAGCAAACCATTTTTTTTATTGATAATTCCGTCCCTTATAATCAAACTGGACATTCCACTTGGAATATATCAAAAGATAATAGCAGCAAAACAGGTTTCCGAGCACACTATTTGGAATTCCCACCTGAAAGCATTTCACTCTCTTCTGGGAACAGGTGGTCCGCATGGCGATCGGATTTTAAAAGATTTTGCAAAATATATTTAAAACCACAAATTGGTTCTTCCTTTCGTTCCAGTTAAAGATCATGATTACGCCACTTAATTACAGTTCTCATTGGTTTAAAATATCCATGACGTCAAATAACGTTTCATTCTATGCCACGCATAATTAATTACGGCATCGTATTGAGACGGCATGATAAATCGGACTTGTCAACGAGTTTGCTGCCTGCCTTCCAATCGCATTCATCGAGAGGCAGCAAACAAGGCGAAGTTCACCATCGAATGAGTCGTGAGTGTCGTCGGCGACGAGAAAAAATCCATTCATGATTTTTACCAGTAACAAAAAAGTATATTTTAATTGTAATTTTTTTCCGTTGGTAGAGGTTTAGGCTAAAGCACAAAAAGTAGAAGCTGTTTTCTATTGATTCATGCCAGTAACACGTTGACAATGGAACAAAAGAGAAGGCAAAATGAACAAGACAAAACATCCACTTTATGCTTAGTTTCATTCAATCAGCAAAAGCGATTTAAATTGTTGTGGTTTTATTTGCTTCTTTGGACATTTGATGAGTAGAAACTATTAGTAAACACAATGTAATTGAATTTTGAGTTGAAACGCTTTGACAGTAGAAAATTTGCACCATTCGAACGCGGGAGAAAAGCAATAGATGGTTGGTTGGTTGGGTTTTCTGGCGCAAGCTCCAAAAATGACAAACTGCGCCAATCTTTGATTTTTTTAAAATTAAAATAAGGAAAACCCTAGCAACATTAAATATTTTAAAATACAAAAAACAGTGCATATAGTGTATATAAAATTCAGATTTTAAAACTGTTAAGTAGAATGTAAATTTTAAATATATCTAAAATTTAAATAAAACGGAGAAAACCTATTGCTCTCAAAAAGGCAAATAGATTTCTATTTGGAGGTTCTCCCAGTAAATCAAATAATGTAAAAAATGTAAAAGTAAATGGTTAAAATCATGACATGAAATTAAAATATGATGTATTGTATAAGGTTCATCACACGTTTCGCACCATGGATTTAATTCGCTTAAGAACAAATGTCTGTGTGTGAAACGTGTGTGTCCGATATGAAGGCGAGTCAGACGAACATCAACACTTAAAGGTAACAATAAAACTGTTAATGTGGTGATGTATGGAAATATGGCACGCAATTTATTAGTGACCTGCATGTTCCAAGACTCCTGCCAAAGATCTTGAGTAAAATTTTTAACACACCTTCTCACATCCAACAAAGGAATGGATGGAAGAGACGGGGCCGGATGCAGATTTAGAAAAGCAACATAAGTCGGATCGTTTCGGGAATTCCAAAGAGCGCTTTCTGTCATTGCCGGTGATGGCACAAAAAGTGAGCATTTCCTGTCGTTAGCCTATTCCAATGGAGACAGCAACACCTGTGCAAACATATCAAACGGATTTATTCGTGCCGAATGCGTCGCGTGCCACATTCCGCTTAAGGAAAGAATGCTTCGTGCGAATAAAAATGCTTTATTTAACTGTACGTGAAAAAAAATCTTTCATAAATTTATTCCTGTGTTGATTGCGTAAAGTTCAAGAAAATATAAACAAACACACACACTTGAGATTAAAATACTAAGGACACTATTTGTTATTAGAACGCTTAAACATTCACTTAGTTCCCTTTTTCAACGGTTAACAATTGCGTATTTAATTTTACTAATAATAAGTAAGAAATGCTACATTTATTAGAAAAAAAATGACGCATATTAATTTCTTTCTCGAGAAAAATTTTAATTTACTACTGTTATATTAAATGAGTCTTCACTTGTACTACGCAACATGTAAAGATATGTAAAGGCGTCAATTTATTTAAGACAAATGACATCTACATTATTAAAAAGTTTGAACATACTCTGCGCTTTGATTTTATGGCTTTATTTATTTACTTTTTGTTTATTTTAGGGGGGGGAGGAAATGTTCATATTTGATGTACACATACGGCCCCTTTTTTGCTCACGATGGCTCTTTCGAAGACTACCTAATATTTAAAGTGAATTCCGAACCACAATGAATATCCATGTCTGAACTTGGTAATCCAACCCATGAACTCTCGAGCAACACGTGCTGCGATTCTTCGCTCAGTAAGTAATTTAGGTAAGATGAAGAAAAGGGTGGCTTCGTTTGGTTCGTTTGCCCCTCAACGATCATTTTTTCACAAATGAAAGCTCCAAGAGCTATGGTTTAAAGTGGGACTCGAGCCCAAGAACTGCTGAACCGTAAGCCAAAGCACTGACCGAATAAACAATGAATTCCCGTTTAATATTCAATATCAATGATAATGATGGGATGGTTCTGGTCTGGGGAGAGAAAAGAAAGAGAACTTTCACGCTTTTTTAAAAGATAACGAATTATAAATAATGATGTTCTGGCAACAGAAAGGAGGAGAGAGATGGGGGGACTCACCGTTGTGCTCTGCGTATCCCCAGGCCGCCGCCATCGGACGAGAAGCTCTTTCTCCGAGCAAGGTGACCCGACGACTGAGCGCTCTTCCCGATGATCCCCGGCATCTTCCGCCTCCCCCCTCACTGCGCGTGCGCCAGCATCCCTCCCCACCCTCACCGCGCGCACAGGTGAAAAATTGCGAATCCACCACCTGTGTAAAGCATTCCTCCGTCGCGCAGTCGAAAAGTTTTTTATGGCTGTCCGTCGCGATTTCTTTTGGATGTCATAAAAGAAATAAAATGTTAGATTAAACATTTTCCGCTGAGGTGGCGCTTGGAGGTCTTGATAAGACCATTCCGTTGCCACCCCCTCTTCCAGTTCAGCAGAATAAATTTCTTTAGGCGTTTATTGCGTATCCCATATCTTACACTTTAGATATAGTCATTAAAAGTAATGAAATATAGATGAATAATACTATAAATAAAAAATTTTTTTAAAAAATGGAAAATAAAAAAAACTTTAAATAAAACTATTTTTATTGTCTCCTTCCAACCCTCCCCCCAGAAATATCAAAAAAATAACCCTTCTAAAAAAAAAACATGACATATTTTTAAATCGACAAGAATTTTTTTGACAAATTATCAAAATCGAAAATTTTATTCATTTAAAAAATTAAGTCAAATCTATCTTTCCCACTAAACAAAGAAAAGTCGTTTTCTAAACTTCACAACGAAAGAACTTCAAAGTTCTTCTTCTTTTCTAGTTTTCCTTCTAGTCACTGAAAAATCATAAAATGGTTTTAATTCACGATCGTTTGCAAATAAGAGTCAATGTTATTTTTTTTTAACTTACATCGTTCCAAAGCATCCATACAAAAAAGACGCGTTTCAGGTATGGAATCAAAATTTCATCTGATGTTTCATATATTGAATATTTATTTCTTTCAATTGCAATGAAGCAAGTGATACCTGAAACTCCGCATCCGGGAAGTCACTTCTTTCGAGTTGAGTTGCACACGAGATTCTCCTGCCCGTTTTGTCAGCCTAGATTTAT
>CM075860.1:9964787-10062287 GCA_037975125.1 Latrodectus hesperus | reverse complement strand
TATGCACATCTTAGGTTAGGATAGGAGGCTATATTTAACTTTATAAACCTTTTAACAGTATGGTACTCCAAGGCTGGAGAAGGCTGTTGTAGATCTGAGCCAGCCTTTGCCAATTTGTCAGCTGCGTCATTTCGCGCGATACCACAGTGGCTGGGTATCCATTGCAGCACAATTTGACGTCCCTCTTCTAGTAGAGAACTAATAGCCATTTGACAGAGATAAACAGACCTAATACTGCTAGGAGCAATTGAAGAGAGAGACCTGATGGTGGCCTGAGAGTCTATAAAAATACTATGTTGTTCTCATTACCCTTTCTGATCTCTTCAAGTGCTAATTGCACAGCGGCCACTTCACCATTGCAGCTGTTATAGTATTTCCCCAACAGCCTGGCAAAGCCTGAAACTCTTAGAGTATACTCCTGCACCAGCATTTCTAATGACATCCACAGCTGAACCATCTGTATAGACATAGAACCAAACAGATGATGGATAATGCTCATCGATAGTAGCTAGGGTAGCCATCCTTAGCTCGGAATTAGTGGAGACCTTCTTACTAACAGGTAGTATGATGTCTAGACAGCAATCAGCTCTATAAATATGGTTTTGAAAGATAAGGGGTCTAAATAAAGGCACTCTATCTGCATCCGGGATCTTATACCTATCTGACAATTCCCTGGTCAAAGTCAAAAGGTTTTCTGTGTTTTCAATCTTGGGGAAAACAGGAATATAATTTTTGCAGAACCCATCATCCCTTAGAAGCCTTTCGGAGAGTTTCAGGGCAGCGCTTTGTCTTCGACCTGCCAAAGGCTCCAACCCAGTCTGAATTTGCATTGCCTCAATAGGTGTAGATGAAGTCCCACCGGAGATAAGTCTAAGGACATGTAACATTAATATAAAAAAATTAAGATGTATTTTCCGGTACTTCTGTTGTGAATAAGATCGTAATAAACTCTTGCTGGGACATGTTAATTGGAAATGCTAATAATTTTAAATGCTTTTAAAACTAAAAATCATAAGTATTATAAAAATACTAACAAGAGAATACGTTTTTAAAAGGAGCAAATATGTTTTCTTTACTTGGTAATTTTCTGATATTTCTGCCCAGTTCACAGTAGGTGTTATTTTAAAGTTTCTTCAATTCGTGGACTCAAAAATGACATTAGAAATATTTTGTTAAAGTTATTTTAAATATATTAGAATTTTTTATACATATTTTAGTTACTTTTTGTTGATATTTAAAATTTGCTATGTTACCTAATTATAAATTAATACATATTTATGCATTATAAGAAATTAGTTCAATATGAATCAGTTCAAAACTAAAAGTAACTAAGAATAATATATGTCAATGGAAATTATTAAAAATTATACAAAAAGTTTTTTAATGTAAAATAACTGAGCAATCCAAATAGTAAATCTTATAATGGTTTATGTTAGCTAAAAATTAGTTTGAACAATATTATAATAATGTACAAGATATGTGAATACTAAAACCCATAGCAATTCATATGGATAGAGGTTCCTAATAGTACTGTTGTATTTAAACTAGTTTTTTAATAAGATTTTAACTTGATAACTTTTTTTAATTAAGAAATTAATAGTTCAGAAACATCTATGCGTTTAAAGAAGAAATTTAGAAAAACTTGTATCAAATTTACTTTATAAGATGATATATTTCAACTGTAAATAAAATTATCGATTAAAAATGTTCTGCACGGGAAATTTATTAATTTTATCTAAATTTCGTAAAATTTTTAAATTACATATTTTAAATTTATAAATAAGTAACTACACAAATCATTAAAAACTAGAATATAAATAACCGGGAAATTTCATTTCAATAGAAATTTCCATCAAAGGTTTTTTTGACTTTATTTTGATTAGAATAATCTTCGCTAAAACAATGCAGGAAATATTTTTTAACAAAATTAGATACCTGTCACTTAAGTGACGCTGACGCGTTCTCGATAAATACTGATCCAATGTACGTGCGCGGCTTAGGGAAAACCAGTTTTTACCGCGCTGTAGCTTAGTTTAGCATTAAGCTTGTTTACTATGGTTTATACCTTAAAAAGCTACCTCCAAAAACATTGTTACCTCTAAAATGGGTTTTAGTCAATTTTAGCACAAAATTTTTTTATTTAATATATATTAATATTAGGTCTACCGGAAAGTTCTGTCCGCTCCGGTTACAATCAGTTTCAACAACTATTCAGCTCAACAAACAATTTCCAACCATATTCGGAAACTAGGGTTTGTGTGGAAGTATTCGAGATGGGTGCCACACAAGTTAAGTGAGAAGAATTCGAATGATCGAATCATCATATGCACATCTCTGCTTGCACGCAACAAAATCGAACCCTTCTTGGACCGGATCATAACTGGGGATGAAAAGTGGATTACCTATGAAAACATCATAAGAAAAAGGGTATATTGTGAACCCGGAAAACCTGCCCCCTCTACCTCTAAACCGAAGTTGAGCCTGAACAAGAGAATGTTGTGTATAGGGTGGGACATTCGTGGACCAAAACTTTTTGAGCTGTTGAAACCAAACGAAAGGCTAAATTCGGAGAGGTACTGTCAGCAATTGGATAAATTAAAAACAGCACTCCAAGAAAAGAGGCCGGCGATGTTCAATAGGAAGGACATCATACTGCTTCATGACAATGCCAGGCCACGTGCTGCTTTGGGGACTCGTCAGAAAGTCGCAGAGCTAGGCTGGGAAATTCTGTGGCATCCACCATACTCCCCGGACCTAGCACCATCTGATTATCACTTGTTTCTGTCCTTACAAAATTTCTTGCAGGGCAAACAATTCAAGAACAAAGAAGATATCAGACAAGCACTGGTTCAATTTTTGGCCTCTAGAGATAAAACATTTTTTAAAAATGGGATATACAAATTGCCATCACGCTGGCAAGAAGTCATAAATATAATGATGGCAATTATATTATTCAAAAAGTTTATCCAAATTATGAAAAAATGTATTCCTTTGTTTCATTCTAAAACGGATAGAACTTTCCGGTAGACCTAATATTAAAATAAAATTTTCAGCCAATAAAATCTTCGTATCTACGTTATATTATTTTCACTTTTTCGTAAAAAAAATTAAGTTCATTTTGTTAATAAAACGATTTCTTATATAAGGAGCAAAGCATCAATTTGAAAGTCGTTTTCCATTCCATTAATTCAAGCCATAATACATGGACAATAGAACAGAAGAAAAACCAAAATAAAGACATCCACTTTTAAGGATAATGAAATTAGGCAAGGACGATTACAATTCCTAAAAATTTCATTCATTAATAGAATCCTAAGACTGGGAGCAAACGAGCGAGATAGACAATCGGATGATAGTTGTTCTGATGTCGCTATACGATGTGACTGTGACACAGATAAAACGTGCTATTTGACGTCACAGATACTTTAAACCAATGAGAATTCGCTTGTATTCTGGTTCCATTTCCGACTGACTCTCAAATCTTGTTTACTTATTTTTCATTGCTTACAAATACTTAATTTCTCTGTGTAACATTCGGTGTTTCTGTGTTTCATTTAAGCAATTGCATCACCATCCTCGACAATATAAAAAAGAAAAAAATCAATTTTCTTCAACTAATAAAATTTATTGTATTAAAAGTAAATTTCAAATTTTCATAATATTAAATGTTTGCAATTAAACACTTAAAATCGTTAATAATTTCAACTCAACAGCAACATGCATTTAAAGCAAATATTTAATTATATGGAAATTTGGTTTTATTGATAAGTCAACATAAATTTTATATTTTTTGAAACAGTTTTTTAAAAAGTTTCAGCAAACATGTGTGAAATTTCTTTATTTATTTGACTTCTTTTGTATTTATCGAAACAAGAACTGTCTTTAGAGTCCCGAAGTCATATATGGTCTATATAAATTAAATTAGTGTACTGGAGAGCGCAAAAATTTAAGTTACATATAACTATGTTTTTTAAAAATTAAAATTACCTCTAAATTAATTATAATAAATTCCTCCTCTTTAGTTGAAAATTTGTAATTAATATATCACAAACTTCCATTTCAAATTTCTAACACGAGGAATAAGGCCAAAAACACTTGGTCGAAAACTCCAATTAAAGCTGGATCATCGCGCGCGATTATGAATAATTGCAATATTTGTGAACGATCTCTTTTGAATCTGAAAACAATTGCCTTGCTTGCGCCAGCATTAAAAATTTTCCTTCACATTTTTTTATTTATTTATTTTTTTTCTTCAAATGAAAACACTGTATGTGAACCTGACTTTTATACAATGTAGTACAATTATTGAGGTAACTCTGTCTTATATGGTAAATGAATCCATCTAAATTTACGAACGATCCCTGACTGATGTCCACCGACGCATGTTTGACGAACAACTCAACTGATTATTTTTATTCTTGAGAAACAGTTAAATTCATTTTTATATACACAAGGAACACATAAATCAAAATGAAAAAGAACATTCGTGTCAAATATTCGATTTCAAATGTTCGAATATTAAAATATTCGATTTCAAATGTTCGAATATTAAAATATTCGATGTCAAACATTCGAATAATCGATTCCAAATATTTATATGGATTTACCATTCTGTAGAGAACAGCATTAATCCAGTGCAATGCGACGTTATTTAAGGCAGGCCGCAAATTCGGTAGACAATCCGATTAAGACGCCGTCTTATAGTAGACAAATGCGATCTTCTCGAAGTCTTAGTGTGACGTAGCTAAAACGTTGTATCTGACGTCATGGAATTTTAAACCAATGAAAGCGCTGTCTCGCGGAAAGTTGCCAAATATTTCAAACATGTTTGAAATCAAAAATCGTCTCGCGCTCCACCGCTTTTCTAAGACATCAATGACGTCATTTGGTCTGATGCGATTCTCGCGAGATGCTCAGCTTGCCTTGCGAGATAAGTCTCATGCGATCATCTACGAATTTGCGGACTGCCTAACGTCCATCCAGCATTGTTATCTTTTGGGTGGACACTTCATAAATAGCGACTTGTATTTACCTCGACAGACTTGCTTGCTGAGGGCAGAAGAGTTGCATTTTCGCCCGTTGTTCAACTGTGGCTAACATCGAACCCGGGACCTTACGTTCTGAAGAACCTATCCTACCATTAGGCCACGGTGAATCTCATTTCTTAAGATTGTTAGATTCGAGGACTCTAACCTAAGTGATCCCCACGTAAATTGATCTTTTGATAAAAAAAAAAACAAAGATGAAAGAAAACCATATTTTATGCGTCTCAAGCGACGTCCACAGGTAGATGTCGGAATCGTCTCAGCTAAAAGCGAAGACGATAAAGAGGCAGGAACAATGAATACATTCAGTGGAGATCAAGGGTGAGGCCGCTTATTTGGAGAAAGGATTCTCCGCCCTCTGCATACGCCGAACTGCTCCACGCCCCGGATAAAAGAACCCTTTGATGATCGGTCATGACTCATTCATAGCAGCCTGTCGATCGTTCAGAGACCGAGTGGTGCAGAGTGGGAGTTCTCCTGTCCCACTCTGCACCACTTCAAGGATGCGTTGCTTTGTTCATCGCTCGATGATCATTTTTGGCACACGAGGGATAGGATACAAACCCGCACATTAAAGTGGATTCCGAGACACTCCCAAGCCCGAGGATCGGGACCCCGAACCACGGGGCGGAACGCTGGTCTGTTGGCAACATTGAAAGAATGCCATTAAATAAATAGAAGCACATGCAATAAAGAAATTCCCTTTTCTGCTTTCGCAGCGTTTTATGCAAGGATAAATTTTCTCTTCTTCCGATTCGCCTGCGAATAATCTTCCGCTATGCTTGCAAGAGGGCTCTCCGAGACCTCGTGGTAGAACAGTACTCTAAAGAGGTGCCATTAAGTCTCGTACTCTAGACAGAAAAACTCTGCTCAGATTAGACTCTACATACTACAATACTCAACTCTAGGGGGTACTCTATAATTTACTAGCATTCTAATATTCTAGAGTACAGTGCAAATATTAGATGATTCTAAAAATCTCTAAAGGGTGGAAGGATCCCAAGCAGAAACTAAAGAGACATTCTAAAAGGCGAAAGGTCCTGGGTTCAATTCCAGCTACAAAGGAGCAACGCGGAAGATTAGTCTTCTGAATTTTACATGCAAGTCTACTGAAGGTGCTTGTGAGACTTACGGGTTTTCTCTTTGATTACTTATTACATATAAAAAAATTTTCCCCGGAAGGCAATTATTACGTAAAATAGTCTCAATCCAACAAACTGTTTACTCTCAAAGATATTATCCATTACTTTAACTAAACTATCCACTTTTTACAGTTCGGATGGTCGTTTAAATGTTTAATTTTAGATCCAAAAGAGTATCAAAATTGATTGCGAATCTGCATTCTAAATCAGATTCGCAGACCGTGCAAGCATTCATACCCGAGGCGGGAATTGATTTCAGCGATGGTCAAATTCATGCGGCAATTTTTTTAGTTCCTCGTTTGGCGCACACATTTCCTACACAGGTACTTCCTTTGGGCAGAATAAATTACTTCATTTAACCAATACAGTGAACATGAATGGTAACAGACACATAACTTAAAATTGTACAAATATATCATTTATAAAATCTCTCTAAAAAATAACCAAAGCAAAATTCAGCTGCTAAACCACACTCAGAGACACCGGCTGCAAAAATAATTTCGTCGTTTCCATCCCATGCAGACGGGGATGGGGGAAGAGAGTGGGGATTCGACAGCCCGAAATAAAACCAGAGCCGCTGCCAGGACATGTCATCCACTGAATCAGCACAATTCAGTGGAACAATGCGCCGTTCGTCAAAGCGAACACAATTGCTGTACTTCGCACATCCTATGAATGCTGATCACAAAACAAGTGTCATCATTACGAGCTATTTACGAACTCTTCTATGAAGAATCGCGCTCGAGATGATTTGTACTTATGAACGATGACTCAACCATGAGGTTTCGGATTTTCTGCACTTTTATTTCAAAACTGCTCCACACCCCATCCAAATTTTGTGATCTCTGTGAACGACTCACAAAGAGTGATCCATTACAAAAAACTTCTTTCTGCTCAAAATTTATTTTAAAAGAAAACATTTTGGGCATTCATCAGTGAAGTGTCCCTTTTGGCTTGTTCGTTTGTGGACCCATGTTTGGTTTGTTTGTCGCTCAACGGTCATTTTTTGCACACGACGGCTAATTAGACCAGGACCTACGGTTTAAAGTGGATTCCGAACCACTACAAACATCCATGCCCAAGGTGGGATTCGAACCCACGAACTGTTGAACCGAAGGCAAGAGCGCTAACCATTGGGCTGCCAGCTCAGCTTCCGCTGGTGTGGATGTGGAGAAAGAGTGCCAGCTCAGGTGTGACCTCGTCACCTAATCGTGATTCAAACTGACGAGGCACTAAGTGATAGGCGAGTATTCCAAACCCGTTAACGTATAGGTACAGTTCAGGGTTCGCCTACACCGCTATGTATTCATGTATGTCAAGTCAGGGTTCGAACTCACAATCTACCGATAATGGAAACGACCTCCTCGTCGTACAATTGGGCCACCGCGGCCTTTATAAAAACTCATGAACAAAGGCCAGGGCCAAGACTAACATTTAAGAAAATATTCTTTCCTAGTTCATTAACTCATCTCAACTTCTTTTATTTCTATAAAAAAAGTTATTAGAATACTGCGATGATAAAAAAGGGTACTTCATATGATGTGTCGCTGTCTGTTGCGAAGGTGGGTTCGTTGCAACAAAAGCTTAATTTCCGGGCACTCGAGAGAAAATCGTTCGAAAACACTTCCAAAAGTGCCACGATGAGCACGCTCCTTCAGGGAGTGAATCGATTTTGATTGGCATCTCAGAGAGCGGGGCTGACGGAACGGAAGGGACAAAGAAAAGTTCGAACACAGAGGGTAGATGAACGAGCGAACCCCCGTCGCCCCCTTTAATGCATTTGAGTCAATTCTAAGTTACAGTCGCAGCAGTCAACACATCCGGTTTATCAGAAGCAAACAAACACCTGAAATGCATTCAATCATGTACTTTGTCTTTTTTTACCTTCTTTCATTTAATAATCACTCTACTAAGGAAAGTTCATTTACAAAAACAATCAATTTTAACACCGTTCTCGAAAGTGATGTGACGGCTTATTCCGTGCAGAGAAGTCATTCCACCAGCAACAGCGACCTCTAACGATCTATTTTTACTTTTCAACATAACTCGAGAAGGGTGGTCGACAGGATCATGAAGCGAGACATTTACCAGCGCACACATCGAATTGATAAGCGCGTACCCGAAATACTTTACAGTTCATTAGTAAAATGTTTCTGCGTATTATATATCTATTGGTTGAAGTAAAAATTAAATATATATATAACTAGATTAATTAAAAAACAGAGTTGCAGACCAACTTGTCTAGTGGTCAGCATGCTTGACTACGGATAAGGAGGTCCCGGGTTCGAATCCCGGTTCGGGCATGGATGTACTGTCCCTCTATCTATCTCTATCTTTCCTTGTATGAATCAGGTGTGAATGGTTGCCTACCCTATAAACGGGTCCCTATGGCATCTGTGTACTGAAGAAGTCGGACTCCACACCAAAATAGGGTTCAGTTGGAAAAGTGGAGCAGCGCAACCCATATTGCCAGCCTAGATGGCACACGACAACAACAACAATTAAAAACAGAGTTAAATCATTTAAAAAATTTTATACACAATAAATGAAGAAAATTAAATAAATTGATTTGCACAAATTGGAAAAAACTTTTCAAAATTAGAAATACGTTTGGAATGAGAACAAGACAAAGGAAAGATACGAGAGTTATGAAAACGGAAGAAAGGAAAACTGAACAACCCTCAGGAGCGACAGAACTCGTCCCTTCTCTTTAGAAAAGGGGTGGGGCGTATCGAATTTATTTGTACGAGGATTCTAACGATTCACAAATAAATTTTCACGGCCTTCCGAAGAAAACTTCGAAAAACACCAATTAAAAAAGAAACCAAAAACTCTGAATCAAAAATTTTTTCAAACAAAATGTATGACCAATGCTTGTATGTTATAAAATTGTTGTTTTTATGATTTTTATCATAGAAAATATATAGGTTTTTAGATTAAACTGATGAGGATAAATGAATTATAAACTACATGCATATTATTTCAAAGAGATGTTTAAAATTAATAAACAAATTTACCAACCATTTCAATGTTTTTCCATCCAAATAACGATTACAAAATTATAAGAGACTACTACTGAAAACATATTTTCACAAAACTAAAAATGAGTCGGTCGCCACCCTTTTCCAAGATTGATTCGATAAAAAGTCTAGGATGTGAATTGATAGTAAAGGTGTTTCGGAATCTTGTCCAACTCCACATCAACGCTGATTCCCTCGCCTGACCGCTGATGGAATTTCATTTCCGCGCGGGTTTAGGCTCTTACTTATTTTCTCGCTATAAAATTCTCATTTATTTTAAATATTTTACTTTTACTACTATTTATAACACATTTTCATTTTTTATATACTTTATAAGACCTAAATTTTCAAACTTCAAGCAAAGATAATTCTGTTCCGCGCAGAACTCTCTCATAAAACCTGAAAAATTCGAATTTTTTTAGAATATTATCGTTTGCATTTTTTTTTCGTCATCGATAGTTTACAATCGTCTTGGAAAGGAAAACTATACATTTGAAAACTCAAACAGTTTTAAATACAAAATGAGTTACATTAAAAATCTTGTGGAACACCCATATTTCCAAAAATCATTTCCAACGTGAAACTCAATTTTTTTTTTTCCATTTAATGATCTACCTCAGAAAAGACAAATTATTTTAACTCTGCACTTCAATTTTTTTAAATTCACTGCACTATTAAAATGAGGGATGTTTTGAACAGTTTTATATAATTTTTCAGCACATTTCATTCATACATATATGTACCTACATACGCATGCGCACAAGAGTGGTCAATTTTAATTGGACTTAAGTACTTAGCCTAGGTGCTTAGACTTTACTATGCAAATTGCAGCTTCAAACTGTTTTAATGGATTCTTTTAAGCAGACTGTACTTGAATTATGAGCCTCTCTTCAAATTCATTTTTTTCAGTGTGTTGCTCTTTTTAAAGTCCTATTAATTGGTAATCCTTTGTATTTTCGTACATTTGTAATTCTATGTATTCCTGTAAGCGTGTAATTCTACGAATTTTTATGTAATCATAAATATTCTTGTGTAATTCCATAATCATATACATTTTTGTACCATTGTTATCCTATATAATTTTGTATCCCATCTCAAAATTGAGTCCACGGGGCCTAGTTAGTGCGGGAGTCATTCTCCCTTTCGAAGGAAGTGAGATTGAGTCCCAGGCTGGCCAAGGTTCCGTTGTGTTCGCTAAAGGTGGCCGAGGCACACTAAATCTGGCCGCAATGTCCTCCAGGTGAGGTGACGCATCTGGGGGTGGCAGGTCAAGACTTGGGGGTCTTCTGCTTGCCCCTGCTTCAAAATCACGAAGACTATCCGGCTGCTTCTATCCAACGGGTAAAGTCCATTTAAGGGCTAGGTACAGGGAAGTATGCTGCTGCAACAACAACAACATTTTATGTACCTAAATCTGAGCCATCAGCGTTTCATTCAGACATGTTAAATTTATTGAATTTACCTAGATAGAAATAGATGTGTCTAAATCATGGGGTTAACAAACTTTTTTTCTCGTGGACCACTTTCAAAGTCTTACTATTTTCGGTAGACCCCCTGTGCTGATACTTTTCTATTGTATTCCCAAAACTCCTGAAAAATATCACAATAAATTGGGGGTGTTAAGAAGATAAAAAGTAGCACAATTTCTTTTGTGTCCTATTTATTAAAATAATACTTATGGTTATACAAAATTATAAGCAGTTATTATTACAAACAATCAACAATCGACAAAAAATCAACTTGAAATGTAAATCAACAATAAAAAATAGTCATACTTTTAATGAGACGAATGTACTTGATGAATTACGCACGGGTGGCATTTTGCAAGTCTCGACATATGGTGTATGTTTGTACTATTATCTATTGTTCTATTCAATTCTGTGTTTGAACTGAGTCTCGAATATTTTGAGTACCTATCTAGTGAATGATGCCACCTGCCTACGTTGACAGGTAAATACAAGCCAAAAAATTTTCGTGGACACACACTTACAACTTGTGAACCTCTGTTTTCTTTTCACGTTTACGTGGACCCCCGTGTGGTCTCCTACGAACCCCTGAAGGTCCACCTGTATCACTTTGGGAACCTATGGTCCAAATGAATATCATACTTTCAAGGTATTCTTATAACACTTTATCATTTCGTCTTTAAAACAAGGTCCTGCAACAATTTGAAAAGGATCCCAATAAACATCCGCACCCGAGGAGGGAACAGAATGCATGACCACTGGGCGATCATTTTCAGATGAAAACACAATGGAAATTCAAGTAATTACTGCATTAACAAAAAAAAGCTGACATTTTTTAATTGGCTGACGCAAATAAACAAATTTAACTTAGAAAAAAAAGTTCACGATAGGAAAAATGAAATTCGTCTCGCTTACGACAGTGACGTGGACGAAATCAATCAAACTTTACTTATGTTTGATCATCTCATGCTAACAGCAGGGGGGAAAGACAGTGCCGCGTGGAGGCGCCCACCCCACGCATCCAAGGGAAGCATCTTCATGGAGCAGTCACATGGGAGGAAAACTCCCACGCCCCTCCTCTTCCACCTCCTCAACGTCCATCGTGACATATCGCAGCTGCTGCAAGTTAGTTTCTTCAAATAAAACTCTTTTAGAAAACTCAAGTTGGCATCAAACAATTTATAAATACAGAATCATCAACCCTTCAGTTCAGTTGACTAGCGGCGACTGAATAACGGAAAAGGTCTTATTTAGCGAACGGGAGCTAATGAGACCTAGGGTTTAAAGTGCATCCACAGAAACGATCCAAATCCAAACCCAAAGTGGGATTCGAACTCACAAACTGTTGAACCGACGACAAAAGCGCTAACCAGCTGGGAATATTACCTTTCTGCCTCATACATGCGCATTTGTCGGAGTGAGTGCTCGGGAGTGTTCCAGGTTTCCCGAATGCGACCCACAATCTGAGAAAAATCCTCCGGTGAAGTAATTGAACGGAACGATATCGTTCGGCTGTCCATTTCCTAATTATCAACAGTGGCTGGGATCGAACAAGGGATCTTTTATCTACAAGGCTTTTCCTATCCACGATATTCTCTAGAGTAATGGTTAGCGGAAAGGTGGCTCAGTAGTCAAGTAGTTGGCTGTGCATAACGGTTTTGGTAAGTAAAATACAGGTGGTCGGTAAAATGTAAAGCAATGACAATAACAGTAGCAAGTGTTGCGTGGTTTATTCGTCATTAACTGAAGCAAAATCTACAGTGTCAAGTAAATTCCGAATCATTAAGTATTAATGCTCAAGATGTTCGTATTCACTCGCATTTAAATGTGAAGGTAAGCGTGCTAATACTTCTATTATACTAAATAAAGCCGCCCTACTTGTCTAGTGACCAGCGTGCTGACTGCAGATAAGGAGGTCCTGGGTTCGAATCCCGGTTCGGGCATGGATGTACTTTCTCTCTCTATCTATCCTGTCTTTGTCCTTTCCTTGTATGAATGAGGTGGGAATGGTTGCCTACCCTATAAACGGGTCCCTATGGCATGTGTGTACAGAGGAAGTCTGGACTCCACACCAAAATAAGGTTCAGTTGGAAAAGTGGAGCAGCGCACCCCATATTGCCAGCGTAGCTGGCACACGACAAAGAATGAATACTTAATAAAAATGTTATATATATATATATATATATATATATATATATATATATATATATATATATATATATATATATAGAGAGAGAGAGAGAGAGAGAGAGAGAGAGAGAGAGAGAGACACCTTGGAGGAAAGAAAATCAGTAGATTCTACTGATTTTGAAGGAAAAATTCAGCAGACACTGTTAGCGGGATTTTTTGCTTGAAACAGAATAATTAAAACGACAATACCACAAAAAGGCAATTTTACTGCTTAGATTATGCATTCTGAGAATGATTTATGTTCAACACATATTTTGTGTTAATCTTAATTTTTTAATAAAATATTCATCAACCTTATAAAGGAAACTGTGAAAGACTAAAGAATATACTACTTGTAAAAAAGAAACATCAACGTTTATGTCTCAATATTTATATTATAGGGCAAGTTTGTTTGTTTGTCGCTCAACGGTCATTTTTTGCGCATGAGGGCTAATTAGACCGGGACCTACGAGTGAAAAATCAGAAGTCTCCCGATAAAATCATTAGAGTTCGCAATTATGCAACGCCTATCCAGCGCAAAAGCAGCTAGTAAGTTACGAGAATAATTAGAAGTACCAAAATATAAATTGAAATATAAAGATAACATACTTAAGGCAAAATATTAAAAATAATAAGAAGCATAGCGACTTTGTCTTCTTCAGGGGGATATGGTCAACTATGCTTCTTATTATTTTTTCATATTTTGTCTTAAATAAATATATTTTTTTATATTTGAATTTATATTTTGGTATTTCTAAATTATATATATATATATATATATATATATATATATATATATATATATATTAATATATATATATATATATACATGAATATATATATGAATATAATTATATATATATATATGAATATATATATGAATATAAATAAATAAATATATATATATATATATATATATATATATATATATATATATATATATATATATATATATATATATTCCTTTCAGATTCGTTACAGTTATTGAGATAATCTTTTACATAAAAGTAATTCCCGAGAGCGAAATGAAATAAAATTCTATAATTCAAAGCTTGCACTTTCTGTCGAGTTCACAATAAATAATTAAACACATTTTATTATTAATACTGATGCAACTTAAACCTACATTTACTTTTAATATAATGTGAATTAAATAGTGAAAAAAATGTACTTAAAATAATAAAACCTATAAAAATGGTAAAAATTTATCAAGTCTACAAGAAAATAATTATAATCATTTTGTATTTTGTTTGTGCAAAATATCTTCTAAAAACATTACAATGAAAATTTAGTCCCTCTTTTTTTCTGCAATTTGAAAAAAATAACTTTTTACAAACTTAATTTTAAAAAATTTAAAAAAAACATATTTTTCAGATATCATCATCGGTAAATAACTACAATCATATAAATTTTACTGAAATGAATTCAGAACAATTAATCATTCTGGGACAATTTCTTTTCGAACATCAAATTTCTTTTTGATTATTAAGGAAAATACATATAGTAGGGGTGAATTAAATTGTATACTTTGATATAAAACAGGGATGGCCTTGAGTGCATCATGAAATGGTTTCTTAATTACGTCGAATGCAAAATTACAATGCGAAGCGTTCGTTTTCTGCCGCCATATTTTAAAGAAAATAAGCTACTGTTTCCCAGAAACCTGTTCCCATCATTCAATACACCATAAAAGTGAAAGAAAGCAGACGATGTGAATGCAGTAAATGGCGAGAACAACGCCAAGAACACAATGGAATGTAACACGTACTTCTGAATTATTCGCCCATTGTCAAAGCGTTGCCAGACAAGGAAAAGAATCGTAAGTGACAGAATTTATGTCTTTTGCAACAAACGAGAGGAATAATTTTAATAGTTTTGCGTTTCAAGTGTACATATAGTTTCCGAGTAAAGGTCTTCATTGGTTGTGATGCCATAACAGAATTACGATTTGTACAGGTAAAAAGAAGTCTTAGATAATAAACTATTTATCCGAAATGAAATGAAGCGAAGCTCTTAAGGATTCATTCGAAAAGAGTACAGGTCGCTATCAAAAAAGGCTTAAGAGAAGAATTGCTATGCGAAAAAAAGTATCGTAAAAATAACTTTGATATAATTCAACAGGATTATTAAAAAGAGATTGTTCTTTTATTATTTTTTACTCTTCCAATAATTAGAAAAAAGGAATGATTCAACTATATTAGAAGCATTAAAACTAGAATTATAATCAACATAAAAACTGTACATTGAGGAAAAAAATTGTCCATGAATTTTGAAATATTAAAAACTTAATATGCTGTTGTTATAATCAGGGTCTCGTCTTTATTATTTTCAGTGCTTCAATATTTTATTTCTATTCTTCATTTTCACTACAGATTTAAGAAAAAATTACGAATAGAATGATCACTATAGAAGTAATTAAGCAACATTTTTTGAAAATTTAATGCTGCATAGTACCTTCAGACAATTTAGTTTTTTAAATACCCTAATTCTGTATTCAGTGTTAAAATGGTCGTCAATAAAATATTCAAAGTAACAGAATAGAACATAAATTGCCCCAATACCTTGTTTCCAAAATATACTTCTCATCCACATTTGTTGTTTAAATTATTTTTTTACAAATGTGAAAAAAAATTTAACTTTTCTAATGGTTGTAAAAATAGAGAATAAAACTAAATTAATTACCAAATAATTAAATATGACCAACATGTTAAAAATGTGATTATCAATATTTAGGATACGATATTTATTTTTCATACTAATTATTACAGAGCTACAGAGGGTATTAACACATTTTTAGTACGATTTCGATAAAGAATTTAAAAGAAATAAATGTTTTAGAATAAACAATTTTGGCAACAGCTTATTTGAAATGAGAAATCTCGTCTACTATTTTTAAATTTATTCTTTTAAAATGTCGCATGTTATGTTTGTGCGCTTTCCGAAGGGAAATATTCTTATTCCAGAATTCAAAAACGTTGTGAAATGCACGGTATTAAATTTTCTAAGTGCAAAATGAGCAACATTATTAATCGGACAAGTAAAAACCGTCAATCATTATTTCTACATGTAAAGAAGACTCCAAACGAATATCCAAAAAAGGTACTTACTGTTACAAATGTTTCTAAAGTGAAATCGTTGGTAACAAGAAAAAATCCGCTAACATAGTTATCAACAGCAAAGTCTTTAGATACATCTGTAGCAACAATAAATAAATTAACCCAGATTTACAACTTAAAAAAACGAAAAAAAGCATATTGTTCACCAGCTTTTGCCGAGACATGTGGCTCAACGTAAAGCATTTTGTAGAATCCTGTATGAAAACCATTTAGCAGGAGATAAATGGAAATACTTTATGAGCCTTGATGAAGCATATGTTTACGTAAATGACTGCAACAAAAAAGGTCTATTTACTATAGAAAACGAGGAGAAAAAATTTACAAATCTGGTTCCGTCAATGTAAAGAAAGTTTCAATAAGGGGTTTATGATTGTCGCAAATTTCTCCACAATAGGAAATTAAAAATAAGAAGAGTGGGGAAAAAACGTTAAAATCAACTCATCATACTATCAGAAGGTGTCCAATATTTCAGAAAAAATTCCACTTCTTTATCTCAATGATTTTCAAAGAGTGAAACTTCATGGAGACAAAGCTACAAGTCATACTTCGAAAACTGCCACTGCATTCCTTGAAAAAATGAAGACTAATACAGGTATTGCATATATCCCTTTTCAACATATTCCTACAAAGTCCCCTGACTTTTCATCAATGGACTATTGTGCCTTTGGTCTGTTAAAAAGAGCTCTTTCTAAACGCAAATCCACCACGATATGTGGACTCTGGAAAGTAGTGGAAGAGGAATGGAAAGCAATACCCCTGGAAATTTTACGAAATGCTCTTCTATCATGGAAAGCACGATGCAAACGTAAAGTCCAGAAAAAAGGCTATCAGATCGAACATTAAAGAAAATAGTCTTTACATTTTAAACAGTAATTAAACGGTCCCGAAATCGTTCTAAAAATGTGTTAATACCCTCTGTACAATTCTTTTGTCCGCTAAATGTCTCGAAATTTGATTTGAGAATAACTGTAGGGATGCGAGTGAAACTTTTATCGGGAAGTCGAGTGCAACTAACTTTAAAATATTATGTTCCCTTTCAAAATTATAAAGATAATTCTAATTAATCTAAATCTGATTTGTAAACCTTGTAAATTAACTTATGCTATTATTTAATTAATTTAAGCTATTGCTTAGCATTCCCTGCCAGAACACTTCTCGCTTCAAGAGAATGTAATTGTTTTTCTCCTTTTAATATTGTCGCTGTTTATTTTACTAATGGCTGGAACACACTCGGGGTCCTGCTTGGCAGCTGCATCAGCCTTTGCATTGCCGAGGAGATTTACATGGCTTGGGACCCAACAGAAAATAATTTATCAGTTAAAAAACTATATAGCAAAATTACAGCACATTTATAACAAAACTATAGCAAGAGCATTGGATTCCCTTGCTGGCAAGGAAATCCAGTGCGTGAAGATACTCAACACAAGATAACATGTGCAATTATCGCTTTAAAAATACTCAAACAGTCAGTATGCACGCCAAATTTACAAATATCACATGTATTCACGTGCTGAAGAGCACGACATTGTTGTAACTTCAGTAGTAAAGATGGAGTAGGACGTATGGAGGCTATAGCTAACGGTAACATCAGCAACAAAGCAACATGTCCGGCAGTCTTTGATCAATCAGAGAATACTTGCGTGTACTAACATAGATGAGATGAAGCAGTAGAAAACGAATAGTAGTTATATAGACTTTCAGTGCTCAGCAGAAAGATTGATAACTGCACTGTGTACATTATACCAAGGTGGATATAATAGCACGTCTGTTTTGTCCCCATGGACACCACATAGTTCAGACAAAAGCGAATTTGATTATGCCCGAGGGAAAAAAGTGCTATGCTTGACGTACGATCAGTATATAGTTTTTACAATGAAGAAATCGAGAGGGACTTAATGCATAATGATATTCAAATATGATCTTAACATAATAATTAAGGTATTGCAGGTCTGTTGCTTGGTCCTTGCTTCTAAACGACGAAGAATCCACCCGGCTGCTTAATTCAACTGGTAGAGACCAACTCAGGACTAGGTACAGGAAAGTATACTGGTGCAACAACAACATAATAATTAAGAGAAAACTGCATTGTCTCAAGTCAAAAGACAATCGATGATAAATTAGACTCTGGACTGGTGATGTGCGGAATGCGCCTGAGCACATCCTCAAGACAAAGTAATTAACAGTGACTAATCTGCTTAAGACACCAGGCATTACGGCAGGTGATGGATAACTGAACGTATTTTCTCCCTTTTTAAAAGAATTCATCTTCATTAGAAGCCGTGAGCTCCCTCTAGTAAACTTGATGTCAATGCGACCCGTGTTTAAGGCGAACGTCCTAGTGTCCTAACATGCCTGGCGAACTCCTGGAGTACTTTGCGTTACCAAGTAACTCGAGCAATACAGTGTGGGTCTTTTCATTTCCTCCGCTCATGCAGCTAAAATCTATGAGGTAAGCCTGTCTTTACAAGATAAGGAAATCAAGTAAAGTAGTAGAAATGTGTCATTGGGTACCAAAGGTAGAAATGATTTCTCGTTCATCCACGTCTGGAGTAAAGCAGGAGGCACATAATTGCTTCTTAAGACAGGATAAAGAAAACTACTTCACACGATGGGCTTTCGCTAGAAGGCCATGTATGTAGAAAATTCCATAAGAGCTGAGAAATGTGCATGTTGTATACGAATGTGATGCCCTAATTCAGTTTACGATTTTAGATACTAATGCTACTGAAAAATTACAGCTCAGCTCCATCTTTCTTATTTCATAACTAAAGTAGGAGACCCTAACAGATGGAGCCAGATTATTTTGGATATGGGACCTCTTACAAAATTCTTTTAGAAGAGGCGCCTTGAATGTCGAATCCAACATAGAAGAAAACATACATGAAACGAGCATTAACATTTAGTTTAAGACTTACATAAGCAACTCTCGTAAAGGCTATCAATTGATAATTGAGAGGATTTGAAAGGAATTTACTAGGTTTCATGACCGGAATCACTACAGTTTCATTCCAAAGTGCTACAAATGCATTTTCTCAGTCCAGATCCTACTAAACAAAAGAAGTTCGATAAGTCTGGGCTTAAATATCGAAGAATGAGAATACTTTCTTGACAGTTGTCTGTCTATCATGAGAACAGCGTGCACCAATTTCTCTGCACCAGTCCGCTGCTGTAGAAACAAGACATGCTTCATTTTCGATAGAGGGAGAAAAAGAATAACTTCGGCTTATTGAACGTCTGGAGAAAGACATGAGGTAATAACTTAGATACCGTCAGTTCATAACATCCATAGCCCCCATATGAAATGGACAATTCTTGTTACGTCACGACACTCGCGGTAAACGTCACTCACCGCACTACTTGGAGGAAGCTATTCTTATGGTATAAATATAGTAACTCCCCAAGGTGTTGCAGAGCAAGCGTTCACGTTTCTCCGAACATACCATCCATTGCAAATGCATAGGAAATAGGATGAAAGAGTCCCAATGATTAATAAGTTCATAACGAAATACAACTTTTAAATGTTCAGTTCCTTATACGATTTAACTGTTAGCGGGTTTTTTTTTTTTTTTTTTTTTTTTTACATGAAGACTATGTACTCGATCTTCACAAGAAGTCCACAAAAGTTGCCTAGCAAAAGTAACCTAAAAACCTAAAAAACCCGATACAAAAGTAACCTAAAAAACCCGACAGTGCAAATAACGGCTTCATACATTTTATGTGAAAACGTTTCCCCAAATATCTAGTCAAGATCATCAAGTTAACAACGTATTTAAATCAAAAGTAAATGCCCTTGTGATTTTTTTAAAGCAATATTTTAAACATTTATTTTCTTGGCGATTACATGCGTTGCTTGCAATTCCTCATTTCATTATTCTCTTTTTGACTTTCTAACAATATTGCAAGCAGTCCGAATTTCAGCAGATTTTCATTTCAACTGCAAACATCTTTTTTCTTTCCTAAATCAACGAACCGCGATCTGGAACACAGAGTCGCCTCAACATATTCTCAGTTGTAAATTTTATTTTAACCTTCGCAAAAAATAAAAAGTGCATAATATCCGCCTCAATTCCATCTTTCATTCAAACAACATTTCAAGAAGCATTAAAATCCATTAGTAAAGATTTTTCGTGTCAACTAACATTTAAGGCAGACATTCTATCCTGGACCAAGCGCCATAGGTTTTCTAAACAGAAATAACAATACATGACAATCAAGAAGCAAATATTAATATTTCCTCACGGAACCTCAAAATGGATCGCAATGGCTTTTAAATTCAGAACAGATGCAAAATAAAGTACCAGTTCACCTCACGGAATGACTTAAAATGTTCGTAAAATAACCGCGGTTTTGTTGGTGGAAAGCCGAATGGATTTTCGTATCCGCTGCGACATGTTCTTTCCAGTGCATGTGTACCACAACTCCGTGTAAGGCAGAAGTACAACCTACATCTCCCATGATTCAAAATTGAATGGTATCGAACCTGGGACTTTCCACTCTGAACTGTCCTACCAGTATGACATACAAACTCGACTTCGAGACGAAGAAACGAGAAAGCATCAAAACAAGTAAAGCATACAAAGCTTTATGGGGGAATGTAAATAAATGTTATCACCTAAATATTAAGATGATTCTTCAGGCAATGTTCTATTCTGCTGATATTCATTTTCGCCCCCGTCAGCTCTAATGCCTACTTTTATTGGTTGGAGCATCGGCTTTCCGTTCGGAAGGGCGGGGTTCGATTCCCAATGCCGTCAAGTGCATGCGATATCCGTGCTCGTTAAATCTGTAGAATCGAAAGTCCTGTGGTCGGTCGTTGAGCAGTTACCATAGGTGTAATGGTCTGAAAAAACTTTCTTCTCTTTTCACATACCAAAGTCAAAATTGAGGGAATGGATCCTCTGCTGGTGACATCTATCGGAGAAGTTTAGAGTAAAGTCGAATTTTCACCTTCATGGTGCTCTGGTTAAACGAAAGACTGACTTAAGTTCGCATTGCCATCGACACAGCGAGCTTGGCTTGTCCAAGTGTCATAAGTAACAACACAACAATACAATTTACGGATACTTCATTTTACCCTTCCACTGAAGTCCATTACTGGCTTAAAGACACGGCGAATTCCCGAGATCATTTCGACACTCTACAGAAGGCCCATGCAATACGAAACAGGCTATGAACAGGAAATGTTTCAACCATTTGCTCAATGAAATTTTTTAAGAAATCTCGCATTTCACTAAACTGCACACTCAAATTATAAATTAAGTAAAACTGAGTATTACGGTCACATCCTCGCCGAATTGGCGACATATTTTTCGCCAAGAGGAAAAGACGTAGGTATTGGAATTCGATTAGCAACCCAGAATAGGCGCCAATCGGCATAAAAAATCAGGATTTTTCACGAATTCTAATTGCTAGGCCCTAATACTAAATAAGAAAACAATAACAACCATGTAAATAAAGCGGAATTTTCCCCCGATTTCAAATTGCTAAGCCTAACGGTCAATAATAAAACTTTAATGGTAATAAGAATTGATTAAAGTTTCCATTTAAAAATAGTTCAGAATTAAATTGAAGGAAATAAAATAGCAAAAATAAATTATTACATTTTAATAACATTTAGTTAAAAATAAAGAATTTCAGAATTTCTCTCTAGTAAATGAATTTTTTTAATATATATATATATTTAATAATTAATTTTCATAAATCCAGTTATTTAAGATGAAATGTTACAAATCATTACTACATAACCAACCTGGAATAATTTTAAAAAATACGACGACTCTATAATTTCGTTCATTATTGGAAATTTAAATATTTAACACATAATTCAAGGAATTTAGAAAACAGAAAAATTCTGTAATTCAGTTTATTAATGAAAATAAAATTCTTACTTTCATTTTTCATCCGGCGATCTACATGCACGGCAAAATCCAAAATGATGATAAAAGTTTGAATTTAATTTCTGGCTCGATATCAGCAGTGAAATACAACACGAATATTAAAGACAGTATTATAATTCCGGCACTATATCCACAGAGAAATACATAATGAATATGAAAGACGGTATTGAAATTCGGGCACTATATCCATAGCGAAACGAAAAAAATGAATATAAAAGACAATATTTATATTTCGCGCTACAGCCGAAGCGAAATAAAAAGTAAATATGAAAAAATAGGATTCATATTGTCGCGCTTATATCCAAAATAATAATAATAATAATTAAATGAAAATGTTGAAATATCCGAATTGTGTGCGGCGGCGAGACATTCCGTATCTGTATTCAGTGACATATTAGGCAACTAATGGCTTTTGGTGATTTTTTGGCGAAAGGAAAAAAATTACCAGATTTGGCGATTTTTTGCGCTTGTCAAACTGTGTCCGTAATACTCAGTTGAGCCTATAAATTATTGAATTCAAAAATAATCTAATTATACACGCTACTATAATACATATTAAAACTTAATAAAGAAAAATTGATTCCTTTCTATGACAACGATTCATGGTGCAAATCTTTTTCAAAACACATTATTTTCATTTATTATAAACGGTGTAATTACGGAATACATAACGTATATCTAAAAAGAAAAACGTCACTCGATCGCATTTCCGGTTACGAAAGGTTGTTGAAGTGACAACATCGTTTCAACTGTCAAAAATATATCAACCTTGCCTCAGCTTTGACACAAATTTTTAAACAAAATTCAAGAACAGATCATCTATAAATATTAATCGAACCGAAAATAGTGAGAAACAAATATTTTTTGGTGTGAATTTGTAATTCACAAAAAATCTTTTGAAATTACGTATTCAAATATATTGTCTCAGTATATACTACATGTAGTCCTATAGTTTATATTAATACATGTCTTTATTGTACGTCAGGAATATTAAATAATAAAACAAAAAATTTTCATTCTCGTACTTCCATAGAACAAAATGATTCCGCAAATGAAAAATACAGAAAAGCCAATGAAAGAGCAGCGCTTTTCAAACTTAAGAAATGAAAAATATTCAGAATAACCGTAAGGGGAAAAAACTTTTAAAATATCCGGTCTAAAAGATAGAATTCTTCCAAAATACTCATTTCTTTCGAATAAATTCGAAGGTTTACTTTTATTGAATAAATTAAAATATAGAAGAATGAATTGACATTTTTTATCTGCAAATAAATAATAATTTTTTCATAACTTTTTTTATTTTGTTCCACAACAGCTTCCTAAATTTATTATTCAAGTTCAGGTTAGCTACACCTATAATCTCCACTTAAGCTTCTCATTTTTCTTTTCTCAAAAAATATTCCTTTACTGCTTGCAGCATGCCAAGATGTGTCATTCTAACGAACTTGCACATTTGAATTTGTACATACACATGAGTAAGTTTATTACACATGCTTCAGTTCTGCATTCACTTTTCGCAATGGCTAATTTAAATTTAAATGGTGTTCCAATTCGCCATCTGCACAAAAGGCCGACATTCGAAGTCAAGGACAATCGTTTACCCATAAAAAGTGCTGGATGGTCAAATCATTGAGACCATAATAAAATAAAAAAATATTCATTTAAAAATGTAGATGTGAAACATTTTCAACAATAAAATGAAAATAAGAACTCTTTTTAAACTCAATTTTATTTAGCATATGTTTTTATACAGACCTTTTTATAAGTTATATTTTTAATTTTACTTTATTCATCAAGAGAGAATAGTTTGTTAAAAAAATTCTTTTTAAGAAATAACACTTATTACATGATATATTTAAACGCTTATTTACGAATATTCGAGTTTAGGATTACATGTACTCAAGAGTTCGAAAGAACGGTTACTGTAAAAGTCTTCCGAACAAAAAATCGTCATATGTCACATTAATATTAATTATATATCAATTAAAAATCGTCTACAAACCACTTGAGCTTAATTGAATGAAAGATTTTCTGTTACCTACATGCAAATGAACAATCTTTTATACTAATACTCTTTGTGCTACCTTAAATTTTTGCGGATATGGTTGATATGGTCGTTAAAATGTTACTATTCGTGAATATTTCCGAAATTATATCGTTTTTCTCAGTAAAAATGACAAAATGACTCCCGAATTTTGACACTACGGCGAAGCGTGCAATCTCGAACTTCCAAATTTCGATATTAATCGATTTCTTGTTGGTGAGTACGAAACTTAAAATCTGGACCATTTCTTCTTCGCGTCAATTTTCGTTGCTTTTAGTTCGTCAAGGTGCTCATTTTGTACATCTTTTATATAACAATTCTTCTGTTTCAGTGCAGGGAAATAGAATTCGATAAATTGGTTATCTGTGCATGGTCACACCAACACTAATTGGACAAAGACTTGGCAAAATTAAAGTGGGTACCTACCCAATACCAGCATTTATGTCCAAAGAGCGAATAAAATCCACGTATAATTGAACCGAAATCGAAAGACTCAGAAATAGGAATCGAATCCGAAATTATCACCAAAAACTTATTTTCGGCGGAAATGCTTTGAAAATCTTTAACAATAGATTTCCACATATATTTTGTAACTCAAACGATAAAAAAAATTATTTTTCCGCCATAATTGTTATATTCTAAATAATTATACAAGTATATAAATACTTTCACACATTTTATCAAGCAATTAATAAGAATTTTATAAACTCTGATTTGCAAATATACATTTGCATACATTTTCAAAACACAAATTGGATATAATGATGTGGAATATAATGAAAATATAATCAACATATATTTTTTTCTCCTTTGAAATTGGTTTTGCTAATTTTACAAGTAGTAAGAATTTTTGGCTAGGATCATTTCTGTTAAAAAAAATGTGATTGAAAACCTAATGTTCCAATTTAGTACCGCACCTAAAGTATCATATATATAAATTCACGCATTATACTTATTATTTTCAATACACGCAAAGTTTTACAATTATGAATATATTTTCTGCAATCATGACGATGTAAAAATTAGAATATAAATTAAAAATAAAAGTTTTATACATTTGTTTCGCTGGAATAAATGTTAATAGCTGTTTTTTCTGTCGCAATTTGAAAAAAATTAAAGCTTGGGACCTGTTACGTAATTATTTGGAATTACATAAAACCCAATTTTTTTAAAACCGTAACATTTAGTGACATAATGTTTTCGTGAAAATGTCGAAAGGAGAATGATGAAATATCAATTATTCAATAATTTCTAGATTGCGAAGTAAAAATTGAGTTCGGAGCGCCATCTTTCCTCTTCAAATAAAAATAAATACCGAGAAAATGGAAAATTTCTCTCTCTAAAATTTTCAAATAAACAATGCATTTTACCATAAATTGATTTCATTTAATTTGATTTTAGTTGCGCAATATCCTCAGCTTATCACATCTGAAGATATTGCGCCAAAAACAACGCTTAATCTTTAATAAAATTAAGTGCTCGAGTAAATAATTGGATAAAATCTAATTGAGAATGTTGAGATAATTGATTCAGATGAATAAAGGTATTAAAACAAATTCAAAAGATAAATGTTGTAAAAATTATGACAGATAAATGTAATAAAAAATAAATAAAAACACTGTTTTCCAAGAACCACAATAGTTTCATGAGATTAATAATATCATCCACAGCAAGTTCTATATGATTGATATTTGTGTGTTGGTCTTTTCTACATTTTGAAACTGCCTGAGATGTGTATAGAGGAGAAGTCCATTTCCATATCTGTTTCAGAAAAGGATATATCAAAGGTTCTTTTTAAATTTTTTCTCGAGATTTTGGTTTATTAATTTTAGTATCATCAGTCTTAGATTTATAGGTAATTGAAGTACATTTCTTTGTGCAATTAGAAGTTCATGGTAATGTGGATTTAGATGACAAAGTTGAAAGCGGAACAGATATTGGTAAACTACTCTGCGGGATTATTGTTTATTTTTGAATTTGTTTGTAAAGTAGAAGAATAGGAAATGCTAAATTTTGGGTGTTCTATTCTTTACTATTCACCTTGCTTATGGGAAAGTAATATTTAGTTTTATCTTAGTTGAGCAATTACTTCTTTCTCCAAGATTTATACAGGGCAAGATTCCGAAAATGCAGCACGTGCACCACAAGAGTTGCAGCATTTGAAAATTTCTGAAGTACAAGCATTAGTTTCATGACCAGATTGTGCACTTTCTCCACATACTGTATTTCTACATTACTGCTGATAATGACCTAACCTCTGACATTTGAAACATCTCAGGTTAGGCATGTATGGACAGTTTCCAACATATACGAGGGTTACTCTGAAATTTTTGAGATACGCGTAGACGAGAATTTACAAAATAAAAAAATATCGGTTTAATTTTAAAGAACAAAGTATTTTAACACAGAAGACGATCTTTTACCGACTTACTTCAACTTGTTTAACGCGGAATAAATTTTAAACAGAAGAGAAAATGAAGTTGACGCGAGAACATTTTCGCGCTATGATTTTCTACGATTTCAAAGCAGGATTCAATCAAGAAGAATGCGTTCAACGGCTGCAATTAGCATTTGCGTGATGAATCTCCAGCTCGTGCTACTGTATTCAGATGGTTTATAGAATTTAGAAGAGGTCGCCATTTTCTTCAGAATGAAGAACACACAGGAGGGCGCCGTCGGCAGTCATCTCGGATAATGTGTCTGCCATACGAAAAATGTTAATGGATGATAATCGCTGTACCTATCAAATGATACAGAAGGAATTTAACATTGGATCCGCAGCCATACACAAAATCATTCATGAAGAATTACATATGAAAAAAGTAGTTTGCCGTTGGGTTCCCCATAATCGAACTGAGCATAAAAAAGAGGAGCGTGTCAGAATCAGTAAAGAAACTCTTAATATGCTGAATGATGGTGGCCACCGCATCATTTCTAAAATCGTAACAGGTGATAAAACGTACATACCGTTTTTTGACGTTCCAACACTTCAAGAAAGCAAAGTATGGGTCTTTGAAGATGATCCCACGCCGACAATGGTGAGAAAACAACGCGCACTAAGAAAAGTGATGTATGCCGTTTTCTTCAGAAGTACAGGATTGATCAAAGCCATCAAGTTGGAAGGACAGAAGACAGTAACAGCAAACTGGTATACCACTAAATGTCTTCCAGAAATTCTACAGAATGTTAGGGGACTAATGCTTCACCATGACAATGCATCTTCACATACAGCCGGATTAACAGTTGAGTTTCTTAAACAAAAACAAATTAAAGTGATCGAACATCCGCCGTATTCACCTGATCTAGCTATGTGACTTTTGGTTATTCTTGAATCTAAAAAGAACGCACGTGGATGTCGTTTTCATTCAGAAGAAGAGATTTATGTGGCTATAAATGCATTTTTTCATCTATTCGAAGAAATGAATGGCTTGAGGCATTTAATCTGTGGAAAATTCGTCTACAAAAGTGCATTGATGCATGAGGAGACTACTTTGAACACACCTAAAATTTTGTAAGTTTAACTTTAAAAACCTAGTTGCATCTCAAAAATTTCAGAGTCACCCTCGTATAACCTGCTTTTATGGATTTTGTTAATACTGGTATCTGAAAAGATTAACACAACATTTTTTGTGGGAATAAGTCTACCGCCACGTTGAATGTTTATTCGACGTGCATCACTAACTCTTTGACCACGAAGTTCTTCCAAAAATTCTGCTTCTGTAACATGTAGGAAATCCGGGTTAGGAAGAACACCACGAGACTCATTTGAAATTTTATGATGTTTTCACTAGAAATGAACGCAATTTTTTTTCAAGTACTGATTACCGAAATTTGTTTCAATCAACTTGAACAAGCAGATCTCTCGGTCATTTTTTTAACATTTTGTGGCATAGATGCCGTATAGTACTGCATGCCAAATTCGGAATTTAGTGATTTTTTGACGGATTTCTAATGTATCAGGCAATCTGGTTTTTATTACGTCATAGAGATGGGGACCTATAAAAATTATGCAGAAAATTCTATTTTGGCAACTTTACTATTTACGTCACAATGTCATGTATGCAACATTTCTTCATCGCTAAAAAAAAAATAATAAAATAAAATAAAATTTGGAATCTTGGATTATACGGCATCTGTGACCATTTTGTATGTGACCAATAGTTAATGTGAGAAATTTTGTACTAGGTTTGGTTTGCTTGTCGCCCAACGGTCATATTTTGCATACGAAGGCTAATTAGACCGGAACATACGGTTTAAAGTGGATTCCGAACCACTACAAACATCCATGCCCAAGGTCTTCTTTTTGGGGGGAGAGGAGGGTAATTATATTTTAGTATGCACCTTTAATCTACGCTTACTTCAGCTAAACTTTGTTAGTTAAAATTAAAAATCTGTAAAATTGTTATAAAAATCACATTGCCTAAAAAATGCAACTGAATAAATATTGGTGATGCATAAATGGTCAGTAAGTTCAGTTCGTAATTTTTAATTACATTTTTAGAAACACAATTTTCCAGAAACATTTGTCATATGAAAAACTGCTTACGATATCTTCTTTTGGGGGAAGGGGGATTATAATTTAGTATGCACCTTTTATCTACGCTTACTTTAGCTAATTGGTGTTAGTTAAAATTAAACATCTGTAAAATTGTTATAAAAATCACGTTTAAAAAAATACAACTGAATAAATATATTGCTGATGCATAATGATAAGTTCTGTTCCTAATTTTTAATTTCATTTTTAGAAGCAGAATTTTCCAGAAACATTTGTCATATGAAAAACTGCTTACGATGTCTTCTTTTTGGGGGGAAAGGGGGATTATATTTTAGTATGCACCTTTAATCTACGCTTACTTTAGCTAATTGCTGTTAATTAAAATTAAAGATCTGTAAAATTGTTATAAAAATCACATTCCTCAAAAAAAATGCCATTGAATAAATATTGGTGACGCATAAATGGTCAGTAAGTTCAGTTCGTAATTTTTAATTACATTTTTAGAAGCAGAATTTTCCAGAAACATTTGTCATATGAAAAACTGCTTACGATGTCTTCTTTTTTGGGGGGAAGAGGGGATTATATTTTAGTATGCACCTTTAATCTACGCTTGCTTTAGCTAATTGGTGTTTACTTTAGCTAACGGAAAAGCGAAGATATTAGGCTTTATTACTTTTATTGAACTAAGTCAAAAATATATTTGCAGCAAAAATCTTGAAAGGTTCTATTGGCTCCAAAAGTGTAAAGTAAATGATAACAGCAATTAATGTTATTGGCGATCATCTAAAAATTCTCTCAACTGTCTTAAAAGAAAGATTTTCTTAATGTACAAAAGATTTATTTCCTAGCTAGGATAACGCATCCAATGTTAGTGGATCTTTCAGATGTTTCAGATTTGCAGCATCAAAAACTTGCAGAAATGCAAAAAATGATTATATCTATTACACAGTTATTTAATATAAAATGAGTGATACCATGAAGAAACTGAGATCGAAAATTCAAATACAAACATACAATTAAATATATAAAAAAAACTCTTGTTGCCATTTCTATCATCATATTTAACTGAATGTAGATTTAGTGCCATAAATGATCTGCTAAAAAAAAGAAACAATACTTAAGACTAAAATTAACTCTATGGAACAAGACAAAATCTTTGTGATAAAAAACATATCGCTAAATTTCATTTTTCCACTGAAATTTTTGAAAATTTACTAACTATAATAATATATATATATATATATATATATATATATATATATATATATATATATATATATATGATGATACATATGAATTTTAAAGGCTTTTGTCATAGTTAAAAAAAAGAAGTTACGACGAAACACTGTTCTCAACCATTTTTTACACTTTCGCTTAAGCAATAAATGCAGAAGTAATAGTTAATTTTGTTTAAAATTAAAAAATACGCACGGCACAATATAAGAACCTGACTTTCTAAAACAAAATTTAAAAAATCGTAATTGTTATTGTTTCACAATCAAAAATTAATAATTGTGAAATTTAAGTTATTAAATAAGTGCAGAATTGGCAAACTTTTACATTTCATAACCGGAAGATGGCACCACTAACCATGAATTACGAGAAAACTAAGTATTCCTTAGAAACGAAAGCTTTAAAAAATATCAACTTCAAAATATACACACTGAAGAAAAATAAATTTAAAAGTTCACTGAGTAGAAAATTACCGAAATGAAATTTTTTATTCATTGATGATTATTTTAATTGACATATAAGCGGAATTAGAAGCTTCTTAAATAATTACAATTTAATTCCTCAGATTTATAATAAATAATTTAGTATTAATTAAACAAGAAAGAATTTATTACTTTTATTTGAGTTTAATTACGAAATTTATTTTTTAAAACAAATTTTTCAAAGAAAACTATTTCCGTTCTAAAAATAAAAATTATTTGATACAATAAATCAGAATTAAAAACGATAATAAATCTATGAATTATTTTGTGTCCATTTGCATAAAATTAGTTATTTTATTTAAATGGAATTCCAATGTGAAAAATAAACTTTTTTCACATAAATTTATTAAAGTATAGTTATTTTTTCAGAAGAATATTTAATCTCTTAGTAAATTCATCTTGATGAAATTTTATATTAATAAAAAATTATTAAATATTAAAATTACTTTCCAAAAGGAAAGTAATTTTAAATTAATTAAGGCAGTCTAAAAAGACTGCCTTAATTAGTAATTAAAATATGAATTTTAATTACTTAATGATTCAAATACATTTACTGTCAATCAATTTGATATAAAAATTATTGATTAATATTTTATACAAATAATTGTGATTGTTTAAGAACTAAGATACAAGAGAGTTATATTAGTACATTTTATGTTTTTGTATAATCCACATAATGATATATTAAAATCTACTATGAATTATTAAATGTAAATAATGCTAATTTGTTTAAAAATGTAGAAATTAATATCTATAATAACTTAAAAGTAATTTTATATTATAATTAAAATTCTAACAATGAGATATTTAAAAAAACCAGTATTAATGAAAATTATAATTTGTAAAACCAATACGATCCTCATCTACAAGATAAAGATATGAGTCGAAAAACAAAATTTCAATTTTTCATTTTATATGAATGGAAAGGATATTCCATTCATATAAAATGAGAAAAATTTAAACTATAATGAATTTTTCCAAATACCTACAAGTATAGTGCAAAGTATATATGTAAAAAAAATGATGATACTCTATTAATCCACAGAAACAATACAAATGCAGATAAATTCAATAGGAACAAATTCCATAAATTCCAAAAAATTAGTTCATTGCATCAAAGCTTAATTTTCTTGAAATATCATAAATTTTACAAAAGACACTTTAATTAAACTTAAAATGATGTATGGATTATAGAACTGATAGATAAGAATTCTAAATGTAAAGGGTCTTATCTAAAATTTAAAATAATTAATTTCAAAAGACAATATATCTTATTTGCTTTAACACAGAGGATATTCCAACATTTGAAAAAAATTCGTCATATGTTTCACCATCCATCATACACAGAAATTTTTATCAATAGGTTTGTTAATTGCTCTGTAATCACTTTTTGCATACAATGGTAAACTTGGTTAGAACCTACAATTCAAAATGGATTTTGAATCACAATTTATAAACTGGGGCCTTCATTCCTGTATCCTGAGGGAAGCACTTTTGGTTACCACAGCAGACACATGTTAATACAAGAAATCACAATATACATCTCTCCATTTTGCAGTGGCAATATGTCTCTCAAGTCTAGAATCAACCATAATGAACATTGTAATCTTATGACTGAGATATGGGGAGTTTGATACACATTTGCCACTAATTAAATCATGTTATAATTGTTTTAAAAATTTCCAATTAAAGTTAAATTTTGGTATACATAAAAAAGTCTTAAATGGTCATTTCGAATCTTTCCTTCTAAACAATCTGCATATATAACAGAATAATTTATTCCATACAAAATGTGACACATTTCAAAGGATTAGTATTTTTTAGTTTATCCACTTTATTTGAAAGTATGGAAAATAAAACATAATTTTTGCCTAAATATATGCTTCAATAAAAAAAATGACACACATGGATATTATATTACACAAATTTGAGTAAATCATTTGTTCAACTTTTTTAATCAGTGGTTGATAAACTATTTCAGAAAGTTTCAAGATCCTGGTGCCATCTTGATTGAAAAATTAATCTAGCATAAGATTAAAACCATTGTCAAAAAAGTCAATTTTGGAGGAATTTCTAACAAAAGAAAGTGCATAATCTTTTTAAATGGTGTAAAAGAAAAATCTAAGCTCATTCTTTGACAAATAAACTATAATTTTCAATTTCATTAAATATTTTTTGATAAATATTAATTATTTTTGATAAACGATAATTTTCCACAGCCTGTATATTGGATTTAGGCAGAGAAATTATCAGTAGGAAAATTCAGTCAATAACATCAGAAAGTAGTCTGCTTTTCTTTATATTGTAAATTGAAACAAAATAAAAGTAAAGTTATAACAAATAATTACAAAATGTACTCTTAAGATTAAAAATGTTTCTTAAATATAACTGAAAATTAATAAACAAGAGAAACAATATATATCTTCAAAGGCATTTAACTTGGTAGTTGTAACTATTTATAGCCCTTTTTGTGTTAAACATTATGAGTTTTTATTGATCAAGGTATTTTCTAACTTTATTAATACATACTTTTTTTGTCTATACAACTTCAAATTAAATGTCTTTCTGTATATTTGTCTTATTCATGATATATAAGTAATTTTATTTAATTGTTAACATTTTTATGACTCTCCATTAAAAAAATTATAGGTACTTTGCAGTAGCTCAAAATTAATTTAAACAAACTAATAGTTAAATATGTAATACCATCAATACTATATCTTTATTTATATGGAAAATTAAAGATTCACAAAAAATGATTGACAGCTACTAATTAACAACATAACTCAAAATAGCTATTCTTTTGTTTAAAAAAATTTTAAAAACAGGAAACAAAACTTAAATTTTTTTTCAGTTGTATTTGTTTTCAACAAGATTTGTCTTCAACTATTATAGAGTTCTCTAAGCGTCTCTTCACATTAGAAAACTAATGTACCCCTAATTGTCACCCTCCCCCTAATTTTGTTCATTAAAATATGTCAAATTTCATTTCCAACCTTTGGAAAAGTTGTTTTGTAAAACAATAAGATTTTTTTATCCTAAATTATAATGTCCAATTAGAATAAGACAATATTAAAAATAATGATTATCATATAAATTTTGAATTTTTGAACAACCATAAATTCATCAATGCATAAGCTAAGAAGTTTATTAATTATTGAAAAAGTAAGACTAGTCAATAAAATGTTAATAATGAAAATATATATAAGAAATTTAATCAAATTTAAGTTGATGTACCTTTTACAATCATACCACAGGAAATGTTTTACCTTATTCTGTTATTTTTAATTTTGAATTGATTTGATTTGCTCTTCAATTGCATTTCATACAGCTGGGTTAACTAGTTTAATATACAAATAAAATTTAAAAAATGAGATCTTTTGTTTAATCATAATTTTTAATCTAGGATTCCAATAAGTGTATAAGAGTTTTCTCTTTTTATAATATATTACTTTATTGTATTATTGTTTACAATACTCATTTTGCATATCATTTAATTGAAATTTATCTATATAACAAACAGGTATACATTTCATCAAAAATTAACAGGAATTACTTGGATAACTCGTTTTTTTCTGTTTAGGACCATTTTACATGAAAACAGTTTCATCAAATAAAAAAAAAAAAACAATTTCCATCCCACATTATCCATTTATGAATCACATGTTGAAATATTTAATAAGAAATAACTTTTTTAAATACACTTTCTTAGTTAATAAAGTTCATATTAATGGAAAAATACTGCTTCTTATTATTTACTTTCATATAAGATTATGAACAGATAACAGAAAAATACCTAAAATGGTTTAAAATAAGAAAAAAATTTTCAATTTAAATAAATTTCTTAATTATATGGATAAATTATCTTAAAAAATTATAACACTTTATTTAAAAAAAAATTGCTTTGCTGCACTTTACAATGTTTTTGGAATTTTTTTCTTTGTCATTTGATATATAATACAATTACGCATAGGAAATTTTTATATTGTTTTCCATATTATTTAAATATTTATTGCTTATGTTTTTTATTCCATTTTTATTACCTTTAATGAATGTTTATAGTTGCCAAAAAAAAGCATTCTAATGTAATTTCACCAAAATTTCAATGGTTACAAAAGTTTTATAATAAAATTGTCAAAAAGAATTTGGGAAAAGATTAACTTTTGCCCTACACCTTGTTATAAATGTGAACTTTATCTTAAATGGGTCATAAAACTGGTACAGAAAACTTTGTGAAATTATTTCATACCTTATTAAATTATCAGATAGTTCACATAAAGTTTGGTAACACAATAACTATAGTTTGATAAACATGGGTTTTCCTTCTCAGTGAAGAAATTGAAGGATGTTTTTAACTTTAAATTTATATGAAATTTTTTATAAGAATGGACAGTTGCAGAAAGTAGAATATTTATTTTCTGAAAAAAGAAAGATTGCCTATATAGTATAAGTTTAATAGTATAGAATAACTTACCTATTTTTCCATAACCCCATTCTGTGGCCGGTGGTAAATTGGACGGCCATAAACAAGAAGGAAGAGTGCATAAAGTACGATATTTTGTGATGGGGAAAGTAGAGTTATTGCATGCAGTGATAAACAGAGATTTAGAACGAGTGACAGGTAACATAAATTTATTCACATTTACAACACATAAACGCTTCACAATACTAAGTGCTACGAATTTCATTTTTACCTAGCTTCACTACCAAAAAAATACTAAAAAGGAAACATTACATGCATGAAAAATAGGACTTACGCCGACTTTTCGATTAAGAAAGATGTTTCTTTACAATCAATTTGAAGAATATCCATCCTCAGTAAATCCTCGACAAGAAAAAATCATAATAAATCACTGTATGAGGAAACGTAAACAAAAGCACGAGGTTGACTATCGTATTGGCTACTTCTCAAGATGATTATCGCGCCAAAAAAGTTGAATAACCGGATTTTTAATACAGATTTCCCTCAGAAATCCCTACGATTGTTATCATGCTCTTTACATAGCAGCTGTACCAATGATATTAAGCAGTTCGGTATAAAGTTCCGAATTCATCAACTGAGTTTAAAATTATTATTGTATAGTATAATTTCGCAGCAAGTTTCAATAATTCGCAAGAATAGTCCCTGTCTAGTTTTCATTTGTGTAAATTAACTGCATGTAAGATAAATATGTGGCAACCTAGTAATGACGCAAAATCTTATTTTTTTCTCTTTTTTCCCCAGTTTTTCTCTTTATTTTTTTATTATTATTATTTATTTTATTGATTAAACCTTGAAACTCCCGAATTTTTGAAGAGACCAATGAATGATTCAGCGGAAAAAAGACACAACAGAAACTTCCTTGTCATGTTACATCATAATTAATCTGGATCTGAAAATAAATTTATCTTCTTAGATGGCGAGTAATTTCAAAAAAAAAAAAATTTAAGCTTTTTTTCTTTTTTATATTTAAACAAGAAACTTTTAAATCTTTTTTTCTAGTTTGTCAGTTATATTCATAATTATTCAGATATTAAAAAGTATATTTTTTCATTAATATTTATTATTAATTTTAATATTATAAAGTATATATTTCAGATTAATAATAAATACTTTTATGCACCTAATTATTTATGTGATATTTTTAATATAGTTCAGTATACTTTATTTTTTTTGCTGAAATAAATAATATAAAATTCAAATAAAAAGGAAGTATGAGAATATGAAGTCCTCATCAAAAAAAATCAATTATTTCCTTCTTAAATGCTTTTTTTTACACTTTTAAAAATTAAATTTATTTTTTTCTTCTTCCAAATATTTAAATATGCATCAAATAAAGAAATACTTCATATTCATAAAATATCAAGTAAAGAAAAGCTCTTTCTCCCGAATTATGTAATTATATTAAAATGTATAAAATATTAGAAAAAAGCTGCCTGTCTTTTTTTAATATTTTAAAGTTAATATTCAGCTGTAATCAAAATATCAAAAAATGCTATTCAGTCTTGTTGGAAACTAGGTACAAGAAAAAGTTAAAATTTAATCTCACACACACATGTTCAAGTATATATATATATATATATATATATATATATATATATATATATATATATATATATATATATATATATATATATATATATATATATATATATATATATATATATATATATATAATAAACTTTTCGAAGGATTTACTAGATTTTTAAACACTTCCTGAATTATATTTTGTTATAGTTTAGGATTTTCCCTAAGCAAATTTTATATTATACATAGTATGTTCTACTATATTAGTAATGTTCTACTTACAGGTACCTCATTCTGAATGTAATTCAAAATATGTTATGACAGTTTGAGAAGTTTTCTCCAATATTTGTAATTTTTATCTGTATTTTGAGTCGAGCTAACGTATCACATCTTTTCCATGAATGGAAGTTTTATGCTACAAACATTTTGGATGATGAATTTATAAATAAATTCTTGTTTCTAAGATAAATTCATTTATGACATAAATCATAACCTTTTCTTCATAATTACCGAGGTTATAAGGCATGCAATATTATTTTCATACAATCGGACTCTTTAACTCTAAAATTTTCGTTGCAAAAACTCTCATTTATAAGTGTTCTTTCACAGGGGTTACGTAATGTCTTGGCAACAACGAGGAACTAAGTCAAGGCCACAACTGTAAATCCGTCCCGCTCAGATCCAAATGGAGAAAATTGATCTTATGACGTCATTACGTAAATTCCTTACGCTGCTTGTTGAAGAGCTCAAATCATTTTTTTACATTGGTTTTCCTAAAGCTCACTTAAATTCTTATCTAAACTATGAATATTTTAGACTGAAAAATGAATCGTTATTTTTTCCCAAGTATCGTTAAATTTCCTCAAAAACCATCGTAACAGTTTAATAAAGACGGCGGTTTTTTCGATATAAATAATTCATATCAAAAAAAAAATCTGAACAATTTTTATTAAAGAGTATCCATTATTCCGGATTATTTAAAATCTATTCAGAGAATAAGAAGACTCGCACACAGAACAGGGCATTGTGTATATCAACAAAATGTAAACTTCATCATCAATGCTGCAACACTTTTGCGAAATTACTAATTTTTTTTCCACCAATTTCTCTCCTTTTTTTTAATTAGACAATATTTTCTGCCTATAGTAAATTAATAAAAAATATAGATTTTTTAGTTTTAAAACTTTTTTTTGTTTATATGTATCCATAAAAAAACAAAATATTGAAATTATTAATTTAGAATTCTATTAATTAATGATTTTTTTAAAATTTAAATCGTTTTAAACTAACCATAAAGTGATTGATTTGTCTTGTCTTTTCGATTTTACTTTTTCTTCTGTTCTATTTTCAATGTATTAAGGGCTTGAATCAATGGAAAATGCCTTCTCAAACTGATGCTTTGGTCCTTATATAATTTTGTTGTTGTCGTGTGCCAGCTAGGCTGGCAATATGGGGTGCACAGCTCCACTTTCTCAACTCAACCATATTTTGGTGTGGAGTCCGACTTCTTCAGTATACACATGCCATAGGGACCCGTTTATAAGGTAGGCAACCATTCATACAAGGAAAGGACAAAGACAGGATAGATAGAGAGAGATAGTACATCCATGCTCGAACTGGGATTCAAATCCAGGACCTCCCTATCCGTAGTCAGGGACTCTGACCATTAGACAGGGCGGGCGGTGGCCCTTATATCAAAAAAATAAGCGCTGCACAAACTAAATAACAAAATATTTTTATTCTGCAATTTGTTTTTAATTGAAATTTATGATACATTCAAAGCTTATTAAAACAATTCATGTATCCAAAAAAAATTTTTTTAAGCAACTTTTGATTAAAAAATGACAAAAATTTCAATAAAAATGATTGTTTTTGAAAAAAAACTACTTGAGATAATGAATTCATAATTAAAACATAATAAAATGACAGACAATTCATAAACATTTTGTTTTTTTATATTTAGTGAATAAAAATTTATTTAATTTAATTGTGTCTTCTTTTCACAAGACATTTTATTCCCATTTATTATACCTTTATTAAAATACAAAAATCAGAATGAAATACGATAATTATAATCATAATTTTTTTAAACGCTTTTCACCAGCACACAAGAAATGATAGAAAATGTAAATCACCAAATCGACTACAAAAATTCGTTTCAAATTGGACTGTGAACTAAAAAATAATAGGATAGCTAAAATTAAATCTAAGCAATATTCTGATTGATGAATAGTATTCAGACCGCCAAATCATTGCAACCACTTTATTCAAGTGCGCATGCGTTAAAATTCCTATCTGGAGGTGATTTTCGGGGCTCTAAAACAAAGGCACCATCATCAGCTTATTGTGTGAATGCTTTGAGAATAGTTTGAAATTACCCTAAATATCGCCATTTTAATCTCCATTTGAAATGGACGATTTTTATTACTTTAGCAACCGCCACTCTCCAAACAATTTTTGTGGTAAACAGACAATAACAAGGTATTTCCAAAATAGTTTGTGGATGTAATAAAACTAATTGATCTGAAAATATAATAGTTAACTAATTTAAATGGTTACCGATTCCTTCAATCAGATGATGAAATATTTTCTTGAAGATAGATTGGAAGAATTCGAATTCTTATCCCTCCGGTGAAATATTTCGAGAGTTAAAATAAAAATAAATAAAAAAAAAATTTTATTAGATTATTCAGAAAGTTTAAATTGTTGATTTTTGACAGTATGATTAGTTGTGAATAAAAAATTCTTTCATTCTGAAACTTTAGATAAAAATGACTCTTAATTATAATTCTAAATTTCTGACAAGTAGTCTAAAAATTTATTTTTATTTTTTTAGTTTTCTCAGAATTACTTTCGAAATATTATGTCATATTCGGAAAATTGTCATAGAATTCATTACATTATTAGTTCTATGAAAAAATTTCGGAGTAAAAATAAAAATGAAAGAATTAAATTATTAAATATTATTGACTTTTAAGAAGTAATTTTTTAAATCTAAAGAAATTTGAAATCACAGTGATTTTAATTTAAAATTTCTTAAATAAGGTCAAAATTCAAAATCTGAAAAATCGTAAGATTCTAAACTTTTTCCAAAATTCGCAGAATTCAAATTCGTATAGTGAAGCATTTTGGAAGTAAATAAATAAAAATGAATACAATATAGAATAAATTGTGAAACTAAACTTTCGCTGAATTGAAATTAAATATAATAAAACAAATTACAGTTTCTCAAATTTTAAATTTAAATGAGAGACGATTTTAATTTAGAATTTCTGAATCGAAATCTAAAACCAAAATTTATTTGAAGGTATGAAGTTATAAGATATCTGAAATAAATTTCAGAAAAAGGACAATGCCAAAAATTTTAATTCAAATGGATAACGATTTTAATAAAAATTTCTGGAACGAAGCAAAAATTGAATATTTATCGAATTTTGTAGAATACGAATTCATATTATGAAATATTTTTGAAGTAAAATAAAAATTGAATAGAATTGAGGATTATGAAATAAAATTTTTTGAAGGTAAATATAAAATAATTTATCTTTCGACTTTGCTCTTTAATACTATCAACAAGTTGAAATGTGATTCTGGTTTTTATATTTATTTAAAAGACCGTTGGAACCTAAACATAATCAAAAATGATTGATAAATCGTGACCTTATTAACTTCTTTTATGCAATATTCAACTTTGATCAGGCCTCTTACATAACACGTTTTCTTCTCTTTTTTTTCACGCTTACTTTTGTGTCCTATTCAAGACGTATAATTAAACAAATGGAAGTCAATAATCACCAAAACATTTGCTATCTTCTTGAAATATGTGCACAAAAAAAGCATATTCATCTGATAAGAGTGCTTTCACTGCTCAATAGGAATCTTGTTCGAAATTTGTGTTTACATTTGATAATTTCCACAAGGTCATTTCACTTTTTTTTTCCTTTATATGTAGAGATTAATATTGCATATTTTATATATATTTTCACTTTAATTCTCGTTAATCTTCCCATTTATATGAAAACTCGCGGTTTTTTCCCAAAGTAATTAAAGCGTGACACAATCTGATTGACATTGCATGCATTATCAACAAAATTCAATTAAAATTATACAATATCTTAACCGAATTTGGTGAATTTATTTTTATCACACGTTTTCCCTTTCATAATGCATGGACTACTATCAACAAGTTACTATCAACAAGTTACTAGATTAATTCATAGACTACTCTAACAACCTTAGGCTACGGAGAGACTTGCTAATGGATGCCTTTGCATTATTGCCTTCTTAGGCTGAAGGAAAACCTGGGAGATTTCGCCGGAAAACTGACGCCGGCAAAACTCCGGCGAACAAGTGACGTCAGAAAACGTCACAAAATAGGCGTTCCGAGAGAACTTGTAAGTTTTCCAGAAAGTTAGAAATATCTGGCAGGGCACCGGCGACAAAGCAAATTATTTACCTTTTTCTTTCGTTTCTTTCTTTTCTTTCCTTTTTTTTTCTCCCTTCGAAATAACGTTTGCGATTACCTTTCATAAATATTTTTATGATGAAGATTAATTCATGAAAATTCTTTGAAAAGATCATTAAATTAATTTTTGAATATTAAATATTACCTTCTTATTAAAGTATTTATTAAAAATTAAAATTATCTATTAATGATGATAAAATAAAGAAAAAATAAAAAAACTTATTTTATTTATATAAAATAAATATTAATTTATATTAAATTTTATTATTAAAATTATAAATATTATTATTTTATATATGAAAATAACTAATTTTATAAAAATTAACATTTTCATAAAATTTTAGTAAATTTATTAATTTTATGAAATTATAAAGATCGAAGATATCTGTGGTATTCAAAAGATAGAACTTATTTTGACTAATATAGAAAATGTTCTATTCTAGGAAATGAGTCACATGTTTCATAAAACATTCGAAAAATCTCTGAGATGGGTTATAATTTGCCTTAATATTAAACATGGATTTTTTTATGAAAAAGAAATAAATTGAGATTCAAAATCTCATTTTTTATATTTAAATATATCTTTAAATTAATTTAGATAAAATGCACTGAAGAACATATTCTGTATTTAATATACTGTATTTAATATTATTGAAACATTGATTTTTCTGTTTAATATAGTATATAACTGAAACAGTAATTTTGCTACACGTTTTATGTTGCTGAGGTTGCTTAGGTATAACAGATTTTTAATAAAATTAATTCAATATTAAATTTAAAAAAAAATTGGAACTGCAATATTTTTTAACAATTCATGTATATATTGCTGAGCCAAATTAAGTTTAAATATAACGATACAATAATGTAAACATCTTTTGATTGAGGATTAAGGTCTTAGAAAGCATTTATTGAAATCACTATGTGTAACTACCATTTAATTTTGATTATACAGCTAAAAGTATAGGATACACACACATACACACACACACACACACACATATATATATATATATATATATATATATATATATATATATATATATAAAGAAATTTAGTTTAAATTAATTATCATTGCAGAATTAGTTTAGATTTTTAAACATTCAGGAATGCATATTATATTATTTTGTTTTTCATAAAATAATTTACAAGAAAAATGTTTTAACAATATTTGAATTGTGTATTAATAATTTGCTTGCCATTTATTTAAGGACTCATAGTTATTTTTATTTAAAAATTTATAGTTACTATAAAAAATATCTCAAATATTTATTTTAAAAATAAAATTATATTATATTCAAAACAAAATGATGTAATTCAATGAATTTGATTAAATTTAGATTATGAAATATACACTCGTTTTGTTGAATAATGATAATTTTCAATATTTTCAAAAAAATAATCAAAAAAATGCCAAGAAATAACACATTTTGAGTTTCATTATAAATAAATTAATATATATATATATATATATATATATATATATATATATATATATATATCAGATGTCTTGATAAATAAACAGTCATAAAACTGATTTCACAAAACTGATATTGCCCATCAATCAAAATGTATTTAAATAATTCAATATGATGTAAATAGTTTCATTGGTTCAATTGTACCATGACGTCATATAGTCACATGATATGACGTCATTATTTCTTCTCCGTGAATTCACGGACGAATTCTCCTGTAGTTTGCGCCGGGCCATTCATATGTCGGGGAATCGTGAAAAGAACCAGACATATGAGCCTTAAGGGGACTCATTCCGCGCCATATTAAAAACGAGCTGTATTGTTTAGTCTTTGGAGAAATTTAAATAAATATTTCACAAGTTCTATTATAATTAGACTTTCACTTTTTGTACGTTTCGATAACGCTCAAAAATAATACTGCCCTTTGTTTTGAAATTTATTTTAAAAATTATTTTAACTATTAATAGATTATCTCAATATTTTATAGATCTGTTTAAAGCATTGATAACTTAAAAAAGATAAAGAATTTGAAAATTTTAAAAAATGAGTGCAATTGCAAATATATTTATAAATGCCAGGAATTTATTTTACTCTATCTACACTGCCCAATATTGAAAATACAACACCGAAAAGGAGTATCCAGAAAATTATGCAAATTTCAGGGTAGACGCACCTTACCGAGTTATACAAATGATGTGAATTGTAGAGCACTCCAGTGCACGTAATATAAGGTATAAGATGACGAACCGCCAGAGTGGATAATATTCGCGCCGTTATTTCTGCTTGGAAAATAATCATTTAAAGCATGGGTTCCTAAACTTTTTTTCTCGGTACACCCCCTGCTGCTGCATTTCTTACTATATTCTCAAAACTCCTAAAAAATATCACCCTAAATTGGGGGTGTTAAGAAGAAAAAGTAGCACATTTTCTTGTGTCCTATTTCTTAAAATAATACTCGTGGTTACACAAAATTATAAACATTATTACAAACTATCAACAATTGAGAAAAAATCAACAATGAACTCTGAAATGTAAATCAACAATAAAAGATAGTCACACTTTTAATGAGATGGCACACGGGCGGCACTTTGCAAGTCTCGACATGTGGTGTACACTCTTGTACTATTATCTATTGTTCTATTCAATTCTGTGTTTGAACCGAATCTCGAATATTTTTGAGTACCTACCTAGTGAACGATTGCTACCTGCCTATGTTGGTAGGTAAATCCAAGCCAAAATGTTTGTTCTTTATTATGAAAACCAGAAAATTTTTTGTGCACCCCACACTTACCACTTGTGAACCCCTGTTTTCTTTTCCCATCTAGGTGGACCCCGTATGGTCTCCAATGTACCCCTGGGGGTCCACCTGGACCACTTTGGGAACCTATGGTTTAAAGTTTGCTCTTGTCACAAATGAAGCAGAAGATTTTACGAGGAGTATGGTGATCGGACTGAGAATGACAGGTTGGTTCTTAAGGCAAATCGCAGCTAACAGACACTTGGACGTGTCCATAGTGCACGGGTTGTTGCGAAGATGGTTGGAACAAGGAACTGTGGTGCGTTTGCGGTTTGTCAGTACAGCCAGAGTGATATCAGATTTAAGGGGGCGATGACGGCTCCGAAAAGCATGTCTACCGAAATTCTGCAGCATATGGAAGCTCTCCCCAAGCTTTTTGCCGTCGATGAGTTGCAAGTGGTCTGTGCTCATGGCATCCGTTAAGAAGACCGCCACTGACACCGCAGCATAGATGCCAACGTCTGGAATGGTACCAGATCCGAGTGATGTGGACGACAGAGTGGCACAGGATCGTCTTCTCTGATGAATCACGCTTCTGTTTCTTCAGGTCCAATCCTACAGCAATTGTGGAATTCACTACAAGTACGACCACTCGCCATCATGGTGTAGGGCACCATTGCGTATGATTCCAGGTCACCTCTAGTCCGCGTATTCATGGTTTTATGACAGTCCAACGTTGCGTGTAGGGTGTGGTGTTGCCGATGACATTGACATTCCCCTACCTTCAAGGGGTTCCCAGTGCTTTTTGCCAGCAGAATAACGCTCGACTACACTTTGCTCGCATCAACCAACAAGGGCTGCAAGGTGTACAACTGCTTTTCTGGCCACTGTGCTGCCCTGATCTCTCACCAATCGTTTTTAATTTTGTTTTGTACAGTTATAAATTTGTATTTTTCTGCTCTCAGATACATTTTATAAAAATAAAATGAAATAAATACTTCTAAAATGCGAAACGTTAAAACTTATTTTCGATTATATAAAATTTTATTTATGAATAAAAAATACTTTTTTATTATTTACACAGTATATTTTTCTATATACATAAACAATTTTAATGATAATAAAACTAACTGCCTCATTTATATGCAGAAATCTTGAATGCAATCAAACTATTTTTATTTTATTTTAAAGTGAATTTAATTATTTACAAAAATTGTTTTCTTATTTATTCAGCATATTAATAATGCATCAAAATAAAATATATATTTTATATTTAAACTAAATATATTTCAGTTGCATGAAATATATGTCATATTAGTTATATATAACTTCTGTTGTTGTTGTTTCCAATCCTACAGAGATGTAATGGTAGTTATATCAGATCCATGACACCAGGAACACAAGGGAAATCGAGCACCAGTAGAGGACTTGAGCAAACATCCGCCAAAGCGAACTCTAAACAATCTCGTGATCGGAGAAATTCAGCTTCAGGTTGCATTTTGTGCACAATGAAAAGACCTTGATACGAATGTCATGCTTTTCAGATACCTACTAATAAGTCTTGAGACGGCCATTTCATCATGTCAATCACCCCCAAATTCTGACGCGCCCCCTGGGATCTTCCTGCTTAATCAGCGATGGGCGAAAGGGGTGAGCCAGACTTGCCTGTCTTATTTTTTTCTTCATAGAGAAAATTTCTTTGTAAGTTAGTGTGTTGTCTCTGTTGGCAACTCGGAGCAACCTCTTTAAGCCAAGAAATATGCAGCTTCGTTGCTTTGGATGTTAACATGGGAGTTATATCCACTGAATGCAGACATCCCGATCCTTAGCTAGATTTTTAAGAATGGTGGTAATCTAAATGCTCACAAAGTCACCCACATAGGTATTGAATTGACCTACGACTTTCAATAAGGATCCAAATATCACTAGATCAATACCGTGGAAGATGATCTTTAATCTTTCATTTATGGGGATTAATTCGCTTCTGAATACCAAGCAGTTTTTCGGATTGCGTCTAGAAAGCCAGACAGAAAGACTCTCGATAATGTCACCATTCCCAGTGTTATTCAAATTGTCTTTTCTGCCATTTATGCACATCAAAATGACATCATTGTGAGTGCCGCCTCAAAGTTGGCGAAGGGGTGTAACTGGACATAACGTTTGAAATACGTAGGGAGAGTAATCGCTTGGTAGGGTCACCGATGGCGTGAAGGCCGTTCAATTATGCTCAGATAAGGTCTGCCAGGCAAAGTAGCAAAGTCAGACTTATATTGTAGGGTGTTTCATGTACCCAGTACTAACAGAAGCTGCTCTCTACTTTCTTCATGATGCCATGATAGCTTCTGTAAAAGTTCTTTATGAAGAAGACCTACATCCTTTTCAGCCTAAGAAGAAAGATTGGTATGGTGAAATATTTTTCTAAGCTCGCCAGTTACGGGACTCGAAATCGAACATTTGAGTTTTTGATAGGATGAAGCAGTAACCAAAAATTAAAGAAAATAAATTTTTATGGCTTGGGTGATTCAAAAAATTTGATTGACAGAAATGTCTAACAGCATAGTTTAAAATAAAGCATTGATCCTTCGGTTGGTATAGATTCGATTTCCACGCAAATCTTCCTTCCCAAGTGAGCAACAACTTCGATACTCCAGTTTATTTGAAACAACCAGTTTATATGAAATAATTAACAACATTTCTGAAGATTCCACCATAATATAAAAAGTTAGAAATATTTTTTTATATTATGGTGGAAAGAAAGACGAACGTGGCTGCTCCGGAAGGGAAATTTAGATATCACAACAAGAATGTACAACAAAATTAAGTAGGAGAAATTCATATAGTTGTGCAGTTTTCAGAAGTGAGCTGATTGCCATTATTGATGTTGGGTTCGATTCGAATCTGTCCTCTACCAGCACGTCTGCCATTCACATCCTATCTGACAACTGAAGCTCTATTCAGCACTTGTCTGACGTGCGTAATAATATAGAAAAGGCAATTATAGACAAACAGCAGCATCTTTCATCTTTTTGTGAGATGCAGTTTCAATGAATCCTTCCCACGTTAATATACATATAATGAGAAAGCTCATATTTTGCTAAAGTGGGAGCTGGTGGGCCATTAGATATATCTGAGTCGTTGGAGCTGTTCTCAAGAGCGAAAAAAGTTTTTAATGCTTTTTGGATCAACCCATCTGTTCACCAATGGTACTTCGGATAATGTCCAAGAGATGCGTTATCATTCAAGTGCTGTTGCCGGGACAAGATGGCCATCCATAGGTTGATTTGTATACACTTAAGATCTATGTCCTATTCTAAAAAAAGGTTTTCTCAGTCTTTTTGAAGAGATCTGATCATCAGGCGACTCCTGATCATATTCTAGATTGTCTTAGGCTTTTCAGAACTGATCTTTTAAAAGTCCAGTTTTAGCGTTGGATTTTCATTGAGTGATAAATTTCATAAAAGTGATTTAGCGTTGCTAAACCCTGGAGACATGCAACAACAGCAAAATTATATTGTATATTTTAATTTTATGCAAAAATATTAATTTTAAATAAATCGTTGAGTTTTATTTTAATTTGAATATTCTATAGACAAAAAATGTACTTTTAGAAAATTTTTTAATCGTACTGTTTAAATTTTGTTCAGCTGTATCAAATGAGTAAATAAATTTCAAGTTAAGGTATCAACATTATTTCTGTTTGCAATATAATGTAAAAAAAGCACATTGACTGACATAATTTGCTTATTTAACATCTGAGTGAATATTTCAATAAGTATGTGTTACAGATAAATTATATAGTTTAAATATATATCATTTACTAGTAAGAAATAATAACTAACAATATGTAAAGATAAATTTTATTTTTTCATTCATGTAAGTTGTGTACATAAATGTTGTTAAGTTATTACATGTTATATATAGTGTAACATGATTTAATAAAATACAGTTTTTTTATAAGTTCTTTTCCTGCAACAACATGTAAATACATATTTTATATTATATTTTTACTATAATATAAAAAATATAATAGTGATATGTAAGTTATAATACATTAAGAGTCATCTTTCACTTTGATCTGAATTCCACTGGAAACAAGCAAACTCACATCGGAGATCATCTAAGACAGTTGGCACTAGAAATTATTAATTGCATTCCCTGCGATGCAGTGCAAATGTATACCGATGGTAGTCGTACAAAAGACCGTACTGGGAGCGGAGTCTATATTAGAACTCCTCAGTCTGAAATCACGTTAAAGCAACGTAACCCTGAAACGTGTTCAGTCTTCAGAAGTGAGTTAATAGCGATTAAATTGGGACTTGCTGCTATCATTTCCAGCAACTGTGATTTTGGAGAACTTTGGATTTTGTCACACAGCCGCTGTGCACTGCAACATTTCAGTGACTGGTCCTCTTTGAAGGATGAAACAAGTCTATCTATTCTCCTGAAATTGAAAATGATCTCTCCAGATCATGTTGTACATCTCCAATGGATTCCATCCCATGTAAATATTAGTGACAATAAGACCGCAGATCGATTGACCAAAGAGGACAGTGAGGAAGATACGCCCACTGATTCATCACTTACATATCAGGAACTTTACTCTAATGAAAAATCTAAACTTAATTCAATCTGGCAAATTCCACAAACACAACAATGTTACTCTGGAACATCTCCTGGAACTCTTCTGGATACAAAATGTGACCGAATATCTCAGACTGCTTTGGCCATATTCTCAAGTGGACATCTAAAATGTTTATCGTTTGAACGTGGTACAAAAATGTATCCCACTTGTAAAAAGTGCTATGAACATCTAGCCTCACCGAAACATATTCTGGATTGCGTCGGACTTTCCCGGGAGGATTTATCCTCAAATCCCTTGCTAGTCATTGACTTTCTAACTATCAATAGTTTCATGGAGTTGATCTGACAAATGTCAGATTTTTAAAGAGGATAAGCCAACAACAACAACAAATAACAATATTAATTTTTATAACTAAAGTAGCAATTTCCAGTTACATATTGTAATTATGTATTATAATAGATGCAGGACAACTACCCATTTTTCAAAGAAATGAAGCATAAAACTCTCAATGATTAAAAGTAAATAAACGTATCAACTTGCTTATATGAAGTTTTATTACAACCATAGGGTATTTGTCACAGGTCGGAAAGTCCATGCATCAGTCCTAATTCTAGAAGTCTTAATATGAACAATAATCTACCAAGCTAATTTTCACTGTCATGCTCAAACTCTGTAACCTTCCACACAATAAAGCAGTGTTTGGTAAACCTTATGTTATACTGAGAAGATATATTTAGATACATATGTTTTATTGAGAATTAATATAGTGAGATAGGAGATAATATAATAAAATCCCGTTCGCACAGCACTTTTAAACGCGTCTAAGTCTCGGCAGAACTTTCTCACGGTGGCAACTTGTGATTTAAATAAGTTCGAATTAATTTATCCTAAATCAGTTTGGTTAACTGACTTAAATACGTTTCAACTGATTTAGCACCATCTTGTTTTCTGCTATCTTGTTGTCAGTGTTTGTTGAAATATCTGAAACCCATCAAAATAAATGCAAGCGAAGCAAAATTTAAAAAACTAGTAATAACACAGAAATATTTACATAAATATTAAATAAACATAAAAAAATTATATTAAATTTGATAAGAAATAGGTTTTTTCAACGACATTCTTTGGTTTCGTATTCCTCATTTGAAATGTCATAATCTTAATCATATTAATTATTATAACAAACGATAAAAATATCACATTAATTATAATAACATAGGATAAATGTGATTTTGAAGAAAAACCATTATTTCTTAAATCAGTTTCAGCAGCACGAACGCTGTTGAAATCAAATTGGTGTAAATTAAATCAAATTTAACTTTAAATTGATTTAAAAAGGGTAGTGCGTAAGGGCAGATATAATAATTTTAAAGTTGGCTTAAGTAAGGCCAAACAAAAAAAAAAACTCTTTTTGCTGAAAGAAATGTTTACCTGCAGCACAAACCAATATTTGGTATATAATCTTGGTCGTTGACGTGCAAGGAAAGGATCTAGAATTGACATGGAATTTAACTTATAGTTTTTAAAATAAATAAATTTATTAGTATTCATTTTTTCAAAAGATATTTGAGGAATTAATATTCAGGCATTTATTTCTACCTTGTGTTTTTCGTAGTTTTGAAAATGAATGATCGTCATTTAAAAAGAGCTTTCGCCATTGAAATCCCAAAAAATCTTGATTTAAATCGCCCACCAGCGACTGGCTTTGATTATCTGTACCGAGTACACTTAGAAACTCGAAAGTGTCCTAAAGTCGTTGTATCGAATATTGACACTACTAAGTTTCTTGATCGTCGAACTGTTAAAGTAGATATTTGCAGTGGTTTCATTGCTGCTCGTCCTGGATTTGCACCGACGCCAGAATGGAGAGAGATGATACTGGAAGAATTCAATACATGCAAAACACAAATGCTCCAGAATCGCGATTTGTTGAAGGAAAAATTCCCCAAGAAGCGTGTTCCTCAGATCAACAAAGATGAAGAATGGTGTCTGTTCTGTCTTGGTGCTGAAAGTCAACATGCTATTTATAATAATTGCCACTCTACATCGTCGGATAACGAAAGGCTGTCTCCCAAAGCGAAGAAATCTCGATTCAGTTCTGAGAGTCACCCACCCCTCTTGAGTATTGTTTTGTACTTGCGTCAAAAAGGAGTCAAAAAGCTTCTCTCTTACTTCGATGATTGGTTGAATGACATAACATTTAATAATCAAATCGGGCAGTGGATATATTCCCTTTTGGTTTGCTTAGATAAACCATTAGATCCTGACACTTGTTCCCTGTTGCGCAGTTTGTCAAGGCACTGCTGTAAATTTCGAGATAACATATCAAGTCCAGATAATGAGATCTTAAAACCCTTAAATATGATCATCACTATTATAGCCAATTATTTCGATCAGAAAGATCTAAGTGATGATTTCATAGGTGTTGCTTGAGAAAAAATGCATTGTTGATCATTACGCATTTTTTTAGCATTTGGGTATTGAGACTGAAATGTGATTTTTATATAGACACATATGACAATTTGAATTCAATATTAAATGACGTAAAAACTGTTGGATTCCATATTAAGTTAACCTTAAAATATTTTAAAAATATTTTTTAAACTTTGTTTTTTTAAAAAAAATTGTAAGAAGTACCATAGACAAATCAACTTGTATCAACACAATGTGCTTAAAAGTATTTGAAAAATCATCAATTTATCAGTCTAGAATCATGTGCTTGTATTCTACATCAAGCTATTCATTAAAATCTAGAAAAGTTTGCTCACATATACAGGATATCTATCATTAAATTTTTATGTTCATATTGTGTAATTGCCTGCTTTCATTTTTAAAGTACTAATAAATACAGTTTTCATTTAATGTATCAATTAATTTTGCATTATATACATAATTTCAATTTTTTGGTTTTAATGCCACATTCAAATTCATTAAATTTCTTTGGGAAAAAATTTTAATCATAAAAATATTTATATTTTTTATGTATGTGAAAAATAATAAAAGAAATAAAATTTTCAAAATGTTGTCTTGGTAAAGAAAAATAATTTCATATGAACTTGATATTTTTAACGAAATCTTTGATGATGAGTTTGACCTTGGTAACAAAAATGTATCTATAAATTATTACAACAGTGGTTCCTTAATAAAATTCATTCATTACTATAAGCCTTTACAAGATTTAAATGGATTATCAAATACCAACAATTTTATTTCCAATTATATAAATTGCTCTAGATGAAAATGTGACTATATATTGGAATAAATATTTTGGAAAATAAAAGAAAGTATATTGATTGAATTGAAAAAGCAAGATAAACAAATCTTTAAATCTATCAAAAAAAAAAAAAAAAGGAAAACATAGTTGGTTCATTTATAATTTTATATAAATGTAGAGATATTTTATTTGATTAACTTGTTGAAACAAAATCCTTATATAGAAATATAAACTTGAAAATCTTTTTAAATTAAGAAAAATCAGATGAAAAAATGTCCCATCATTATCAACTAACATTGGTTAAATTGTAACAATAAGTGTAACAGAATGTATGAGTTAAAACTGAAATATATTTTGTTATTACAATATGATAATTAGTCATACAAATCAGAAAAAACTAGTTAGAATGAATAGAAGTGATAAATTAGAGTCAGAATAATGTGAGTTGGTTAGTTACATACCTTTAACTATAGTTCCAATGATTAAAACAGAGGAAAAACTTATAATTTTTTTAGATATTATAATTATCACTATATAAAAAAGAATCAGATTATAATGTCAGAGAATATATATATATATATATATGAAGTTCAAGATAAATTTTAATTTGATAATATTCTATATTAACAGATATGAACAAAAAGTAAAGGAATCTAAAATACCGATTTTAATAATTAAAATGAAGACAAAAAAGTTATTAGGACATTTATTAATTGCTGAAAATATTTCAATATTTAAAGTATGGCTTGATTGGTTTGGGCTATTTGTTCTCAATATCAGATGATAGTGGTTTCGGATACTGACCCAGCTGAATATCCATCTTTTCTGAGGTCATAAAATATTTCTGCTTTCACTGTTTACTCTATCCAGACTTTCTACTATGTTATATAATCACTTTTACTGGGACATATTCTGCTTACATCAGTACTTTAAAAATTTTTGCACATATAAATAATTGTTTGGATAATATAAAGGAAAATTTTTTTAGGATTATATATTTCTAATGACCCTTTCTTTTGCTTCATTTTTCTGGCTTTTTTACTATATGCTCTGTTGCACTAAAATCTTGAATGTTTTCCAGTTGTCCAGTTTTATGAAGTGATAAGTGTTTTTATTTGTAAGTAATTTTTTCTTTTAAAATTTTTGTTGAAGAGCCCAAAGAATATTCTTGAAAATTAATACTATTAGCTTGATACTTTTTTGTAGTCAGTGCATTTGTTTTTAGAAAGTTGATCTGCATTCACATTTAGAACACTTCCTATTGATGTTTTAAAAGCTGTGCTCAATTTTCCCACGCTCGCCGAATAGCATACATTTTTCAGCATTTAGTTTTTTCTTTAAAATGCTTTCAACAAGAATGTATACAGTATTCTTGTGTTTACAGAAAAAGATTCAAAATATTTTTTGATGAAATATATGTGAAATGAACCTCTAATGACAAAGATTCGGCTTTTAATGGTAAATCTAGAGAATTTTTAAATTTTAAAATTTACATTATTAAAAATGAATAAGGAGAGAGAGAGAGCGAGACTTTGTTATTACATTCAGAAGATATATTTAAAACAATTTACTGCTCATTGTATTATAAATAAAAAATAAAATTTATTATATACAAGTGTACAATAGATAAATAATCAACACTAAAATTTCTTGGAAACCAACAAATATATTACTTAAATTTCACTTGAAACTTGGCAGTAGGTTTTTCTCAAATATTGACTTTTAATTGGAAATAAAGTAGGAGAATCGTACGTATTTAGAATTGCTTAATAATTTGTATCCAATTGTAAATTAATGCGTTAAATTTTTCCTAAGGTTATCTGATTCCATTGTAAACTTTTAAGTTGCCAGCTGATTTTGTCTTTTATAAAGAAGGTTTTATGAATTATAAGAATACTTTTTTTTAACTATTTTACCCATTATCATTCACTGCAACTAAAAAAATCTTTTTGCTGATATATAAAAGGTAATTCATGATAATAGAATTTTGAACATAAAACAATATAAACTAAAAAGAGATAAATGTAAAAAATATCTAAATTATTTTTCAAAGAAAGTATTTGATTAATTTCAAAATAGTATATAATATATAATTCTCAAGTTTAATAATCTATTGAATGTGTTTTTTTTTTTTTTTTTAAGATTTAATGCAGTTCTGAATTTTATTATTTATTAAAGATAAATTTTGTTTTCTGGGAAGTATTTAGTAAAATAATTATCAATCTTTGTATCTAAAGCTTAAACTTTTATATGCAGAATGAATAAAAAGATGTGATCTAAAACTTGTATCTTTTTTAAAATTTATTTTTATTTTCAAAGAATTATTTCAGAATGAACTGATCAGTAAATATTTATTTTATCACTTTCACAAGCAGATTCCACATCAAAGTAGTAACTGAACTGTTAGTGTTCTGTTTTTCAATTTAGCTGTTCATGGGTTTGATTCTCACTTTGGATGTGTATGTCTGTAATGTTCAAGGTCTATTTTGAACCATAGACCTTGTTTCAATGAGTCCAATCATGTTCAAAAAATAATTTTAGCTTACACACAAACCAAGTTATTTATTTCATCACCAAATATTTGCAATCTGACGTTAGGTGTTAACAATTTTCAAGGAATTTTTAAAATATCTTATTTTGCACTCAGCATCATAAAGTATGAAGTGCAAATAGTATATTTATCCTATATGCAGTGTTAAAATGCAAGATACAAAGCATTATACTAATTACCCAAAATGTTTTGAAAAATCATTATAATCTAAATCATGGGTTCCCAAACTTTTTTTTCTGGTGGACCACATTCAAAGTTTTACTATTTTCGATAGACCCCTTGCTGCTACATTTCTACTGTATTCCCAAAACTTCTAAAAAATATCGCTGTAGATTGGGGTGTTAAGAAGGAAAAAAGTAACATTTTCTTGTGTTCTACTTATTAAAATAATACTCGTGGTTATACAAAATTGTAATCATTTACTATTACAAAAAATCAACAATGAACTCTGAAATGTAAACCAACAATAAAAAATAGTCATACTTTTAATGAGATGAATGTACTTGATGAGTTTACAGCAAATTATCAATATTTAGCTCCACTTTTGTAAGAAGTAGTTTCAAATTTCCCCGTTCTGTTCGTTTTTTATGTTAACAGGTTTGTTAATAGGTTGAAAACGGCACTAAAATTTCTTTCGACAAGATATGACAAGGGAAACGCTATCAAAAATTTTCTCACTATTTCCCACAGCCCAGGACATTTTTTGGGGATTTCTGCCTGCAGCCAAAATGTTTGATAGCCTTTTTTAAATTTCACCTTCAGTTTTTAAATTTCACCTCGTTGATGTTGAGCTCAAGTAGCTGCTCTTGTAATATCACATTCGTTTTTTCCCGTTTCATCAAATGAGGTGATCCATGGTGGTATTTCCATCGTCAGAAGATCTTCAAATCTATTTTTGAAGTCATCATGCAGGGTATTTATATGTTGAGCACAAGTCTGAATTTCCTCATCAAGACATTCTATCTGTAACAAGTGCGGAAACTGGGAGAATTCGCGCCTATCAATTGAAAGTAATATTTTGCTTCATTAATTTAAATTTACCTAGTACACTTGTACTATTATTTATTATTCTATTCAATTCTGCATTTAAACTGAATCTCGAATATTTTTGAGTATCTACTTAGTGAATGATGCTACAGATTTATAGGTAAATCCAAGCCAAAAACTTTGTTCTTTATTATGAAAACCAGAAAATTTTTGGTGGACCCTCACAACTTGTGAACCACTGCTTTCTTTTCACATCTACGTGGACCCCCGTGTGGTCTCCTATGGACCCCTGGGGGTCCACCTGGACCACTTTGGGAACCTATGATCTAGATAAATTATTTTGAAACTGTGTTTTTATATCAAATCATTTAAATATTTTGTTTTCTTAATTTAAATGTTTCTAATGTACATTTTTAACCAATTGCAATTTGCACACCAAAATGTTTCTAATTATAACTCTATAATTAATCAAGAAACTTTTCTCCCATAGTAGCCTTTATTATTGTGTCCCTCATAAACAGTTTGATCAATATTTTATCAATTTTGGAAGTAAATATACTTTCAAAATATATATTTACATTTATAATGTAAAAAGTAGATAAATGAAATTAATTCAATTTAAATAAAAAATTACCGGACTTGTTTTGATACAACCCGGTAGGTATTCTAATAGCTACAACAAATATTTAAATAAATACTGCTTTCTTGCGAATACTTTTCATAAACAGTAAGCTATATTCATATGGAAAACGGAGGGGGTGTGTGTGTGGAAAATTCAAGACCCTCATAGATCTGTGCAGTTAGAAATACAGTATTCATCAGTGGCTGGCACCTTTCACTCTGGGGAGTAGTTTGCCGCAAGACACTGAATAGTGGATAGCCTGATATTTAAAAGCTGTTGCAAGGCTTTTACCATTCATCATACATTGCCTCCTAAAAATACTTTCATAGATAGGAGTCCTCATTCATACATCATAGATAGTGCCTCATTCCACGAGTGCTAGGAGTTGTGTGAAAACTCATTCAAGCAGCTTGTATTTTGAAAGTAAAAGTGAAATTCTCATTTGCCGTAATCTAACAATGTCTGTGATCTGTGTTTGAGAACTTTCACTCCAAAGAGGACAGGATCACTGTGAACTATTATAATTTTTCCAAAGTCACTTGATATTCATACATTCCAAAGCACTGTACCAGTGCTACAGTCTTCTTATTTTTTTTAAAATTAAGGTTATTGGTAAATATAATTATTGAATGTTAATTTTGAATAACATTAATATCTTAAATAATTACATTAATTTAGCTTCATTCATAATTAGTACAATGTATATAACACAATTCTTAAAATTCAAACAAGCACTGTCTTTATTTATTATAATTATGTATAAGAAATTTATCAAGATTATGGAGTTGATTTCTGAGAGATTAGATATACAGCATGTTTAAGATTTAATAGAAATCTATCTAAATGAAAATTTTTCAACTTAAATCCTTTAGGGTCACTATTTTAAACCTTATTGCTTCATTTTAGAAATTTACTTTCTAGCAACAATCTAGGGGAAAAAATGCAAAATTGAACTGCCATTAGTCTTTAATGGAATTTACATGATTTATAATTTTTTAAAAAATTGTTTTAAGTACAATTGATGATATTTTTATAATGAAAATGACTTTTTAAGTGTTATCTTAAATTAGAATTTAGTAATTTGCTTTTATTAGAAAATACACAGAACAATTTTTATACTTCATTAAAAAATGCAGTTTGTATTTGTGATATTAATTTTTACCTTGTCAAAAGAACTACAAAGGAAAATTTTCTGATATATATCAATATGTATTTGTTTGAAATTTTGCTTTTGATTGCTTAGTTATTGTTCAAGATTACATACTCCATTAGAGAATAAAGATATTATCAATGGTGTTCATATTTTAAAATGCTAAGAATTTATATAATCTTTTAGTTATTGAGATGCTTTAAATCTAAAGGGTTAAAGCCCAAATATAGAAAAAAATCTGAAATGTTTGGATATAACAACATATATCTTTTAAGAAAAATTCAAAATAAAAGTTTACTCTACGCTATGTGCCTTATACATATACATAATTTGAATAATTTTCCCTCCTATCATACTAATAAAAATATGAACCACACTTGGTTTACTTTTAATAAATATAATTCAAATGTAAAGTTTAAATATTTTTTATTGTATGAGTTTCCTATTTGACAGTTATATAACACTGTTTAAATATTCATAGCAAATAATAATTATTGCTCATTTAATAAGTTTTTTATTGTATGTGCACTAATAACAATGTGAAAATTTTATATTGATATTTACATGAAAATATACTTATTGAATAGAAAGAGCTACCATCAAAATTAAAATATGTATAAGTTTAAAAAAACTTTCGATAAAATAATTAGGAAGATATTAAATATTTGCGATAGATTTTACCAAAAGATTTGCTCTTTTAATTCAAATTAATTTGCAATAAAGGAAATGTCTCATAGTCAAATTACTCTATTTTAAGTACTAAAATTCAACCAGCAGAATTTAATTCAGTCAGAAAAAATGATATATTCATATAAAGCCTTGAACAAAGGACTTTCTCCACTATCCAGACAGGGAAGACAGTAATTTTAAATACTAATGAATGCGTAAAAATGTGAATGAGGAATGATTGTGTAAATCGATAACAAGCACAATAGCAGAATTCAGTTTCCCCTCTTTGACATAGATAATCAAATGCAATGTCTGGTAAAATTAACCCAAACTTTTCTTATAAAGAACAATGATATATGCATTAAGCAGGAAAAATAATAAAAGACACTCTGTATATTCTAAATTTCACAGACATTTGATAATGCTAAAAATTACAACAGTAATTAAACACACAATAACATAAAATCGCACTTAAGAACAGACAAAATTGTATCACATCTTAATAATTTAAAAGCCTACATGCGCATCCTCATTAGATTTACAACTTCTCCTCCCAGAAATTGATTCTCAATATTTTTGCTTTGAGTACGACAAAATATTCATCTAGGCAATTACTTTTAGATCTCTTTTTAGATTCTATTGATCAGATAATTGCAATAAAGACTGCATACTGTTCATTCTGCACTTAGTTCCAGTAGATTTAATATATATGCATCAAAATTAAGTAACAAGATTCTAGATATTCTAATTGATCAACTCTATATCAGATTCCTTTCAATTTTATAATTTTTGAAATCTTCACAAATTAGACATAATAATTTTTAGAATTGACTCCCACAAAATTATGCATTACACACATAACTATGTAATGTATAATTATGATATACCTAATAATACTACATAATTATGCTAAATCTTTTGATAGCTTATATATTTAAATATCTTGTATTGAAATTCAGAGTATCTATACCTGCTTCTTTTCAATTTTGAGGAGTAATTAAAATTAGTAGCACATGAAAATTAATAAATTTATAATTTTTCTTAGAAAATTAAGTCTACTGCAAGTTATGTTATCAGCAAATATTTTATTATTTAGCTCTCAATATGAATAAATTTCTTATTTATTGTAAATTAAAAAATATCAGGGGTATGTTATCTATCTTTTAAATCATAACACACACATTTGGATTTCATTTTCATTTATTTAATAAGATAAGCACAAAACTTGATATACATATATACAAAAATGGAATCATTTGTAATGGAGACATTAATGGATGATAAAAGGTAATATTTCACAACTTTAAATTACAAGGTAGAAATATTAATAACATGAAATATTATGAGTCGGCCATATTATTTAATTAAATCATCACAGTCCTGGCATAAAATAGGCAATACTATCCAGAGTACTTTTGGACACTTCTGGAGGTAAACTATCCAAAATTTTAGATTCTGATGTCAAGCACAAAAGAGGACCAACAACGCAAAGTATGGTATCCAAAAGAACAGAAAAAATTCCTGAGACTGCTAACTGACCCTATAAAAAATTCAAATATGATAGACAATACATGCCTGAATTAGTAGTCAGTATAAATTTTAAGAAATGAGATATTAATATTTTACTTTGAAATGATAATTTTACTTAAAATATACTCAAGATATATAGGTATAAAAGAAAATGGTACAAACAAACAATACATAAGTATTTGAACTTATTCTACAATAAGAATGAATAAGTAAAGATGGATATATAAAAAAAAAATTTAAACTTGCAGTACAGAAAAAGTTCCACAGATTTTTTTTTAATATAAAAATTTTAATTAATAAGCTTTTCAAGTAGTTAATACTAAATAAAAAAATATGATTTAGTTGAGTAATAAATGTTTTATACCAATGTTTGTTTTCCACAAGTGAAATATTACACACATCAATAAGATATTCATTGGCTTCAAAGCAAATATTGTTTTTTGGTTATAAAAGAAATGAATGTTATCAACTTTGGTTTGGAGTGAAGATGACACTTCTAAAGCAGTAATTAATTCCTGAGAGAGCTCCATTAATTAACATGTTCTGAAAATATTTATTGCTGTAATTTCTAAACATTACTTGTAATAAAAAATTTTGGCCAATTAAAACCAAGACAAAAAGCGCTAAACATATATGATACAGATCCTTTTTGCAGTCACACAATCAATACACAGTGTAGCTAAAATTTAATTAAGAAAATTGATAAGTTTTATTAGTAGGAACAATTGTCAAGAAGTAGAGGACCCATGAACTAATAGCTTCAGTGCTTTAATGTTCAACATTTGCAAAATAAAAATTTATGACAAATAACAAATAATTAACTAATACTCTTTAAATAATAAGTCTTAAAAGTTAAGAATAAATTTCTAATATTAATAATAAAAAAATCATAAAGAGTCTCTGAAATAAGGAATTATATTGTTAATAGGAATAAGTATCAAATTATGAAATTGTTAAAAATATAGTTCAATTTTATTCATTAGTTTGAAAATTTCTTCTTTGAATAGATTAGAATTAAGTATGTATAAAATTATATTATTTATTCAAAAATACACAAGGATTTAACTTTAACTGAAAATTTCTTAAACTATAACTTTTCTTAGACAATTATTATTATAATTGTAAGATACAACTTTTTTATTGTTCTGTGAAAGATAGTAAATACACTAATTGCTAAGTTTGACAGAAACCCAGGACAATAGGTTGACATATAAAGTCATTTTTTGTACACAAGGGCAAATTGGGCAGACAGCTACAGTTTATGGTGGATTACAAACAGCAAGACCAACAGTAGGAATTGAACCCAATAACTGTTGAATTGAAGGTCAGAGATTAGATACCAGCTTGGAGAAATGCAGGAGAGCAATTAAAGTATTTCAACTCATATAAAGAATAATTAATGATCAAAATTCATGATAATACTATCAATATAGAACAGACTGACATCAAAATTTAAAGAACTAGAGAAAACGATAGGTTCTGTTGTTGGCATTAATTTTGATCGAATGAAATTTGTTTACACTAAAATTTAGTTTTCAGAGCGCTAATGCCATCCTGTTTTGTAATATATTTTATTGTTAGCTAAATATTAAGTTTACAGTTTTGAGATAAATTTGTTTCTTTATATAAGCATTTAAATTTTTTTTAAAGAATAAAATGCTTGAAAATGTTTTTGTTGGATGTCAAAGCACTAACAGTGAATTTGTACAGTAAAAAATTTTGCATAAAAAATTGAAAAAAAATAACAGCTTAATCAAGTTAATAATCCCATATAAGAAAACTAGATTAGGAGAGAAGAAACCAGGCTCTATATACCATAAGTTCCCAAAGTGGTCCAGGTGGACCCCAGGGGTCCATAGGAGATCACATGGGAGTCCACGTAGAAGTGAAAAGAAAACAGGGGTTCACAAGTTGTAAGTGGGGGTCCACAAAATATTTTCATAATAAAGAACAAAAATTTTGGCTTGGATTTACCTACCAATGTAGACAGGTAGGATGATTCACTAGGTAGGTACTCAAAAATATTCGAAACTCATTTCAAACACAGAATTGAATAGAACAATAGATAATAGTACAAGTATTATTTTAATAAATAGTACACAAGAAAATGTGCTATTTTTTTCATCTTAACACCCCCAATTTAGGGTGATATTTTTTTAGGAGTTTTGAGGATACAGTAGAAATGTTACAGCAGGGGGTCTACCCAAAGTAGTAAAGCTTTGAAAGTGTTCCACGAGAAAAAAAAAAGTTTGAGAACGCATGCTCTATACCATAGGTTCCCAAAGTGGTCAGGTGGACCCCAGGCGTTCATAGGAGACCACAAAGGGAATTCACGTAGATGAGAAAAGAAAACAGGGGTTCATAAGTTGTAAATGGGGTCCACGAAAAATTTTCTGGTTTTCATAATGATGCAGATAGCATCATTCACTAGATAGATACTCAAATATATTCAAGTCTTAGTTCAAACACAGAATTGAACAGAATAATAGATAATAGTACAAGTGTACTTGATGAATTGAAATTAATGAAGCAAAATATTAGTCGGCGCTAATTCTCCCAGTTTCCACTCTTGTCACAGATAAATTGTCTTGATGAGGATATTCAGACTTATGCTCAACATTTAAATACCCTGCGTGATGACTTAAAAAATAAATGTAAAGATCTTCTGACGATGGAAATACCACCATGGATCATAACCCCATTAGATGAAATGGAAAAGACGAATGTGGTATTACAAGAAGAGCTACTCGAGCTCAGCACCAAGGAGGAACTGAAAGTGGAATTTAAAAATAGGCTATCAAACGTTTTGGCTGCAGGCAGAAATCCCTGAAAAATATCCTGGGCAGTGGGAAATTGCGAGAAAAATTTTGATAGCGTTTCCCTCATCATATCTTGTTGAAAGAAATTTTAGTGCCGTTACCAACCTATTAATGAAAAAGGAGCAGATTGAACATCACAGAACAGGGAGATCTGAGATTACTTCCTACAAAACTGAAGCTGATATTGATAATTTGCAATAAATTCATCAAGGACATCCATTTCATTAAAAGTATAACTTTTTTTTATTGTTGATTTTTTGTCAATTGTTGATTGTGTAATAATAAATGTCAATAATTTTGTATTAGTATTGTATTATAACAAGTGTTATTTTAATAAATAGGACACACGGAAATCTACTTTTTTTCTTCTTAACACCCCCGATTTAGGGTGATATTTTTTAGGAGTTTTGGGAACACAGTAGAAATGTAGCAGCAGGGGGTCTTCCGAAAATAGCAAAACTTTGAAAGTGGTCCACAAGAAAAAAAATAGTTTGAGAATGCATGCTCTGTAGAATACCTCATGTTCAGTCAATCTCTGGCCAATAACACTGAGAGAATCGCCTAGGAGCTTCAGATAGGCAGCTGAGTCAATGGGTGAGGTTCCCAGAGCTCTAGTTCCTTCAGACAAGTTTCTTAAGACATCATCATTCACAGTAGAAGTGGATCGATTGGTGCTTTTCGGAGAGGTTCCATTTGTTGGCCCGGTACTTATTAGCCCACCAGAATTCTTCAGAGCAAGTCTTTTTGCCTTCCTTCGCCAAGCCTAAAACATAAATTGTAGAATTAAGTACTTATGAGACATATACATTCAGTGTAGCCACTTGTTTAAACTGCTTCAATGATGTGACTAAAAAGACATAAAATATTGAAGAGCACCTGATATAGGCTTCACAGGATTAATTTAGTCACTCGTCTAGTCAAGACGTCATATAAAAATAAATATCGTGTATACTTGACAGTTGAATTGTTGTTGAAGTTTGGTTTGTTTGCCACAAACCAGTTATTTTTTGAATATGAGAGCTAATAAGATCAATATTTAGAGTTTTAAGTTTCAGATTATTGAGATTTGATGTCAGGTTTGAACTATTGATTTCAACATTTACAATCTGGATTCTAAAAATTATAATCTAGAAAGCAGATATGGGCAACACAGGCTCTGGCTATTGACAAATTATTGACACAGAAGTTCAACTTTTTTAATGTCTAACATAGTATTTAAAAATATCTTAGTTTTTAGGAAATTAATGAATTTTTTTTTTGTTTTTTATACATGAAAAAAGATATAAAAAATATTCAAGTTTATAACAATTCCAGGCAGTATCACTCAAAATATAGTTTTTAAATTTCTGACTTTCCTCATATTGTTGAGAATATTTCAATCTTATTGAGAAGGAAAGTTAAATTCACATTAGACAATTTGAATTAAATTGAAACACTTTAAAACATTTATATAAAAAGTAAATAAATGTATTGAAATGACCTCTTATTTATAAATTAGGGACAATACTAGTTTGTGCAAATAAAGGTTCCAAGCAAATGTGACTTATACATAAATAAAACTCATTTATGAAATAAAAGAAACAAAAATTATAAAAATATGTGCACAATTAGGAGCAATTAGAAAAGAGGTAATTAACAGAAACTTGGTTTAGATGGTTATATTTTTCTACAATTGTAACACATTCAATACAATGTCTAGGGATGCTAATTTAAATCATCGAGTTGATATTTCAGCAGATTACAGCATTTGGCAGGCAATGTGCTTTTAATCTTGACTGAAGAAGGTAGTTGCATGGTTGCGATTTATTACTCAAGCATGCTCCGTAGTTACTCTATCAGATTCAAATCAGGTGAAAACACTTGTTATTTTAAAAAGTTCAAAATCTTCCTGCTCCTAATGTATGCCTAATGTACTGCAGATTTCATTTAAACATACACATCTATTCTGGTACCTGAAACAATCCAATCCAACTAAGCAGTCCTGCACTATTACAATGGTGTTGCTTTGATGTTAACAGAGCCTTGAAAATAAAATGGTGTGAATCTGATTGAAAGCTAAACCCATATATATTGGAAAATGCTCAATGTGCAGAAGACCAGATTGCATATTCTTTACACCAGGCGAATTGCGCAAGACAGTGAATTGCTGTGTTGAAGCACATCTGATAATCTTACAAGATATACTGTGCTAACCATATACATAACCAGCCATGAAACTGTAGTATCAGTGGTTCGAAAACAGCTGATAGAACAGATCCAATGTTAAGGGCATCTATTTTTCTAGGAAGATGTTGTCAAATATCAGTCTCATCTCAAGCTGCCTCTTGCCAGTGTAATTATGAGACAACCAATTATGCAATGTCTATTGACACTTCCAGTTTCTCAGAATAAATCCCAGTGCATATAACATTTTGTACAATTCTCACTTTTTCATATCCTGTTAAATGCTTATGCCCATTTTCCAAGCAGCCTATAATTCTAGCATGTAAAAAGCTTCTACATGTTTTCTCTGAAATATATTATTTTTTACAAAATTGTAACGCTTACAGGAAGCTTTGGAACTATATTGCTTTTCTACCAGGGTTCCTTAAATAATTTCTTCTTCAATCTGACTAACTATAACATCTGGTGGCTTACTGTAACTTGTAATACAAGTAGGTTATTCTTGAAGGTGTGTGATAATCCTCTAGATGAAATTTTAATACTCACTTTAGATTACTTCCATTTGATTAAGAATCATCTTAAATTTACAGACATGAGAATGTATACCAAAAAATTTTAAATGTGATACATATAAAGAAAAGAAAGTTTATTAAAAACTTTCCAGCATTAGAAGTAATATTTCTATTCTTTGGTTAATCATTCAAAACTTAGATTAGTTTAAATTAATTTTTTATTAAATTTAAATTTATATCCCCTATCATCTCTTTAAAAACTTCTTATCTATGTTTTCCCACTGAGATTATTTTTAGTTAATTGATTACATATAATTTTTTATTGGGTTAGGACATAAAACTATCTCAAAACAAATAGAATATTTTTGATTTTAAACTTTTAAGAAAATTGTAAACCCAGGCGATTCTTGATAATCAATTATTTCAGTTTTTATATCTTTTTTCAATGACATGACATGAAATAATTTATCAAAATGCCTATGACTAACTGTAAATTCATAACATTTATCACAATATTTAGTACTGATTCCTCACAAGTCAAAATTTTATTTAAATAGATACATAATCTGTATTTGATTATTAAATTGGTGAGCTTTTTTAAATAATTATAATATTATTGATCATTTAACACTATTCGTTATTCATTATAATTGAAAAAAAGCAGGGAAATGTATCAGTAGGCTTTGTTTAAAATAAATGATTTTATATACAATCATTTAAAAATAAATTTAAAAATTTAAAAATTCAGCCATAAATAAAATGCATTAAGATATAATCTTCTATTCAAAAACGCTCTAATTACATTTCCAACAGAACTCATTAGAACCTTTTGCTCTAATTAGTTTAGAATTATACAAAACTTGCTTTTAAAAAAACTATGCCCTTTATTTTGAGGGTTTGTTTGTCGCTCAACAGTCATTTTTTGCACACGAGGGCTAATTAGACAGGGACCTATGGTTTAAAGTGGATTCCGAACCACTACAAACATCCATGCCTAAGGTGGGATTGGAACCCACACACTGTTGAACCGAAGGCAAGAGCGCTAACCTTTTGGCTGCAAGCTCGGCCTTTATTTTGAGGGAGAATTAGTGAAATTTAAAAATTCAGCCATAAATAAAATGCATTAAGATATAATCTTCTATTCAAATGCTCTAATTACATTTCCAACAGAACTCATTAGAACCTTTTGCTCTAATTAGTTTGGAATTATACAAAACTTGAATACAATTTACATTCAATAATTTTGATGATGGGAAGGTTTGATTTGTTTTCACACATTGGTCACTTTTTGCACACAAGGGCTATAAACCAGGATCTACAGCTTAAAGTAGATTTAAAACCACTACAAACATTTATGCCCAAGGGGTATTTGAGGCCATGAACTGTTGAACTGAAGGCAAGAGTACTAACCATTCGGCTGCCAGCTCAGTGTTGATGTGATGGGAAGATACAATTAAATTGAATTTTAAATTCAAAATTAACTTACAAATTGAGAGTAAAACCTTTAAACACAATAGAAAAACTTTACGAAACATGTAATTTAGCTTAACAACCTATTGTATTTTCTGGCTTAAGGATTACAAGATTACACAACTTTTATGCACTCTATTTTCCAGTAAATAACCCACAATTTTTTCGACAAATAATCGAAAATATATACTGCTGATAATGTGTCACATAAAATAAAAAAACACACAGTATGACTAAAAATAAAATAAATTGTAAACACAAAACATTTGTTTGGATCCACTTCATTACAAATAGCAATAAACTGAGGTGAAAGTATTAGATCAAGAGGAATAATTCTGAGAAAATTCTAGTATATCTTATCGATTTTTAATTTTTAATAAGTTTTAAAACAACGTTAGACATATTTTAGAAATAAAATATATTTGTTATGTAAATAATTAAATGAAAGAAAGAAATTATTTTTGCACTGCACATTGGATGCGTTTTTTCTTTCGTGCTGCACATACTATATTTTTCATTAACAGGTTTGTAGCTATTTTTTTATTTGCCACCATCTCTACAGTTTTTAGTTTAAAATCTACTGTGCAACTTAAATGTTTCCACATGATAGCTTATGAACTGGAATGTTTTCAGAATGAAACAACTCGGGTCAAAACAATGTAAAAAGACAACAGCCAATAGCAACTGTAACATCTTTTGAGAAACCAAATTCGTTCTTGAACATTATGGGACAAAACTGCTTATAACTGAAATAAGTCAGCTGAGTTATGGTATCACCTGTTATTTATTTTATAAAACTTAAAAAGCTTTTCTGATAACTAAATAAGATTAATGAAAATATTTTCAATAAACATCTAGATTTATTTTCCTGAAACGATTTTTAAGTTTTATAAAAAATCTTTACCTTAATGCATATGATTAAATTTGTATCATAGTAATTTTTTCCAAATTCTGTCAGACACTATTTGATCTAATGCTTAATTGAATATATTTTTTAATTCAGCTGAAACAAATGTGTAGAATATTGAACACTAACCAAATATTTAGAACATCCACATTCAAAAGGTAGGATGAACAGTTATTGCTTTAGAACTAACATTACCTTTAAGCAATTATGAGTTTAATTCTAAGACATTAAAAATTACATATTCCGCAATAAATTTGAAAAATTAATTTCAATATATTTGGCACAAGATACTTTTCATGAAATGAATATGAAATTAAATTCTTTGGTAGATCAGAAAGGACTAATTTTTAAAAAAATATTCATAAGGTGAAAATAACAGAGAGATTTGTAAATAATGCTATTTGCAAATAAATATATGTACAGTGAAACATTAATGCCATTTTAAAACTATTAGTATAAAAGTCAATCCAATATCTTTTACAATATTCCATAAGTAAGACAAAAGTTACAGATATATAGTGATTTGCACTTAAATCTTTTTTATAAATTACACAATTTATACTGCACAATAATTTATCTGATTTTAATAAAGGTAATTTTCTAAAATGGACATGTTTCTGTGCCCCACCAACAGTCTGTTATTGAAATATTTTCTTGTAAAATGGAGAAAAACAATATTTGTTATTCAAATGCTTACATCAAAAGTTATAACTTTCATAATTTCCATTTTTTGAAAAATTCTTATTTTAAATATTTTTATGTTAATATTCCACAGTAAATAAATTTATTTTTAGAGTTTCTTGAGATCAATTGAATTTTTACAACATTTAACTTTGATTTCAACTGTACAGTAAAAAAAACAAACAATGGTGTTAAATCTTTTCTAATATAAAAATAAGATTTTAAGGTGACACTGACATTAAATGCAATAAGAAATGTCAATTTGATTTAGGATTAAAATAAGAATAAAATTGTAAAAATTATATAAATTAAACTAACAAACAAAATTATAGAATATTTGCTAAACTGAAAGAATACCATTTTTTCTTTATCCGGTAGAGCTTGCCATGCCTCTCCCATTTTTTTACCAATATTTCCAAAACCTATAATAAAGATAAAAATTGAGTGTAGTAATATTACAAGTGGTTTTATTGCAATATTAATACAATAACACATGAAGAGATTTAACAGATAATAGATACAGCAAAATTTTGTGAATTATCAGGTTCATAAACAAATAAAATTTTGAAAAAATAGAATACTTAAAATACAGAGTACATAGAAAAAAGAAAACAGAAGGGAACACTAAATATCAGCATTGGATTAACCTTCGTAGATATTTCACAAACAAAATTTGGAAAAGAAATAATTAACATAAAAGATACATAATGATTTTATTCAGAATTAAAATATAATTTAAAGCTGTAAATAAATTATAAATACATTATAAAAAAAACTTAAGAGCTTAATTTAATTTAAAATACATTATAAAAAATTTAAGAGAATTTTTGGCAAATATTAAAAATTCAAAACACACAAGCACAGACAAACTCATATTCCAGTATTGTAATTTTAACTTAAAAGAAATGCAGCATGGTTTTAGTTTTAATTCCTAAAAGCTACAAAGTTAAAAAAAGTATACAGGTTGTCTTGATTCCCAGCATAATTAATAGCTGCATCCATTCAAACGAAAAATGTTAAAGAATGGTTGCAAAATAAAATATACACATTAACACTTATTAATGAATGCTTTATTAACTTACAAAAGCATGCTATTTTTTATAAGTCTTATAACAGTCTGTTTTTCATGAAATCCTAAAAAAGAATGTTTTTTGAGTGATCCACCCTGTTTACAAATTATATGAAGTTCCAATCTAGTAACCTCTTTTTCAATGTTATGTACCTTACAAATCAAACTGCTTCTTTGTAACATAAAACCTCTAGTTATGATTATCTTTAAATAATGATACTTCTAAAAAATGGTCACTCTTTTCTCATAACAATTGTTAGCTAAGAATATTTTCATCTCCATTAACTACCCCTGAATAAAAAAATTCTTATAATCTAAATGATTGTTGTTCAAAGATTTTAAGATAGTTTCAACTATTTTTGCATCAACTCAACATTTAAGTCATAATTTTTTATTTCATTCTGACAAATTATTAGAAAAACGCTCTTTTTATATATGAATGTGCTTTTCTTTTCACTCTAAGCAGTAAGCCTTAGTTTAGACTAAAATGAGATGAGCCATCATTACGGTCACATTCTATGCACAGTGGTTAATTTAGACTTTATATACTAGGGTTTACAGTTTCTTTTTTTATGGTTTATAATTTATAGCAAACAGTGAGTGAGATGCAAATTGTACCTACAAAGTGCTAACAGGAAGCTAAAGCATTAACCATTCAATTAACATTTCAGCAAAATCTGAGTCCCACAGAATAGGAACATAACAACCTTTTTCGCATTTATCTCAAAGACATATAAATAATGATAAATTCACAATTTTCAAAGATTAAAAGAAAAATCCGCTTAAATATCAATAACAAAATAATCTTTTAAGAAGATAGCAAAACTAACTATTCCAGAACAAATTAAATTTAAAATATCGATGAACGAAGGAACTTATTATTGGATTAAAATATTTGTACAAAAGAATAATTAAAATAATAATTACTAAATAAACATTTAAAATAATCAACAACTATGTGGTGATTTATTCAAGTTTAAAAATACCAGAATTATTTATTATCAAAAAAATATTTTTATTCAGAGGTATGTTTTAAATATTCTGTCATTAAATAATTTTTTAGTGAAATATTTCAATTTTTTTCTACAGCAAAAAAGTTAAATTTTTGTTTGAAATCACCTGTTCAAATAATATGACAAAAATGTTTGAAATCTAAGGTAAGCAAAATAGAATATTACCAAAAAAAAAGAAAAAGAAAGAAAAGATTATAATTAGTAAAATCAATTTTCACTGACAAAGAAAAGCAAAATATTTTTTAAAGGGCAAGTAAAAGATTTGTAGATTACCCTTTTTAGACTTTTCCAATCTTTTCAGGAAAAGTCTAAAAAGGGTAATGTCCTAAGGACGATATTTTTGTCAACTAAATCAATTGTATTATTAATAGTACTAAAGAATAGAATAGATCAAGGAATAACAATTCTTTATTCCTATAATTTAATAAAAAATTATGGCAAAAAAAGAATTTTTTTTTTTGAAAAAAAAAAAAAAATGAATTGATAAGAAAAATATTTGTATACAAACATGAAATAGTACAATATATTTTCAAAACTCTCAAATACATGATAAAGAAAAGATTATACATCATTAACTGATTAAAATAGCAAAATGAATAATGATTTTTTTAAAAAGAATTCTTGATATATATATATATATATATATATATATATATATATATATATATATATATATATATATAATAATAATAATAATAATAATTTCTTACATTAAGTTCAGAAATTTTAAAGTCAAGAAAGATCACATAAAGTAGCCAAACAAAAATTCTGAAAAATTACGATTATATGAATCAAAACCAGAATAAACTTCAAGTTTAGAATCTTATGTCTCATAAATTTGAAATAAAAAGGAAAAAAAATTATCATGACACTGTATTTTATCATTTTTTTAAATTATTAAAGTATACTTCTAAAAAAATAAGAAAAAAAAATTTCAGTTAAAATTTTTCATTGGCATAAGCAAGGAATTAGTCTTAAGATTTAAAAGAGATTGTTACAAAAATTATTAATTTAAAATTCTATTAATTAATGAAATTTTTAAAGATTTAAATTGTCCCTGCCTGTTTAATGTAACCATAAAGTGTATGTTTTGTCTTGCTTTATCTTTTTCATTTTACTTTTTCTACTGTTCTATTGTCAACATGTTAATGGCTTGTACCAATGGAAAACTACTTCTCAAACCAATGCTTTGGTTTTTAAATAAGAAATCGTTTTATTAACAAAATTAACTTCAACAATATTCTCAGACATCCTAAGGTGAACCTCGCCTTGTCTGCTGTTCTCAAAGCATGTGATTTGAAGGCTAGCATCAAATTTGTCGACAAGTTAGATTTACAATGCCGTCTATATACAATGTGACGTAGATGAAACATTATCTGACATCATGGATATTTTATAAAACCAATGAAAACTGCAATAAATTGATGTAATCATGATCTCAACTGAAACGAAAGTATCAATTATTTTATGATTAGTTAAAATAAACAGAGCAGATATAAAGAGTTAACTGATTTCCTTTGATGGATGTAATCAGTTTATCAGAATAGCACATACATACTTAATTACATCTCTTTATGTGCCAATTTACTGAAACTTGTTTAAAATCTAATTTCAAATTTTACTAATATGATCCATTAAAGTTCAATTATAATCAAATTTAGCTCAAAATCTGAATAAGTTTGCCATTATGTTATAAGTGGTCAAGGATATCTATAAATTATATTGAATAAAAATAGCAAAGTATTTTATTAAATGTAAACAAGTAGAAATGCAAGATTAATAACTCACTTCCGATTTACATTTAAAAGCAAATCACTTTAGTTCACTTCAAAGATATTCTAAACATTATGAGTTCAATTATTACTTAAGTACTTAGTAAGGTAATCACTACAAGTTAATAATTTTTAAAAATACAAAAATAACATAATTTTAAAACAGCATACATAGATTAAAATTCAATTACAAATTACAATAAAGAACACATTAACAGGAAGTGAAGATAATTGAGAGAATATTTTTAGGTTAACAACTATATAATTAAATTATATAATTTTTAAAATAGCAAATCACAAGCAAAAGTTTTATATATCACCTATAATTCCAGATGAGGTAGCAATTCGCTTTCTGTTTTCACTACACCATAACATGTAAGCAGTAAGTGGCTTCGATTTTCCAGCCTAAGAACAAAAAATCCCACTATAATGTAGAGTAATTAAAAAGCTATTTACTTATGAAAAACATAAAATAATAATTTTTCAGAAATTGAAAACTTGATTTCAACTAAAGAAATAGTAATACTTTATAAGAAACATTTCATGGTGAATCAAATTGATCAACATTTATATAAATACATTAATCGGAATTATCAATTCCAAATTTATTTGAAAAGAAAATGTAAAGGTAACTTTTTTCAGTGTGAAATTATTTAATATGAAGTTTAAAAAATATGATGTACACTGCTGAGGAATAATTAGATCAGTTTTTTTATAACCAAATTTGAAAATGTTTTATTTGTAGAGAGTTTAGAAACTAAACTCTGCCACCTTGAATGCTCAGGAAGTTTGACATGATGGCACAATAATATGGAGGTGAACTTGAATAAATCATACTACCTAACTTTCACATTTCAAACAAGATCCGACTGGAAATCTAAAAACCTGGTCTTTTTGCAGGGAGTTTTTCAGTTAAAAAATTCACTTCATTTAAAGCATGAACCATAATTATTTGTTCCAACACACACACACATGCACGCACGCGCGCACACACACAAAAAAAATCCAATAATTTGAAATCTTCCTGGATTAATCCTGACCTGGGTCGAAAAGTAGATGAAAAATAATGCAGAGCTTTCAATCCAGAGAATCCTCACTCTCAAATTATTAAGCATTTTTCATCACAAACGAAAGTGGATTCAAATCTTTATAGATGAATCGCAGCTGTCTGATGGCCTTGACGTCTTAACATTAAAAAAAAATGTTCTTGTAAATAGGAATATCAAAAAGGGTAATACTAATAATAAAATAAAAATTATTGTTTGTAAGGGGTATGAAAAATTACAATTGTTTTTGCTGCAGTAAATTTCAATTGTTTTTATAAACTTAAAATTTTTCATTTAAACTGAAATGAGGAAAATAAAGAAAATATAATAGAAACCTACGTAATTTGTATAAGAAAATAAGACTCATAAAATAATTTAGAGGTTTATTGGTTTTATAGGTATGATATATACATTTCAACTTCCAAAATTAAAATTTTTTTTGTTAGGCAGAAAACATCAACAGCAAATTATCTTGCATCAAATGAAACAAAAACTACTAACAAATAATTAAACTACATTATTAATGTGAAATACATAAAGTATCAATGAATTAGGCTTTAGTCTGCTCACTGAATAGTTACGATTCAATTTAAACCAACTATTTTCATATTTTAACTAATACATAAAAATTTAGTCATTTCAACAAAACAAATTCTCATAAAAATTATTAGAATTTAATTGGATTCTGTAAATTTCATAAGCACTTACTGAGAGATTTAAAATAATGGCAAAACCAATATATATTGAAAAAAAAATTCAACTTAATCTAGTGGTTTTAGCATAATTCTAAATCTACAAGATTTATAGAGAAACATAAAATTACTGCAAATGGCAAGTGTAAAATAAGACACTTCTTTAACATGCAAATTTTAAAAAACATAGGTTTGTATCAAAATATCTGACTTTAATTGTAACTTCTTTATCTCCACAACCGAATCTATACAATGTTTTTATATACAAATTTTAGTTTATATATACATATATATAACATGATGATATTCTGGTTATTTTCAATAATGACAATAGAGGAATTTATTTCAACTAACTGAAAGCAACATATTGATAGTTTCCAAATGTCAATTTAATAAATTTCAACTTATGCTTTGACAAGTTTAACTATGATTTTGATTAATTCATCTTATACTATTTTCTAAAAAGAAGCTTATTTTCTTAAAAAAAAATTCTTTAGAAGTAAAATATATTTGAAAAAGAATTTTATCCATTTAAGATGTTAAAGTAATAAAAGCACATTGGCACCTACTAAACTTGTATTTCAAGTCTAAAGTCCTTTTCTCTAGAATAGTTTACAATAAATTTTATACTTACAGGTTTTGGTTTTTTTGCAGCAGCATTCCTATTTGGAGGCTTTTTTTTAGGAGAAACATTTTTCCTAGGAGCGTAATTTGGATCCTTTTTGGGCGGCAGCTTCTTTTTAGAGAGAGCAGATTTTTGGCCATGAGACACAAAAGAGTCGTTTGACTCCTCTGCAATCACCAAGGCAGAGTCGCTCGTTTCATCTTCACTGGCCTCCATCGGAATGTCACTGTTCTGATCAACAAATGTTACTGCAGAATACGTTAGAGAGCAAATATTTACAAATACACAAAATTTCTCTATAAAGAGTTTTCTTTAACCTTACAATATTTTAGATGAATATCCCTCAACAAATGGTAGGTCATTAACGCAAAATTTTCCCCAGCAATTGTAGAAAATTTAAAATAATTAAATTGTTTTAAGAGTAAAGAATAAAAGTCATAAAATTTTTTACTTATTCTATTAAATGTTTGGGAAATTTTAAATCATATTCATGGCAATTTTTAATTAATTTGTTGAATGATAAAAGCATTTGCATCACATTGAGCATTAATCTCTATTCTTAAATATTTCATACAAGAAAGAAATATGAAAAAATTAATAAAAATTGCTTTCTCCATTACAGTATACTTGTTTTTCATGAATTTATATAGAGTAGTAAAATAATTCTTAAAATAGAAAAATAAGAAATAAAGCTTAATTTTTTTTCCCAAATTGCTATCTTTAATAACTGCTCTTAAAAATTATTTAATATGCACTCTGCATGCAAAACAAAATTTATACTTAAAAAGAATTCTTACATTATTGATGAAAAATTAGACAAAATATTCACTTTTCATTTTTTGTTTAAAAACTACATTTTTAAAAAAATGATTTTTCATTATTTTATATAGGAAGGCATTTTACTGTTTCTTTTCCCCTCAAAAACATGCCTCAATCCTGTTAGCAATTCATCTGCTTGTTTTGCAAAAAGCCACAGTCTATTTCCTTTTTTACCAAATTAATATCTAAAATCACTTTTCCAATTATAACTGTATGTTCTAGATTATTTTCTGATATTTCTTAATCATTAAATATACAGATAATTCTTATGTACAAATTACATCTGTATCATCATAATTTATTTATATTAAAAAACCCTGAAATGAAATTTTGGGTGGCAGCGAGTTTTTTTGTCGCAGTTCATAAATCAGTTACTTATCTTCACACAAGTCATAAGGATTTGTTACAGTTGTTTCTTTAATAAATTCTGCATGACCAAGATATCGTTAACTTTTACAATTTCATTCAAAATATAGATCAATGAGCATATTTCACTTATAATGTTAATTTCATTTGGTCATATATATATATATATATATATATATATATATATATATATATATATATATATATATATATATATATATATATATATATATATATATATATATATATCAAAGCAATATTCAATTATTTCACATCAAAATCTTGTGTATGAAAATTAAAAATTTATTTTTTCCCCTTTGTTGGCACACAACATAGGCTGATTTTAAAATTGTTAATAATAAATAACTGTAAGAGTACAAATATTATTTAAAAATAAAAAAACTTACCTCCACAATTATTAAAATGTAAATCTAGCAGCAAATTCCTCACAAAGAGAATCAAAGTTTTAATTAAAAATATAAGACATTTAAGCGTACCAAATTAAAAATTTATTTTCAAAAGTTTGAATAAAAAAATTAATCAGAAAACTTAAGGGTATCAAACATCAATAATTATAAGACTCAAAAATATAGATGTTTCCATAATATTTATTCAAGTGATTCTAAAATAAATTTTGAAATTGATAGAAGTAATTTAAATATAATTTTGCTTTTAAAAATAATTTGTTATAATTATTCACAGCAATAAGCAGAGGAATCAAAGAGTTATTAGTTTGGTCATAAAAATTAACAGCTTTACCAAGTAAAAAAATATTGCATACTGAAATTTAATTTAAACATTCTATATAAACCAAGAAATTTTAAGATTTAATTGAGGTTTATACTCGACAAACTATTTGAATTTATCTTCAAATATTCATGTAAGTACTTTATACAAAACACAAAAAGTTGCCCTACAAATTTTTGGAACTATAATTAGACATTAATTAAATAAATTTTCAGAATAATTTTTCAAAAGTATTATACCTAAACAAAAAATAAAACCACAATGGAAGATTATGTCATAAGCACTAAATTTGTCATGTGCATTGCACTCCATATAATATAAAAATATTATTTTGAATAAGAGTGTTAATTTCATTGATTCATTTGTGTTTGTTTTATAGCACCAGAAACAACAATTTTAGGAGAATTTTTAATAATCTGTAATACAAATTAAGAATTCCTTAACCAATCTGCATGGCAGACTAACACTAAATAACAGATTACATAAACTATATATCATACATTAAATCTGAATGGATTTAATTTTAAATATTAAAAACTAAAGTTAAAAATAAAAATTCCATATTTAAAGACAACAAGTGGATATTATACATGTATTATGGATATTTGAAAATGAAATATAGTTTTATTGAACTTTATCAAGTTTCAATGGATGTTTCATATTCTACAATTCAATTTTGCTGTACTTGATGTCAAGAATTCATGTATTTTGAAATCATGAGATTCAGTTTGTATATATGTAAAATGTTTACAAGCTGATTATGATGATGCAAACAAATTATAAAGAAACATATTTTATTTCCAAATCAATCAATGAACCTTGTGTGTAATATCAAGAATACTTGATTCACTATGTCAAAGGAAAAACTGAAATCACTGAAAATTTCATTATAAATTTTTGTAGCTATATAAGGACATTTCTATCTTTTAATGATTACAGTAAGCTCTTTTAATTTTTTGTTTTGAACTATATTTTTTAACATTAATTTTCAGATTCATGTAAAAATTTGCTTCTCTAATGATGATGATTTTTTCCCCAAATAAGTCACAGCTTGTAAATTTTCCAAGAAAACTGAGGTTATGTTATACTAACATGTGGATACTTAAAACGATTTTACCATAAACATCAGCTATCATTAATATCATTCCAAATGAAAAAAAAATATATTAGTAAAAAAAATAAAATGAGATTTTGTTTCTTTACAAAGATTTTCATTATATTGCCATGAATAGTAATCAAGACAGAAAGCTTTTAATTATTCCTTATTAAGCACATAATTTATTAAATTCTTAAAGCCCTTCATAATGAAATTAATTTTTTCAACTTCTTTGAAACAAAATAAATTTTGAAAACAAAGCTACAGTGAAAAAATTCTTCAAATTACAATATAGGGATTTCTGGTTAATAGCAAGCTCTATAAATATAGAATCATTCATTTTTAATGTTAATCAATATAACAGTAAAAAATAATACACTAAGTGCTTTCAAATAACTATTTACATGAAATGTCTAGGTTTAAAGATTCAATGTATATAATTCCAGAAATATATATCTTTATATCCCATGAAATTCCTCATAGTAATTATAAATAGCATGTAGCTTTACAGTTAAAAATTAAATTTACTATTTAATAAGTGATAGAATAGAAATGTTATCAAGCAAAAATAACTTTCATGGGAACAGATTGTTTCATGGGCGATTATTAACTGTCTATTTTCTTAAATCAATTAGTGCACAAGCAATCACCAGTAATTTACAATGAACTGTAATGGAAATAATTTGACAAAACTGAAAAATAAAATTTCCAAAGTTACTAAATTTAACCTCACTTAACTCAAGTTCTTAATAGTTATTCATCATTCAAGCTAATTTTGACTGATTTTCTCAGATGAAATTAACATGTATACTTTGTTAAATACAAGTTAATTTTCTCTAAAAAATTTTCGTATTTCGTTTCATTCGAAAATTTTATTATTTCATTCTAGTATTTTCAAATTTTAATACCTTTAATTTTTTAACAATAGATAATACATCTCAAGAAAATTTAATTTAGAACTTTACACAAAATTATTTAATTGTAGAAGAAATATGGTAAATTCCTGCATTTTCATCTATCAATGTTGTATTGATTTTTTTACTTAACAAAACTATGTATGCATGCATGTATACATTCATATATTTGATGATTTAAAAATTAAATGGTTTATATATATATATATATATATATATATATATATATATATATATATATATATATATATATATAGACTATTCACAAATTAAAATGTTTAACACTAAAATATAAGGAAAATGAGAAAATAACACCTTTATTATATCATACTGAGAATAAAATTTTGAATACAGGGTTATCATAAATGATTCATTTCTTTTGAAAAGGTTATATTTCCAAAAATATTAGTGGAGAAGATAAATGAAAAGAACCACAAACTCACAAAATTTACATATCCTTTATAAATGTTCATTATGTCCAGATAATAAATAAACTCCTTCCAGGCATTTTTGACATGTCAATACTATCGCAAAATGCTTTGTTTCATTGATAATTCTTTTCCATATTCTCTCCTGAAAGTGCAATAAACAGCTATAGCATACAAATAACTAGATCTTTTAAGGATCAAGAAACTTTCTCCTTGCTTGTCCATTTTTCAACAGGTATTAACATCACATTGCCATCAGGAATACACACTACAAAGTTGAAAACTTTGTGGTACCCTTCATCTCTTTCATACATATACAAGTACTAATTTAGAAATTTAACAGGGTCCATAAAGATCCTCAAAAGACAAATTCCAGAAATTACGAAAAGTTTTCCAGAAGTCATAGAAAATTTTTTAAAGAGGTATTGAAGTCACACATTTATATTGTACCAATTATTTTTGGTCAAATACAAGTTTAATTACTTATATAATATTTTTCAAATAATGACAGCAATAGATATTTGTAAAAACTAATATAAATATTTGTTTAAGTTAGATTTAATATTAATGAGGATTGCAAATGTATTAAATAAGCCCATAGCTAAGATAGAAACAATTTCATTCAAGTATTAAGAACAATTTATACACACTAATTACTTAAATGTTGTACATAATAATAATGGAGATTTTTAAAACTTTTCCTATGGTTTTCATCTATTAATTTAATGCAAACTTCGAAGATGAATAAAAACAGGGTTAAGAACAAACTAACAAAAAAAATTGAAATGATAAAAATGAAGACTATAATTAATGTAATGTATTACTAACACAAGTTATTTCTTTTGCCAGATACTTACTATTAAATAAAAAGAACAATTATTACTTCTGTTTACTTTCACCGACTTTTTAGAATTATTCAAACCATTACAAAAGCATATTTTATCTTTATTTTATCTTACAAAAGCATATTTTATAATATTTTATCATTAATCTTTATTTAACATGAACTCCACAAGCAACATGTGAATTTTATCTATTTAACAGTAAAGAAAAAATATTTTCTATATTTAAAAAGATTAAAATAGCCTTTAATTTGAAAGCACAGGTGATATGATGGATTCAAATTTTATATTAATAAATTCAATCATTCTATTATTCCCTCTGCACTCACAACAAAGGGTCCGAAATAATCTTAAAGCAAGATGCTTTCAGATGGATGCATTAGACAATGGCACAAAAATATTCAGCAATTTACAGTTCAATAACCTAATTATGAAGCATTTCATGCTATAGAATTATTGCAGTGGATAATTTTTATTATTTTCTTTATTATTGACACAAAAACTATTTATAATTAAAACACACACAAATTCTCATATCTTAGAAATATTAATTTTTTAAAAGATTAAAATTTTTCAAATCTCTCATGCCAATGTATGAACATTCTCACAATAAAACTTTTAATTCGAATGAAGCAATTCTGTTACATTTTTTTTACCAATAAATATATGGTATAGTACAGACAAACAAAAATTTGCACAAATTAAATTAGTATTACATATTAACCGATAAATTAATGCATATAAAATGAGAAAAACAAACTAAAGTTACCACAAATTGAGAGATACAAAGTTATTTGTATTTTTATTAATAATTTAAAATGAAAAAAATTTAACATTTAGAGATAGAGATAACAATAAAAATACTTGTATTTACTTAAAAACTAAAGTATAATTCATACATGTCTTCAAAAGAAATTTGTAAAGTACTCACACATTTACAAAAACTATACACTTTTATTACTTAATTCTTTAAGTGATTATAAGGTAGCCCAGTGGGGTGCAGTAATAACACTTCATACAGCTTTGACATAGGTCCGAGGTTCAATTCATTGACTCAGCCTTCTATCTCTTCAATGGGTCAACAAAACTGGGTAACAACTAAACATTGGGGGTTTTATGTTAGGCTGACCACTTAACTAGGACATATGTTTTGCTCCTCAGGGAACTGAAGGCCTAGGACCTCTGAGGCAGTCATACCATTGAGTTTAGTTAAATAATTATTAGTGGCTCCAATTCAATTATTACTGAAAAATATTTTTATATTAGTAAAGTATTTTCTTTATATATTAAACTTTAATCTGAGTTTAAAGATTCAAATTATTTCTGTATTAATCATCCATTTTTTTGTTTCATATAAATTAAACAGACAGTTTGAAAATATTTTTTTAAATTAAAATCCATAAAAAAATAGAATTTTATAAATGTTTTCAAAATTTACACTGCTTTTACTTTAAAATTAATAATCTAGTTGAGATGAAAATAATTTTTGCAACATTTTACATTTTCCATTACTTTACAAGTTTTGGTAAATGGAACTCCTAAATTGCAGTCATATATCAATTGTAATTCATTTAATAAAACTAAAATATGAAAAATTAATTTAATTTAAAAAATTATATTAGATAACACTGCTAAGAAAACAAACTTCAAGAATCGAAATAGATTAGATGCAAATGGATTGTGTTTCCAACTATTATGGCTTAACTAATCTTTTATTACCCTTCATTAACTAAAAATTGTTCAATAGTCATTATAGACCGAATTAAATTAAAACTGGATGGAAAAAGATTCAAAATCACAGAAATTGGAATTTTTTAAGACAAAATGATGGTTATTTATTATTATATTTTTTAAGAAATATATTAGACATTATAAATTTCTTTCTTAAAATTTTATATGCAGAATATATCTTATGCTAATTTGTTAAGCTAATTTGACAATACTGTAAATTTGTATGATTTTACCATGCAAATCATAAGATTTTAGAAGTTAAATATAACAAGTTGGTCGTAATGTTCAGAAAAAAAAAATAAATAAAAAACATTATGAGGCCATGTAATATTAATTAATAACTCTGCACCTTCTGCTTTTCTGGTCAAAATCTGCTTACATTGTTTTATATAGTCTTGTTTATATCTAACGAAAATAAATGTTACTATTTTTTTACCCAATTGAATAGAAAATGCCAACAATAAAATAAAAAAATGAACCTGATAGTCTTTTAACAATATAAAATCTGAACAAAAAAATTTAAAACTTCCACTGATATTTCAATGATGTAAAAGTCATTATTTTCAAGGAGTCAGCTTAAAATTTCAAAAATTTTATTGCTAAGAGTAACCAAAAGTTGTACGAACCTTGAATATAACCTTTTCAAAACAAATAAATTTTATATTAATCCGGAGTTATAAAAAAACCCTACATTTAACCAAATGTATAATACTCATTCATTTTGATTTTATTACTTAAAAAAGAGGCAAAAAATAATAAAAACCAACCTTAATAAAAGAATTTTTTTTAAAAGAATAAATAAACTTGCTTAAACTATAATGCAAAAATAAATAAAACACAATTACTTGTCTATAAGACTCAACTATAACTTTCTCCTGAGGTGGTACGTGCTGAATATTCTGCATTATTGTGCCTTTAACCTCAACATTAGAAAATCTTTGCCGCATATCTTGATCATCTCCATCAGAATCATCTGAAGATGAGGGTGACGATGATGATGACTCACTTGTCACAGAACTGGAATCTGAAAAAAATAATGAATACTTAAAATAGTTATTTCTTTTATTTAGTTTGTAATGCTGAAGAAATGTAAATTTTATATATAAGAATCATTAAAAACAATGATCTGTGAAAATTTAAATTGTAATATAGGATGCAGTATTTTACGTCATATTTTTTAAAATTAGTATTCGCAATATATACATAATGATATTGAAATAAAATTTTTAGAAGCTAAATTTATAGTTGATTTATCAGATGCTCTAGATCTTCAGTTTGGTAATTCATGGATAAGATTCCCGCCATAGTCATTGATATTTCAATGATGTAAATGCAACTTAAATTGCAATAAATTTAAACCAAATTTAAAAGAATTATTAAACTAAAAAATAATAAACTGATAGGTACACTTGTAAACCATATCAATTAATATTTTAAAAATATCAATCAATAATTAAAAACTCATAGCTAGTTAGGTAAATATAGGATTATAAGTTTTATGAATTATAGGAAACACTATGCAACAAAACATGCAAAGATAACGATTGTACACAAAGGTTTACGGAATAGAAAAATTTTATATGTGAATGTATAGTAATTTTCTTTAATAACATAATTAATTAATAAATAATAAAGCATAGAAAATAAAGTACTAAGTACATAGGGAGCAACTATAATAGCAAAACATTTCAAATTTTAATGAATTTTTAAAAAAAGAATAAAAATGACACTTAAGATATTTTAATACATCAATATTAAATGTGCCATGATGCAAGTCAAATAATATTTGTGAAATTAAATAACCTACTGCACAAATCATACAGATACAACTGCAAGAAAAAAATTAAGAAAAATTTTTGAAGAAATAAACTCAAAGAATTATTTTAGAATTGATTTTTAATTTGTAAGATTCTTTAATTTTTAGAAATTTAGAGCATCAAAATATGGGTCATTTTGAAAAAAACAAAATCCCATAACTTAAAGTTTTGGAACTAGATTTGAAGCAATTAATTAATTAGGAAGACATATAAAAGTTACAGGTAAAATTCTACAAGCTGGGATGACTTTGATGCAAATTCAGCTTTTTCATGCCAAATGATGCATAGTTATCTTATCAACCTAAATTATGTCACTCAACACAACATACGGTTTTCGAAATCTGATTGTGCTAAAACTTAAACTTTAAACATTGCTGCAATCTTGCACAATTTTATATTTCTATTATCAAAATTTTGAATATTTCATTACAAATACTACAGAAGTATAACAAAACTAATAACTAGAAACTAATTTCACAAAGATTGCATATTATGAAACAAATATAAAATAACTAAATATAATAGTCTAAAGTAGGAGACAACAAGGCAATAAAATTAAATTAATGTAAATAACATACATTTTTATGAAAACTCTGATTTTAATTAACCAGGCAGTGACACTCCTTAAAATCATTTGTGCTAAAACAATGTAGTCCTAGAGAGACCTTGGCAATAAAGCTAAATTAATAATGTAAATAATAAACATTTTAATGAAAACTTTATTTCTTATTAAAATAAGCATTACAATTCATAATAAAACAAAATATATAGATATCGAATATTTCTAAAAAATAGACAATAAATCATATATTATTAAATACAACAGCAATTTTAATTGAATTATACATAAGGTAAAATCATCACCCAATCATCATTTGCAGAAGAATTTAAAAAATGCAAATTTAATCTGTCACTAACCATCTCTTTCAGTTTCAACACATTAACATTCAAATTTTTCAATTTGATAAACTTTTAAAACAAAAAATAAGTTCAAATACTTAAATATTTTTTCCAATAAATATCAAATTGATTTAAATTACCAGATTCCTTAGAGCCTTCATTTGAAGAGTCTTCATAAATTCTTTTGAATCCTTGCTTCGGTTTCATTGCAATTGCTTGGGGCATCTTCGGCATAGGCTGCGGAATTTTCTTTCCTGCAGATTGCAAATTCAAAGAGATTTTTGGAATTTTGATGGGGGCGACTCTTTTGTCATCAAATTCATCAAACTCATCAGAGGTTCGACTTTTCTTGCGGGGCTTACCTTGCATATCCAGTTCATTTATGTCAAAATCTTCCATCTCTTTCACTTTGGCACTTTTCTTCAGAACTCTCCCAGACCTAGATATCTGCGGGCTATCCATGGTTACCTAGAGGTAGAAATGCCCATTACATTATTGAATGTCAATGCCAAAATACAAAATCACATATATCTATCATGAGCATTTTCAAAGTTTAAAAACTGGCACATCAAAAACTTCTTAAAATATAGGCAATTAATGTAATTTAGCACAATTTCCCATCAGCATTTAAAATTATGCCATTTCACATAATTTTGAGCTTTAAATACCAAGATTCTCAATATTTCTTTATAGTTACATACTACATAATGGTGTTCTATACAAACAAAATAAAAAGATTACATAGATTAATGAAAAAGAGAGAATAATAAAAAGACTAGAATTACCAATAATGAAGTAAATGCTTGAGTAATAAATACTAGTTATAATGTAGCCAAAGTATTTTTAATCAAACAACATTTTGACATCCAATTTATACTATGAAGGACATTGGTTTCTCATTTCAATGGTCATTTTCCAGCACATGAAGGTTAATAAAATTGTGTGCTGAAGACACAGAATCATGCAGAGAGATCAAGGGGGTAAGCTACTCTTTTCCAGTTAGAAGTTGTCAGTTATGGTCTGAGAATTGATGATAAAGTTCATCACTTAAGTTCGTTCATTACCAAATTTATAAAACAATAACGGTAAAGCCTTTCAGATAATTTTAGAAGAATAATTCCATATAGTTATTAGAAAATAAAAAGAAAGGTAAATTAGTGATAATATGCATTAAATAAGCAACATGAATCACATAAATTATTTTTAACTAATTGAACAGTGATAAAAACATCTGCAAAAAACACCTTATATAATGTTATCAAGCAGAGATTAATAACTAGATAATAACAATGGGCAAAACTAAATCAATAACAAACACCAAAAACTAATTAACATAATCTAACTGAAGAATATAAGTTATAATTTTTCCATTAATTGAACGATGGTACATGTTTGTTTAATTTATAAAATTATTCTTCATAGAAATGAATATCAAATAAAGTCAGTTACCAAGTGATAAAGTTAAGTATACAACATAAATAATATTTTAATAATTTGTGCTTGATTAATCAAGCAGAAAAATGTAGTTAAAAAAAAACGACTAAACTTTTTTTTATTTAAATACGAAGATAATTTGCTATATAATTATATATATTCTATATTTTCTGCCGACCAATGGCTGAGTGGTTAGCGTTCCTGACTCTTGAGCTGTGGGTCCCGGGGTCGAATCCTGGTTCGGGCATGGATGTTACTATCTCTCTATGTTTCTCTCTCCTTTCCTGTGTGTTGATGTATGAATGTGGCCCGCCCTATAAACGGGTTTGTGGTGGTATGACGTGGGTAAAGCTACTCGCCTCCGTGACTTGGTTCATAGGTGCCGGCTGGGTAACGACAAACGAGAGCAGCAGTTGTGGCGAAGGGTTAGTTACCCAAGTGCCTGCCATTATTTAAAAAAATATATATATTTTCTGATAAAATAAAAAATATACCCAACCTAATAACCCAACCCAACCAACATAATAAAAAATATACCTCAATGTTAGGTTGACAACTTTTGTTGACTCTGACTTTTTTTAAAAGATCCACTCAAATTGTCCTTTCAAGGAACTGATTTCCAAAACATTTTCTTGAATAAGGCAAAACCTTCATCCAGATAATTTTGCCATCTCTTTTTTTAAATCTACTTTATATCTTCTGGAAGAATGACTTGCATTAAAGATTTCATTCTGAACATGCTTCAGAATGAAACATTCATACTTCATTCTGAACAGTAGAGATATTCCAGCAGTCTCTCTCCCCCCACTCTCTTTTTTTTCATCTTTTAGATTCAGTATTATCCTCATGATTATAGTTTCTTTATGTTTAAAAATTATAATTTCACGCATTGTCTCATAACAACCCTTGTTTACTTTCATTTTATCTTTCGCAGACCTGCATGTGGCCTTCATTTTATCAGTCTACAGTCCAGAAATGTATCAGTATTTATATAGAAGAATTTTTATACTTCAATTAATCAAATGAAATTTTCAACACAGGTATTAAACTATAAATGGGATACAATTAACTGCAGCACGCAATCCTTTTCCTAATTTCAGAATTAATGTATTTTGATAACTGATCTCAGAATCCAGATAAATTAACTTTTTCACACTTTTAAATTTAAAGAATCGTAATCACAAATACATCACAATGGTTTACCAAAGTATTCATATTTTGCTTTTTTATCAGTATCTTTCATAATTTTTCCAGAACGAATTGAAAATGGTAGAGGCATGCATCTCTATTATCTTTATCTACATCCATTATAGATCTCAAAAGAAATAATGCTTTTCCTGAACTTAAAACAGAAATGATTTCAGTAAAAATGAGTTTTGCAAGTTTTAATTCACTTAACTGATTCATAAATTCTGACAGAACTTTTAGAAATTTAGGTCAATCAATAACATAAATTAACTGAAAAGAAATGTCTTTTTTTACACGAAAACCAATTATACTGAGGCTTACAATTTAAAGTGGATTCTGAAACACTGCAAACATCTATGTCCAAGGTGGAAAATTACTCAAATTGATGAACCAAATATCTGAATTAAAATGCACTATAAAAGGCTAAATTTCCTTTGTTTCTGATAAGATTATGAACAATTTGCAATAAAATTTGAAGCACAACTCCACAGAAAATTTCATTTCAGATTAATACACATTTATCAATGAACAAGGCATATTTGTCCATTATATAATGAATAATTTAGAAATACAAAATTTATCAGTTCTTGCAACACTAAAATATTAAAATCCAATGTAAAAAATATCTTTTATTCTGTATTTGGACATTAATTTTCACTAGTTGAAGGATAATTAACATTGCGCTTACTATAAGAAAACTGTAAAATTTTAGAAGTATTAAGATTAATACATCCTAACTCTATGTATGACACTGCATTATTCATAAGAAAAAAAGGAAAACTATTCCTTGAATTTGAGAAGTTAACTTGAAAATAAAAATAGAGTAACATATTTGGGTACTTTTTCTGTAAATGTATGTCACTAACTTTTGGAACCATACTGGCATAATTATCATTAAATTGACGCAATTTTAATTTACAATAAGAATTAGAAAAAATCAAATTAACACTCTAACAGTTATATCCCTCTATTTTCCTGAGACCATAAATAAATAAATCACATGGTAGTGAAAAATAAATTGACAAAATAAAACAGCGACCTAACAAACTAGGATTGTATCCACTCACCTTTAATTTCAAGTCATTAACAGTAATAACAAAGCCATTTTGGATTAAAGTTATATTTTAAAAGCATAATATTATTATTATTTAAAACCATTTGTCGTTGGTGAATGGTTATTTTTACATAAATGAACTTTCACAGGAGCCTGTAACCCCTGGAAAGCTTGTCCCCAAAGTGGCAGATAGGGGAATGCCTCCACTGGTCTTCCAGTGGCTGGTAGAAGGGAAATAAAATACCTTCCGCTGACCAACAGGCACAAGTCCAATCTACCAAGGCAATAGCACACCCCTTTATGACAAGTGCACTGCATTTCTGTTGCCTCCTTCTTTTTCCACATCGACTCCAACGGCTGCCATGACACCCTTTATATAGAAAAATCTGAAGATGTGGCCAGGGCAGTGCTCTATGCCTTTGGTCCCACATGACTTGTCTTTTTTTTTCTTATTGCATTTGACGCATGACAACAACAACATAAATGAAATCGTTGCCTCAAATTTCTTGGTAAATCCAAAATTTTAGTATTTACCGTTATAAAAATAAGACTATTTTTTAAGAGAAAAATAATGGTTAAATAAAAAATGCTTGCGTGAAGGATAGTTATAAATACAAACCAAAATTACAATGACTTGTATCAACAAAATAAACCAAATTAAAGGACAACCAAAGTTGCATATCTTCAATGGAAAATTTATGATTCAGCAGACATGCTTCAAGTTTCCTAAATATATTCACATTACATCAAAAAGATTTAGCTTCAAAAACCTTCATTCATATTAAATATTTTTCAGTAAAATTATATACTTTAAAAAGAATGAAAAAATATAACAGAATTTATATATATACATATATATATATATATATATACATATATATATATGTATATATATTCTATTATGATTTCCTTCTCTATATATATGAAATATCCACAACAAACTTATAGAATGTAATAAAGATTTATTTCATATCTATATTAGAGAAACCAATTATTCTTAAGATTTTAAAGTATAACTGGTTTTTATACATGTAATGCTTATAATATACAAATATTGCTTAATATAAATACACTATAAGATTCAATGAATCCGGGGAAATCAAGAAATCTGAAATACAATGCATTCAACAGGATATTTTAAAATTTTATATTTATTTAACAACGTTATGACAAAAATAAAAGATATAAATTTTTTACTACTTCACTGGATCAACTTGCATGATGAATGAATTTATCTACAATATTCTTTAAGAATAAATTTTTTTACAAATAATTTAGACGTTTATGCCTTTATTGCTAAGCAACAATTTACATTTATAAAGTACTTAAATTTATATCTGCATCCGGAGTTAGAAAATTTACTATTGGTTGATTTCAATAAATTTTAATATAAAAAAAATTAAACGGCATCTGAGCACAAAAATGAAATGAAATACATCTGCGCACATTTCGAGTATTAAGAATATCGATCCAAACCAACAGTCTTAAACTTTTTTACGAACAAATGAGCTATCATAATGATTAAAATAAGTTTTAATTTACTCATATTTAATATTGTATTTACAAATATAACGAATGACAGTAAAAATTACAGGTATTAATAATAGGCAGAAAAATTAAATTTGAAATATAATTCACCTAGATAGATAAGATAATTTCTAAATACAGCTATGTAACTAGAATTTTTGAAATCAACAACTTAAAAAATGCCAATTTCAAAAGCCTCAATTCATATTTTACATTTGTTTATTTGTATTTTCGAATTTTTTTAGTAGTAATTCTCCGGCTTCGTATAATTATTTTGTGCACGGCTGCCGTGTAACGCATGCGCACTGTGTAAAAGATTGCGGCTGGGATTCACTGCTTTGGTTCTAAAGAAAATATAATATTAAATCTATCTTTCAAAATATACGATTTAATATTATATTTTCTTAAATAAAACAAAGTATTAGTTAATGAATTCAACTTGATTATGTGTATAACTTCTATGTATTATTAGAACTGTGAATTATTTTTTATTAATAGATGTACCAACAAAATAAGGATAAGTATTAACTCTCCCTTCAGATTAATGCCAAAATTGAGGGAGTAGATCCTTTGGTGCTGCCATCCATTGGAGGATTTGAAGAACAAAAGTCGTACTTTCACTTCCATGGTGCTCTGATTAAAACGAAAGACGCTTCCAATTGACTTAAATTCGCATAGCCGAGGCAAAGTGAGCTTGGCTTGTCCAAGTGTCATTAGTAACAACAACAACCACATCCAATGGACGTGGCTTTTGAAACCCTCGAAGATTCCTCACCTTGGCGACAAAGCTGGAAGTCAGGCAATTGCGCCAATGAAAGGGAAAAAAATCTGGCAAACTTGTCTTCTTATCCCTCTAAGCCAATCATAAGCTAAGCAAAGAGAAAAGCATTAAGAGATGAAATAATTAATCTATTTAGTGCAGGGATGGCGAACTAATGATACGCGTGCAACTAGTAGCACGTTTGAAAATTTTGATGGCAATCACAAAAACAAAATATTTTTTATAAGTTATCTGTTTTGATAGAAATGAATTACAAATTATTAATCTACTCTTAATTTATGATTTATGATATAAATTTGTAATACCGAGTACTTATCTTAGTGTGCTAACTAGAGCCGTCAAATTATCACATTTTATTATTAAAATATCGCATGAATTCTCTCAAAGTATATAAAGATGCACATTAGGTAAAAATTTTTGCGTATCCAGTTTTGTCTTCTAATGTTACTGCATGTTGTTGCCGTCGCAGGTTTCGAATCAGACGACAGACTGCATTAGTCATTTTTAAGAAACCGTCGTCTTTGAAACGTCAGTGACTTGTTAAAAATATAACCGTTTATTGTAAATAAATATGTTATTTTTAGGTAAATATTTTTAAATATTATCTCATATTTTATATTCTGCATTCATTTGCAAGAACATATCGCGTCACGACTGAAGTTTTAACCTGTAGGTACCTTAAGGTATTAAAAGAGTTACTAAACTTAAAACTTATTTTGCTTATTTTTGAACAGTAAAATATTTTAATATTATGAGAAGTAATTTTATCATTAAATCAGTTGTAAAATATAGAAATTATTAAAATTACCTTGAATTAATATATTATTTATTTTTGTGTTTCTAATATTTTTAGTACTTTAATATGTGACGAAATATATGTTCTAGCAAACGAATACAGAATACATTTTTTATTTAATAACAATATTATTAAAAAAAATATTTTTTAGAATTTCTTATTATAGCTAGTTCAATGAAGAAATTGAAATTATTTGAAACATGTAGTAGCAGAGAATTTCAAGTTTGATGGACCGATAGATACAGTATAATTGAAAAAGAACAGTAAAGCAATTTGTATTTTATATTCTAAAACTGTAGTCTGCAGAATATCTTCAGTAAAGGGGCATTATAAAACCAACCATAAATTTCTTTTCGATCGAAGTTTAGAACAGCAAAATGAGTGTATATCACGTGCCTTAAAAATAAAAATGCTCAAACTACATTTTTGATGAAATACATTGGAACTCAATCAAACATTACTGCTGGTAGGTATCAAGTTTCGAAAACTATTGTTCAATATGCGAAACTTTTTAATGAAGGCAAATTTTTAAAGGATGCTTGGCTGCATTGTGCACTATAGTTATTCAATGATTTCGAAAACAAAGAAAAAATTATCCAAAGAATTAAAGACATGCTAGGAATACAGTAAAAGAGAGAATTTTGGGTATGGTGAAATATGTAAAATTTCAACAAAAAATTCCTATAAAATCTTGTGATTTTTTAACCATTTGCCTTGACGAGTCTTCTGACCTAACAGGCTCTGCTCACTTACCAATTTTTGTACGTTATTTTATTCAAAACAATATTAAAGATCAGTTAATAAGTTTATTAATATTAACAACAAAAAGATTAGACATTTGGAATGCAGTTACAGATGCATTGGAAAAAAAAAAAAAGAAATATGTTCTTCTAAAATTGGGCCAATTGCAACTGACAGTGCCCGCAGCTTAACTGGACGGGAAATTGGATTTATAAATTTACTTAAAAAATGTATTGGACACACAATTCTTGATATTCATAGCATTATTCACTAACAAGCATTATGTGCCAAAACAGGTTTAAAAATGTTTGATGATATTTTAAGTTTTGTAACAAAATTAATCAATTTTATATCAGCACGAGCACTAAATAAAAGAAAATTTCAAGAATTGTTAAACGAAGTAAACTGTAATTCAATCCCTGATCCGGAATTTTCTGCAAGATTTACGCAGTTTAAGGAATTTGAAGAAACTTTAAAATTGATTTTATATCCTGATACAATACCATTTAAAAAATTAAATTTAAAATTCCTTGAGTGGTTAAATTTTAATGAATTAGAAATGAAATTAATAGAATTTCAGTCAAGTACCATATGGAACTTAAAATTTGATTAATGTTTGGTTCCATATGGTTCCATATAAAAAAAACATTGATTAAAAAATTGTTTGAAGAAGAATTGCTTTTATTTGTTTATTTAATTATACTTACGCATAGTTTCACCATGCTAACATTTCGAATGAAATTTTACTATGGCATGTTAATTATTTAAAAAAGAAATTTTATGACTTTTTGGCGCGGACATCAAAAAAGGTTTGCCATCCCTGGTATAGTGCATCACACAAGTTTACATTTCATTATTTTAAATGAATTGTTTGATTGCGTGAATTTTTACCTTTTGTGAAATGAAAGTGTTCATACCAGGATTTGAATAGTAAAAAAGGCAGTGGAACCTTCATGTTTAAATTTTTTTGGTTAGGATTAAATATCTCATGAAATTGAAAGAAAAAAATAAAGTTTTAAATATAATATATGGAGTTTAAATTACAGCGAGTGATTCGATCACTCCTGTTATTTTTAATATTTAATTGAATATCAAAATAAATATATAAATGTAAACATTATAAAAATAAAAATGTAAGCTTTTATTTTTTGAAATGTATGACGTTTCAGATAATGAAATATGTTAATTTTCGAAATCTAAATTTGACTTATTAAATATCTAAGTTTATTAAATGCTTTGAATTTAAAAGAAATTATTTTTTATTCAATGCATTAAAGAAACTAAAAATTTCTTTTAATACAAAATTTGAACAAGATTTGTATTCAGACTCTTTACTGATTAGGATAAAAATTTTGATTTACTAATTAGGCTTATTAAAATGCGGAATATAGTATAAATTCTTCAATTGTTTACAAAAGAGAATATTCAGTCTGTAACACGAATTTTGTAATTGTAACATTAATATTTTAACTTGTAATTTGTAACACTTAAGAGAATTGCATTCTCTTTAGCAGAAATATCATGTGTATTATTGCAATACATTTTTTAACTGAAATTTGTTTAGGTTATACAAATACTTTTATTAGAATTTAAACCATTTATTTTTTACAATTAAATAAGAAGCAAATAAATGATTACAGGCATACTTATGAGATGATTATTATTATTAAAAAAATTATATTTTGAAAACAGCTTTTATCAACAAATTTTAAAATATTGATTTGAATATTACATTCTGAGATAAATTTCCTTTTTGTAGTACATATTTGTTAGAACCCATACTTTTAATATTCCTTATTATAAAATAATAGAAAATAAATTATAAAATTATTTTTCAAAGTTAAATTTAATTTGAGTGGTAAATTTATAAAAAACCATGATATTTTAAGTAGTGGTGCGAATTATATTTTGATTCCAAACCTCTAAATGTAATCTATAAGTTTTCGATTAATGAAATCCAACTATATAATTGTGAATATTTTAACTAAGTACTCTTGTTGAAAAAATCATTGCCCCTTAAATCTTATACATTTCACTCATAAAAATAATTACAATAAATGAATGTATTAAAAAAATTAGCTAATTTTGAAAGTCTATATCTACTTTCATCAATTAGGAAAAAATTCCAAATAAGTCATTAATACAATACAGGTTAAGTGATCGAACAGATTAACGAAATATGTGTAGCTCAAAAAAGTCTCAGATTTCTTACATAAACCAGATGTTTACACAAAACATAAACCACTCATCAGTAAGTTTAAAAGAAGGAGAACTTATGTGTCACACATTGATGATCAATGGCAAGCAGATTTGTTATTTTTAAAGCCATTTTCAAAATCTAATGATGGCTACAACTACTTGTTAACAATCATAGACAATTTCAGCAAATATGGGTGGGCTGTGCCCACTCGCAGAGAAACAGGAGAAGAAGTGACTAAGGCATTTAAGAAAATATTTAAAGCGAGAGTTCCTCTTAAAATCCAGAGCTAACAAAAGGACTGAGTTCATTAACAAAAAGACACAGCTTCTGTTTAAAGAGAACAATATCCACTGGTTCAATAATGAAAACGTAGAAATCAAATGCTCCGTGGTGGAAAGATTCAACAGAGCTCTAAATGGTAAAATTCGGAAATACTTAGCGGCTAACAATACCAATAGATATAATGCATTGTGGATCAGTTAGTGAAAAATTAGAACAAATCTTAGCACAGAAGTATAAAGATGACGCCAGTTGAGGCCAGTCTAGAAGAAAACAGAGGTGAAGTCTACCACAATTTGTTTAAAGCCGACCAATTGCTGAGAGGTTAGCGTTCCTGACTCTTGAGCTGTGGGTCCCAGGTTCGAATCTCGGTTCGGGCATGGATGTTACTATCTCTCTGTGTTTCTCTATCCTATCTTGTGTGATGTATGAATGCGGCCCGCCCTATAAACGGGTTTGGGGTAGTATGACGCGGGTAATGCTACTCTCCTCCGTGACTTCGTTCACTGGTGTCCGCTGGGTAACGATAAATGAGTAGCAGTTTCCGGCCTTGTTGTGGCGAAGGGTTAGTCACCCAAGTGCCCGCCGTTATTAAAAAAATTTGTTTAAAGAAAAAGTCATACATAAACCCAAATACCAAGTAGGAGATAAAGTTAGCATATCAATAGATAAAACAACTTTCAGAAGAGGTTATCAAGCAACCTTTACAGAAGAAATATTGGTCATCTCTGAAGTATTAGAAACCGATCCAGTCACTTATAGATTGAAGGATTTAAACAATGAAGATGTAAAAGGAACCCTTTAATGAAAACGAACTGGTAAGATATGATAAGAGAGACAATGTATACAAAATCAGAGAGTTTTTCCGACAATTCTTCAAAACAATTCTCAAAAGAGTGGGGAATAAATATCTTGTAAGGCGGTTAGGTTATCCAGAGAGTAGATGGATAGATAAAAAGATTTAGTGCTTTAAATTTATTTTTAATAGCTGACAAAAGCTATTGAAAATTATACTTGGGGCTCCAGTTTACAGCTTCGAAGACGGTTCGACAGATTTCTTCATTCTCATCAACCATTTTCTTCATTTTAGGTAACTTAACCGGTACCTTAAAATCTCTTTTCCGTAACAGATGAAATAAAATGTAATCTTCGCTGATTAAATTTTTCCTCTCTGGAAACAACTCTTCATATTTGTGAATAAAAGTAAAGAATTCAACCAAAACCACATCTTCTAAGGGGATATTAAACCCATTTAACCATTTAGTAAGATTTTTCACTTTGCTTTCACTCCTCCGTTGCATCTTCATCATCAAATATATCTGCTTTCTATCCAGAGGACGTTTATTAGGATTGTATCTCAGCTCTTCATGGCATGTCATACAGACATACCAAAAATCATCTTTTTTAGTGAAAAATTTGTGCTAACACTCTTGAGTCAAGCTTTTTGATTTGTCTAGACCAATTAGGATTTCCATCATTTCTTCATCTGACATTTATTATTGCAAGTCTTCTCTTTAAATAAAAAAATATTCACCATTAAAATTGAATGATCCCTCTCAATATCTTATGCATTTAAAAAACACATTTATTTTATAAAGATATAATAAAGATGGAAACCGTTCAGGAGTTGAAAAACTTCTGTCGAGAAAATAATATTCGAGGTTACTTAAAACTTAAGAAAACGGAACTGAATGAGCTTATCCAGAACCAAAGCATCTTTCATTTTCACGATGACTTATTTAATAAGCCGAAGAAGGAGAGAGAACTCAAAGTCAAGTACTGCGATCAATACTGCAAACAATCGTACATGAAGAGCCATTTAAAAAGTATAAAGCATCAAAATTATGAGAAACCAAAAGACCAGAGAACAATTCATGTCAAATGTGATGCCTATGGGGAACAATACTAGCCAGCATTCAAAGGTCATAACTTTCGAACATTGAAACACCGAACGAGCAGTGGAGAAAAAGTAGGGACCCGAATCAGAGTCCAACTTTTGCAACCTGAATCAGGGTCCACTGAAGCAGAAGTAGCAGAGAACCAAAAAGAAGAAGCTATTCCTCAGTCGTGGTCAAATTGGTTAGTTGAAAAACTGAATAAAGGCGTAAAGGCCGCCACTGAAAAAGTCACAACAGGTGTTAAAAAAGCTGTCAGTTGGATGTTTCACAAACAGCACCGGAAACAAGAAGTCCCTAAGAAAGAAGAAATGGAACTAACCGAAACAGCCTTTGGATCTAGACTAGAAACGTGGAAAATTAACAATATACTCAATTTTATACTTGCGTTTCTTGCATATTGTAGAATATTGGTGATTGGGAAATTGTCTCGTTGGAATAAGTTAAAGGAAATAACAGGAGTTAAAATGAATCTTCACAGCTCTTCTGTGATTTCGAAAGGGAAAAAGAAGTCCAAGAGAGTTCTAGTTCAAAACTCAGAATCATGTCATTTTGAAATCTATCGATTTCAATCAATTTTACGATCATGTCGTGGAGAATTTGTTAAGAGAGATGGAAGAGTTCGAAGCACGAGGATCAGGTTGGCGACTTATTCAGATAAAATATCTAGAGCTCAGGACCAATAAATACAATCCACTGAGAGCATCATAGTACATTGTTTTACCAAAAAAAAAAAAAAAAGATTAAAGATAGAAAGGCAATCATAAATATCAAAAATGAAAGTGACAACAAATGTTTCATGTGGGCAATACTATCTGCTCTACATCCATCAAAAAAAGATGCACAAAGGATCTGTAAATACACAGAGTATCAGAATGAACTCAATTTTGAAGGTATAGAATTTCCAGTTAAGATGGAAGTTAGGGTACTTAAAAAGTTCGAAAAATTGAATAATATATCTGTGAACATATATTCATACGAGGAAAAGACCAAAGATAAGGACACATACCCATTGACAATAATAGGGAATAAAGTAGATAAATATGTCAATCTGCTTTATATGAAAATCGGAACTGGGAAACAATCTTTAGTGTTGGATAAAAGATTTGTCCAAATTAATAAGCAGTCAATTGTCGAGTCATAATGGCAGAAGATACCTTTGTGAAAGATGTTTATTATTTTTTCTTTCTAAGGAAGATCTACGGAACCAGGAAATAGATTGTAAGAAAATAAAGCGGTTAAAATTGTAATGCCCCAAAATCAATCCATAAAATTCAAAAAATATCATAATTCATTACGAACATCTTTTGTATTTTCGCAGATTTTGAATGCATGACAACCAAAATAGATACCTGTCAACCCAATGATAACGAATCCTATATGCAAAAATATCAGATACATGAACCTATGAGTTTCACTGTTTACATTAAATATAAACATGGAGATTATACAAACCACCTATTTCGTCTAGAGGTCCCAATGTGATTAAAGTATTTTATGATACATTGAAGTCTGAAGCCTTAGTAATAAAGAAAATTTATGATAAGAAGCAGCCAATCAAAATGACTGTTGAGGATGAAGAGCCTTTCCAAAGGACCGATGTATGTCATATCTGTGAGTTAAATATCAAAGAAGTGCCTTCATCATATTCAGTAGGAGAAAATCAGGACTTTGAAAAAGTAAGAGACCACGACCATTTAATCAATCCATCAAAATGGGATTCAAACTATAGAGGTCCAGCCCATAATTTATGCAACTTAATGTAACAAAACCCTTCCTTTATTCCGGTATTCTTCCATAACTTATCTGGATGTGATTCTCATTTATTGATAAAAGAGTTGGATTGCGATGAGGGCAATATTGATGTCATTCCAAACACGGATGAAAAGTACATTTCCTTCAGTAAGGAAGTCGGGGCGAAAATGGTGGTTTGTTTGTCGCTCAACGGTCATTTTTTGCACACGAGGGCTAATTAGACTGGGACCTACGGTTTAAAGTGGATTCCGAACCACTACAAACATCCATGCCCAAGGTGGGATTCGAACCCACGAACTGGCGAAAATGGTTTTTACATGAATTTTACAACAAGATGGCTGAATTTGATATATCTCATAATGACTATGCTGATGCCAAAACTGTATGGAAAGTTTTCAACGTAAAGAATTTAGATGAATATTCCGATTTGTATCTTAAAACTGATGTACTGATCTTAACTGATGTAATGGAACATTCTAGAGATGCATCCATTAAGACTTATAAATCGGATCCTGCATGGTACTTTACTGCACCTGGATTATCTTGGGATGCTATGCTCAAAACCACTGGAGTTGAACTGGAATTATTGGATGATTATAACATGATGCTCATGCTAGAAAAAGGTACTAGAGGAGGTATTTCTCAATGTTGCAATAGACATGGGAAAGCCAATAATAATTATATGAAGGAAATTGATAAGAGTAAAGAATCTTATTTTTTAATGTATCTCGATGCGAATAATAATATATTTATATGGATCGGCAATGAGTCAATTCTTACCATATAGTGGTTTCAAGTGGGGAAATACCAATATAGATGTAACTCAAAT